>CAUYUJ010016853.1:0-52273 GCA_963575745.1 Prorocentrum cordatum | reverse complement strand
TAGGAAGCCTTCATGTACTTCGTAGTCTTCTCGTAGTCGCTGACATCGAGCCTGGTGACCTTGGAGATTGGCTCGATGGACGTCATGACCTTCCTGATCTGGGCGTCCTTCAGGGGTATTCATAGCGATGACCAAGCCTGTCACACCCCCCCGAGACGCCCCGAGGACACTGCGCCAGCAGGCGCGGTCACATGTTGGCGCAGCGTCGTCGGGGCGGTTCGGGGAGACGACAGGGCTGCCATGGCAGATTAAGAGGCGAGATCCAGGCGCATCACGCTCTTGGGCGGCGCGGACACGCCGCCCGAGCGCGGCCGCCCGCGCCCAGCAGTCCGACCACGACCGCGGCCCCTCGATGGCGTGGGCGGCGGCTCATCATCATCAATGTCACCATCCTCGCCACCCGAAGACATCTCCAGGCCCATGTTCGACGAGGTCCCTGCAGATGGCTTGTATAAATATGCTCGGCTGACAATGTGTTCCCTCCGCCGTGCCCTGATCCCGATCGAGGGCCTCATGGGCAAAGCTCCCTTACTGAAATCAACGCCCCTCTAGGTCGAGCTCGATCACGCGAAGATGATGACTCGCACATGCACACGAAGGCCTAAGTCCACGCAGACGCACGCACAAGACACGCAAAGTAAGTACACGACAGTTGCGCCAAACGCACCCGCACTCGCATTCAGGCATATACAAAGTAAAAGTTCCTGCGCGAGCGTCGGTGATCATCTTCTTCTTGGTCATGTCCTGATGCAGCTGCTTGAACTCGTCCCCAGTGATCGCCTTCGAGCCCTCCAGCGTGTCCTCCCTGCGGCGCCTGAACGACTTCGTGTGGGCCTCGTCGTGGTCCAGCCACTGCTTGCGCGTCGGGTTGCGCGGGTTCTTGCGAACCTGGGCTCGCCACGGCGGATGCCTCTCCCACCTATTGCCTCCTCATCCTCATCCTCCATCCTCCTTCGTCATGCGTTGTCCTTCCTCCCTCCCCCGCGCCTCATCCTCATTATCCTCATCCATCTGATCCTCCTCATCCCCCCCCGTCCGTCCCCGATGCCCTCCTACCTCCATCCACCCTCTTCCAGTCACCCTCGCCCAACGACGGGACCGCCATCCCAACGCACGTGAGCTCAGCTCATTCTCAATCGCACGATCATGCGATGGCGAATCTCTATCAACGAAGTGAACGCATGAGCGCGTGCTCGCACTACAGCCTCGGTCATCGTCCTTGCCCTGCCTCCATCCCTCCTCACCGAGCCCCATCTGCCGCCACTATTCCCTCCCAGGCCTCCTCACCGTGCTCTGTCGTGCTTCGAATGCTTGATCTATCTCAGCACAATCGCTTGCCACCGAAACAGAAACGTGCTTCAACCCTTTACCCTGGACCTTGATGGAGCCGTGCTCCACCATCTCTTCCACTTCGCTCTCCGTGTATTTCTCCATCATTTGTTTCCATGTTTTCCATTGTGATTTGCGAGACAAGTCCTCCGACATACCGAGGCTGAAGCAGACCTTCCAGAAGCCGCTCTTCATGTCTGGATCCTCTGCTGGAATATGAGCATTGTTTTCATACACCAGCGTCGGAGCTGGAGGAGCTGGAGGAGCAGCGTTGAGCATCAACGCCGTCGTCGGACACATCAGCGTCGGAGCTGGAGGAGGCAAGGAATGGGGTGGAGTACGCACAATATTCGCATCACTCGCGAGAAGACCCCCAGGCGGGAACAGGCGGGGCGAGTCGACGCGCTTACCTTCCGACTGTGGATCGAGGCAAGCGGAACGAGTCGGCGCGCTGGCCCATCTATGAGGTCCTTGATCCACCCCGCGAGCATTTTGACCTTGGCGTCGTTTTTCCCCACGCGGTGCCCCTTGTTGTCGACGTTGTCGAAGATCTCCTGGGCCTTCTGGTTATCGTTGCGAGCATTCCTGAACTGCCCGTGCAACTTGCGAATCTCCGCGGCGTCGAAGAGCGCGCGAAGCTGCTGCACGTTGCCCCAGTCGCCATCGCTCCTGAGATCATTCGCGTTATGTATACATGCATGTATAAGAATAAATGCATGCATCCTCCTCCACATCCTCCTCGTGCCCATGACGCGTCTGACCTACATTTCTTCAATTCGTCATCCTTCTCATCCTCATCGTCACCAGCATCGTCATCATGTCGCTGCTGCGTGGCTGATTGCTCATCATTATCATTACCGACTTTGGTTACCCTCATCCTCCTCATCCCGTCGTCCCCCTCATACTCATATCATCTGATCCTCACTGCGGAGACACGCGAGCGATTCGGCACGCATCATTCACAATAGTTGCGAAATCGTATCCTGAAGAGCTCGACGCGCTGCTGGAAGTCCAAGCCCTCGGCCTTCGCGAGCAGGTCCGCGATCTTGTTCCTAGCAGGGGATTGCATGAAGCTCGGGGCGATACCTGCTGCGCACGTCTACGACAGGAGCTGTGGACGAGCGCATCCAAGGAAGGTTGGGGCCGCAATTAGCGCCGTCGGTCCCCGACTCACCGTACTGAACGATGGCCGTCGGAGTAGCACCAGCAGGCTTCTTAGCCACCTGGGAACACAGACCCACGGGGGCGATCGGGCAACACGCGGGGGGCATAGACAAATTATATTTAACAAAACACATGTGCTGTTTAATTCGATGGTCGTTTCTGGCAGGGACTGGCGTTAGATCACTGGGAACCTTTATGCCGATGGTAGCCTTGCGCACCCCCCTGGCTGCGCCCCTGGCAACTGCCTTGGTCGCCTTGGCAGCTCCTCTGGCGCGACCAGTCTTAGCCATTGCAGTGGTCTGATGCGCAGAAGTCACGCACGGAGGGATGCGGGCAGCGTAGTCCCCACTCACAGGCAACCTGCTCAAGTATTGGCTTGAGCGGACGCATACAGCGGCTACGTACACATACACACATGCACACAACCACCATATTATTTATGAAATAGTACCATGGCTACATATATACTGAATCATAATTCAATAAATTGTTTAAACAAAAACACTGGAACAGCTGTAACACATCCTAAACCTGATATATACAAAAGTTAGATTCGAACGAAACACCAATACTATATGGTTAATTATACATAGTTTTAACATTAAAAATACCAACATGTAAAATATGACACTACAATATACCAACACGTTTATTGTTAAATTGCAAACGTTTGCAAACGTTTGCAAACGTTTGCAAACGTTTGTCATTTCGACAAACGTTTGTACAAACGTTTGTCAGTTCGACAAACGTTTGTACAAACGTTTGTCGAAATGACAAACGTTTGCAAACGTTTGCAAACGTTTGCAAACGTTTGCAAACGTTTGGAAATTCGGAATTTATAAAACGTAAAATCATATATCGGTGCGCACATATTTAATCAGTATTAAACACATTCTAACTACAAACAACAACATTTAAACCAAATGATACACCAAACAAAATGAACACCATCCATGCGATAATTCAAAACCTTGTGGTGGTGGTTCCACACTATGTGTCACTGACCGTCCGATTGCAACAGTATGTCGCGTGCACCGACGCATGACCGATGGACAACCTGTGCCCGTACAGCATCGCCACTGTTGCCCGCGGCGTACCGCGTCCACATCATCATCCGATACACCCCCTATCAGTCCTCCCCCTCATCCGATAACTTATCATCTCAAGTATTCATTTATCGTTCCTCACCACCTCCTCATCCACACTCGAAGCACGTCACGAGCGCACCCCCATGACCGATGTATTTGCGGAGGATCGACGAGGACGAATAAGGGGGCAGCAGGATGGGGAGGGGGATGAGGAGGGGGTGAGGAGGGGGACGATGATGAGGACGGGGAATGGGAGGGGGGGGAGAGGATCGAGCGGGCGAGTAAATATGAGAGGTGTCGTCTATGCACGCTCTGATCGCACGTCCCCTCCGTGCGAAATCACACCGAATACACGCCGTGCATGCGCCGAGCCTGTCCGCGAGCTACAATCACTCGGTCGATTCCTCCAACAGCTTGGCGCGCAGCTGCAAGGTTGCAGCCTTGTCGAGTGAAAGCCTGCAGCTCTGCTGAACCAGGTTGATGCACATCGTCGCGTGGTCGGCCGACTGGGTGTCCGAAATGTCCACGAACAGCTGCCTCTTGCCAGTGATCTCGTTCTGGAACTGGTAGTAGGTCGCCTTCGTGCCGAAGGTAGCGTACAGCGTGCCCATGAGGGGGTGGTCCATGCGACGGTGCTCATCCTTCTTCTCCGAGATCATGTCCTGAGAGAGTGGTTACCGCATGTTCCCGAGTACCCGCGTGGCGGCCCACAGCCTATGCGATCAGCACTCGCCCATATGAACGTCCACATCGATTCGAAACAACCCAACACGCATTGACATCACACCCGACGAAATATACGCCCATCGACCAGCAGACAATGCGATCATCAAATGCAAAATACATGCAGCCATACGTGCACCTATTTAACCAACACCAGTATCATATAATATCTGTCCCTCACTCTCGCTAGTG
The DNA here is from genome assembly GCA_963575745.1 of Prorocentrum cordatum. Lineage (NCBI taxonomy): Eukaryota > Dinophyceae > Prorocentrales > Prorocentraceae > Prorocentrum > Prorocentrum cordatum. Next base: position 47,777 of record CAUYUJ010016853.1, on the reverse strand, counting down.
GAACTCCTAGCCAACCATTGGAGGGCGGGGATGGAAATGGGGGGCGGGCTGAGTCCTTCAACAACGCCTTCTTCGTGGGGACCACCTCCGCCTCACGCGCCTTCTTGAGGAGGAGCGCCTCCTCGTCAACGTCGATGCCCTTCTTGATGTTCTTGAACTGATTCGCAATGCTGGTGCCCAACTTCTGGTCGATGTGGCCCACGTGCTGGATCCGCTTCTTCTTCTTCTTCTTGCGCCTCTTCGCGGGCGGCTCGATCTCCTGCAACTCGCGGCCCTCGTGCATCCAGGCGCACATCGCCTGGCGCAGTCGGGGCCCAGACGCGAACGGATGGGGGGGGGGCGAGACGGTGACCAACGCCACTCCTCCACATCCGTTTCCTTACAATTGACATCATCGCCCCTTCCCTCACATTGCCCACCATCGCCGCATCACTCCCTACCCCCGTGCCAATCCTCGCCTTGCCACTCCCTTCCCATATCACCTCCACCACTCCAATGTATTGTTCCTCTTTCCCTGACCATTCGTCACTGTGCCACTCTACCGTTGCTCCCCATCTCCCATCCCCGATGCGTCTGTTTGTTTAGTGGAGCAACCGTTCCCTTTGCAGTCCTTCTATCCCCGCCCCCATTCCGCCCCCTCCCCTCTCGCGTTCTCCAACAGGGAAGACGGGATGTGCGATCCAGATGGGCATAATCTGGAGGTCAACTCACGGGAACTCAGGAAGCATGGCGGACGGGCCCTCGAGTGATGAACGGTGCGACGGCACAGGGGATATATCAATCCATGTATATACATACATGCCCAAATGTCCAGGGTGGGGCGACGGCACGGGGCGACGACGGCACGGTCACAACCATATATGTGATACCCAAATGAGGTGGATATATCTATATATTTATACATATATATATATATATTACATACATACATACGTACATACATACTGCATCATACTAGACCGTATACGCATGATAATATTGAAAGGGTTTGAAGGGGAGAGGAGAGGTGATATTGATAAGTGTCAGGAGTTGAAGCGGAGGCACGAGAAGGGGAGTCATGCTGAATGGAATGTGAAGGATAATGAGCTGAACTCTGCCGAACTCTGCTGGGGATGAAGAGGAGGAGGAGGGGGATACCCTAGCTGATCACTAACTGGATGCGACCCCTCCAGCAACGAGCGTCATCCCTGAGCGCCAGGGCTTGGTATGGAAATAGCGCGCGATGGCCGCGCGCCGTGTGCTCTCGACGAGAGTCACGAAATTGCCCAGCGTGCCGCGACACGCGCTTGAAATGAACGGAAGTAGGCCACTCACTCCCTCGCGGGATGGAACGTCTTCATCCACTTGGTCATCTCCCTCAGCTCCGCTTCGGGGATGTCGTCCTCCGCTCCGCCGTACGGCTGCGGCGACCTCGTGCGCTTGAAGCGGTCGTTGCCACTCGGCGCGGCGGTGCCCGCCGCGGTGATGCCCGTCTCGGTGGTGGTCGGCTCGGCGCTGACCACCGCGCCGCCAGCGTCGTCGAGGCTGCCTGTGTCATCCCCCGTGTCTGGGGCGACGGCGCCTGCGCCATGCACGGGAGACATCTCCACAGCGCTGCCAGACGCGCTGCCCTGCGTGGGGGCCCACCCCAGCTCCTTCAGGTGCAAAATAACATATTCGATTTCTGCACGCGGGCCCTGACGTGCACCCGCGTGCATAATCGAACAGTTTATTCTGCTCGCGGGTCCTGCAATCGGATCCGCGTCGCTGGCCCCATGTTGTCCCACATATAGGTCAAGGCACTGGTTTTGACCTCCTCGGAAGCCAACGAATAGGTTTAAACATAAAACTGGGAATTGTTAGAATAGTGGGGTGCGAGTTGGAGGGAAGAATACTGCAATTGTGAGGGGGGTGAGTGAGTGGACGGGGGGTACGGGGGAGGCCGCAAAGGCGAGTAGGCGGGGGGGGGGAGGGCGGTGGGAGTAGGGGGGGGGCAAACCCAGCGCATTTAGACTCTACCCGCGGATCCGATTTGGGCGACGGCGACTTCGTAGAGATCCGACGGCGGGGCTTCGCCGGGGTAACCCGGGGTGGCGGGGGGGCGGGGGGGCTTGTAAAATGCGGGGCGGGGGAGGATGAGGAGGAGGAGGAGAGGGGAGTGGAGGGAAGGAGGGAGAGTAGGGATGAGGGATGGCGATGAGGAGACGTTGCGATGAGGAAGGAGGAGGATGCGGAGGGGGAGAAGGGGGATGCATTACAAGCCCCCCACACACGACACCTCGGGGGTCACCGACGGACTGCTATCGACCGCCATGGCGCGCTGAGAAGCGGTCGGGCTCGAAGCTGCACTCGACGAGCTCAGCGCCAGCGGCACCCTGCGCGGACACGGGGAGCCGCGCGCCAGATCGAAACCGCAACCCCGTCAGGTGGCAAATGCCACTCATCATCTATATTATCATCATTTCTCCATCATCCTCCCCCTCGCCCAGCCCATCCTCCTATGCCCTCCTCCTCCTATTCCCTCCTCCTCCTCCTATTCACTCATCCTCCTCCCAGTCCCTCATCCTCCTCCTCCTCTGGCTGGGCAGTGCTTACACTAGTATGCGGGGAGGAAGGGTGAGGAAGGAGGAGGAGGCAGGGGATGAGGAGGAGAGCGAGGAGGAGGAGGAGGAGGAGGAGGAGTGGGATGAGGAGTGGGAGGAGGAGAGGAGGAGGAGGAGGAGAAAAAAAAAAAAGAGGGGGAGGAACGTCGTGGGGGGGTGCGGTTCCACGCTGGCACGCGGCGCCTCGTGGCCAGGTAGTCGTAGATCCTTCCCTGGCCGTTCCTGATCTCAGCGATCTTGTTCACGACGGACTTGATGCACCTGGCGAACTCCCAGGGGATGGTGATGTCATCATCGTCGCCGACGGCTGCTGTCTTGCGCTTGGGCGTCTTCGGCCTGGACCTCTCGAGATCGTAGAACTCGGGACAGCTGTGGCGGACGAACAGCTCGGACAAGGACGGCGCCCCGAAGGTCTGGAGGTTGGTCTTGGTGGCGAACGTCGTGATGACTTGGCCGAGCATCTTGACGGGCTCGTACTTCCACATGAGCGACCGAACTGGATGGGCCCACGCCTGATGCGCCCCGCGCAACCACAGGATCGCCCCCACGACGGTGAGGCGAATCGCAATCCTGTTCTGCTCCTTGATAACGAGGCCGTCGGAGTCGTCGGCGGCGCTGCCCTGTGGATTCGCGTCCGTCCTGCCGCCGATGTCGCCCTCCATCCACGTGTCAGTGGGCGGGCTGATCCACGCCACCCCATTGGGCCTCACGCGCAACGCCAGGCGAATCAGGTTGTGGCAACCGTCGTTGGTTTCAAGCTGGTAGTCCTTGCCGAAGTTCTGGTCGTAGTTCACCGCGTTCCCGATGTCCATGCACTCGTCCGACAACCGCCCTGAGCCCGTCATCACCTCCAAAAAGTCGATGTCGCGAGAAAAGTCATCTGGCAGCATGAGCGGGAGCACCTGGACCAACCATCTTATGAGCATCCTGAGGAATGGGGCCTGCGTAGTCAAACGCTCCCACTTCTCCTGCACGAAGTGCACCGCGGCGTACCCATCCAAGAGTTCGTCCTGGGTCAGCTCCCCCACCGCGCCGCCGTCAACGGCTCTGGCCTCCTGAGAGGTCCCCGCCGCGCCAGCGGCGCCACTGCCAGCGGCGCTGTCCGCCTGCTGAGCGATCCCCTGCTCGCCACTGCCAGCGGCGCTGCCCGCGGCGAGGGCAGCTGTGATGTCCTCGGGATTGATATCCTCCGCGCTGGCCACCTCATGCGTCGACATCGCACCACAGCTCTAGCCCAGGTGGCACGATCGTGCGGCGGAGTGCTGGAAACCAGCTGGGGCCCAAATGGCTACGCTGTCAAACTGGACGGAGAGGAGGGGAGGAGGAATATCGATGACGCAGGGCAGGAGGGCGAGAGATACGGAGGGGGGGGAGGAGGAGGAGGAGGAGCATGAGGGCAGGAGGACGAGAGCATGGAAGACGAGGGCAGGAGGACGAAAGATAACGGGGGAGGAGCAGGGGGAGGAGGATGAAAGGGAGGATGCGGGGGAATATGGGGAGGAACACCAAACAGTGTGGTTTAGCAATGCATGCGGTGTGCGGTGCAATCTATGTGGTTCAATATATGTGGTGCAAGCTATGCCGTGCAATTTATGTGGTGTAACCTATGTGGTACAGTACACGTTGTGCAATCTACGGGTGAAAACTATGCGATGCAATCTATGTGGTGCCATCTATGTGGTGCAATATATGTTGTGCAAGCTATGTGATGCAATCTAAGTCCGTGCAACCACATGTGCTTGGAGATCTGGAGAGACGCAGGGGCGGAACGCGTGGACAAAATACAGATGGAGTGACGGAGGGGTGGAAGAATCGGAGGGATGGAGAGGGCAGTGTTTCGAGATCGGTTCGCCTCCAGCTCCTCGTCATTGGGCATGTCCTCGTCGGAGTTGGAGCGCAGCCCGTACGCGTCGCCGTCGTGCGCGTCGTCGTCGCTGCTGTTGTCCGTCTCCTGCGGCCCCCCATAGTGTCTCCCGCGCCCGCCCCCGCCCCGAATCATCTGACTGCCTCCTCGGGAGCGTTTCGGGCAGCCGCACTTCCTGCCCAAAACAATCGGCCCGAGCATGCCGAATCCCCACTCACCTCCTCATGTGCCTCCTGTGAGTCCGTCTCCCGTCCCGCCCCTCCCCCTGTCATTCTCCCTCCCACCGCCGCTCCTGCTCGTCGCACTGAACCCTGTGGCTGGGCTTGGGCACCGAGGGCTTGGCCCCCGAGGCGACGTCCGGACTGCAGCTGGGCCTGGGCCTGGACGGCCTGGGCGTTCGCGGAGTCTCACCTTGCTCCTGTGGGCGGGATGGGTTGGCGGCCGAGTGGGCGGTGCGCGAGAACTTGCGGGGACGGCCATGGGGGGAGCATCGGGGACCCGAAGAAGGAGGGGGGCGCGTGTGAGCGAGGGCCGAGAATTCGTGAGCCAGGGGGCAGAGGAGGGCGGATGGGCAGGTCGGTGGATGAGGGGGAGAAGCGTCGCATGGGGAGGTGCGGCGATAACCCCGCACGCCCTCTCTCCCATTCATTCCCCCTATCCCTTCAGGGCAAACTTTATCACCGATTGTCCTCATGCTATCCGTCCTCCCGCTATGCCGCCTGATCCAAGTTTCTCATCATGTTATTGCTCCTCCTCCCCTCTGCTGCTGCTGCTCCTCCTCCTCCTCCCCCCTGCTCCCCCGTCTGCCAATCCTCCTCATACGCGTGCTCTTCATCCTCCCCATCCCCCATCCGCTTCTGCATCGTTGCCATCGCCCTCATCGGCCCGCTGAACCTCAGCACCTCCCCCAAAACAAAACGAAACAGAAGACGTCCTGGCACACCACCGCCATCGCGTTTGCCCTCGACCCCTTCGAAGATGCAATCGAAGAAGCCCTCGATGACATCTTGCCAGGCCCAACCTTCGCCAGGATGTCCTGACTCACGGGCGGCTCATGCATGAGGTGCAAGAAGAAGTTCAAGCTGCCCACGTGGGCAGGGGTCACACAAGTACTCACGGCCTCGCTGGGGCGGAGGGGAGGGGAGGGAGGACGGGCCAGTGGGGGGGGGGCATGGGAGAGGACTTGCGGACAAAGAGAGTCAACCAGGATGAAAGCGAGGCGTGCTTCGAGGAGAACTACAGGGAAGGAAGGAGGGGGAGTCACGAGGTCGTGCCGAGGCAGCTCCCTGAGCTCTGCCCCCTCCCGCGAGCGTACCAAACGTTTGCAAACGTTTGCAAACGTTTGCAAACGTTGGCAAAACGTTTGCAACAACGTGTTTTTTTTTTTGCAAACGTTTGCAAACGTTTGCAAGCGTTTTGCAAACGTCTTACGGGCGTCTGCAAACGGTTTTTTTAAACGTGTTTGCAAACGTTTGCAAACGTTTGCAAACGTTTGTAAACTGATCTCCTTCCCTTCCTCCGCCCCCTTCCCTCCCTCCGCCACCTCCCTCGGACCGCACATCCCCAATTCGGCACCGTCGCTCTTGCGCGCGGGGGGGGGGTCAAAGATGACGGTGCGCAACATGCAATAGAGAACCGCGGCCTGGCGAAGGCGGACCTGGTCGTCGCGGACACGACGTAAATGTTTCAACATACAGCCAAGTTTGTCCGCCAACGATCCCGCGCGCTCCTTGTCCGAAGCCGTCTTCACTTCGCGGCAGCACTTTGGGTACCTCTCTCTTTATATATGTGTGTGAGCGTGTGTGTGTGCGTGGGCGTGCGTGCGTTTATGCACTGTTCGCGCTGTTCTCCAAATATCAATGTGCACACGTATTTATTTTATAGTCAGGCGAACATATGCATATACACATATACATACATATGCATGTACGCTTACACACATATATATAAATAGATAAACTTATAAACTACATATCACCATATCGCTCGCAATCCCGACCACTCCCTCGAACGGGTGTCACTCACTCAATGTGTATATATATATGCATGCGTCAACCATTCCCCTTCTCTCGCTCTCTCTCTCTCTCTATCTCCATCTCCTCCTCTTCACCTTTCTCCTCTTCCCCTCTCCTCCTCCTCCTCCTCCTCCTCCTCCTACCCCTCGTCTCTTTCCTCCTCTTCACCTTCCGCATCTTCCCCTCATCTTCACCTTCCTCCTCTTCTCGCATCTGCCCTCCTCTGTATGAACCTCCTCCGCCTCCGTGGCACTCTCTCCCTCCCTCTCTCTCTCTCTATATATATATATATATTTATATATATATCGGGATCGCATCCCGTCTCTCGCTCTCTCTCTCTCTCTCTCTCTCTCTCTCTCTCTCTCTCACATCCTCTCCCTCCTCCTGCTCGCTCCGACCGCCCATCCGCCCTTGCCCGCAATCTCTCCCATCCTCTCCCTCCTCCTGATTGCTCCGACCGCTCTCGTTCTCTCTCTCTCCCTCTCTCTCTCTCTCCCCCCCATCCTCTCCCTCCTCCCTGACAATTTGTCTATCGTGGTCGCCTCCCCCATCCTCCATTGCCCGCAGCCTGCCAAAAACCGCCCCCCGCCCCCGCGGGGGCGCATCCGTGCCAGCCCTACGGCGGGGCACCTCCCGATCGTGGCCAGGCAAGCCTGGCGCAGAATCGAGAAGTGGCAGTCGGCGTCGGGAATATTCCGCAGCAGCATCTCCACCTGTCACGGGGCGCGCGGCGCGGGGAAGACGGGGGCGGGGCAAGGGGAAGGGAGTCTGGGGACCGAACACGCCCCATCCCATCCTTTTCCCCCTCCGCCTCCACCTCATTATCTACCCTCCCCCGCCTCAGCCCAAACGAGCACGCTGCCTCCACCTCCTTATCTCCCTCCTTATCTCCCTTGCGATCTGCCTCCGCCTCCTCATCTCCCTCCTTATTTCCCTCCTTATCTCCTGATCTCCGTCCTTATCTCCTAATATCCCTCCTTGTCTCCGCGTCTCCCTCACTGTCTCATTATATGCCTCCTTATCTCCTGATCTCCTATCTGGGGGTGGTGGGGGGAGTGGGACTGGGCGAACGGGGGTGAGTGTGGGCGAAGGGGGGAGGAAGGGGGTGGAGGGAGTGGGCGAAGGGAGGATGAGGAGGAGGACGGAAGTGGGAGTGGAATGAATGAGCGCGGGAATGGGCGACGGGAGGAAGGAGGATGGACGTGAGTTTTTTTTATGCAAACGTGCTAAGGTGGCGCGAATCTTACGCTCGACCAAGAGAACAAGATAGGATAACCACTGAATAACGGGCGATCCATTTAGATATCAGAATAACTATTCTGAAAACGCAAAACGTGTTCGCCTCAATCAGGCCGAGGTGCTATCACTGCCGATGGACTGGGTGAATGGTGGAGTCGACGCTCACATCGCCGCCAAGCCCCAAGAAATCGATAGGGTCATCCACGTGCTGGGTTGCCCACGTTCCGACGAGGCCTGACACGTCCAAGTAGTCTTGCGACTCCTCCACGGTCAGGGTCTCCCTCGGCAGCAGCGGGGTGTCCAGGGCGGTGCTGATGTGACCTCCGCTCCCTGCGGCGCCACTGGCACTCCCCGCGGCTGTGGCCTGGAGTGGTCCCTGGGGTGCCCCTGGAGCGGCGTCACCGCTGCTCGTTCCTGGAGCGGCGTCACCGCTTGCCTCCACTGACTTCTTCATCATCTGACGGGGGGACGGCGTGTGACAGTCGATCGCGTCTGGCGAGGCGATGTCGAGCTGGGTCGGCATGCTGAAAAAGACAGGCTGGTCTCCATTGACGGATCCCGACCAACGACTTGGAGCTCGAGTTTTATCTTGGTCCCTTTGATCTTGAAACGGGCCTCTTGCTGCTGCTGCTGCGAAGCAGTAGCAATGCCCATTGCGGGCCAATCTAGAAAATCAACTGAGCGAAAGAGCCAGACACCTCGAACCAAAATGGCGACGTCGAAAGCGAGCGGAGGAATGACAAGGTCGACCATTATTCACGTGCGGGACACCACAGTGCGATCTCTGACAGAGGACGTCCGAGAAATTGCAATTTAGGTTTCAAATCTGGCCCCGCATCGAACACATAGATGACACATGGCACGGACGATGGAGGGACGGCAGAGCGAGAGAGGGACGGCAAAGCGAGAGAAGCAATGCCACCAGCGCCGTGCACTCGTGCAAGCCCGGCACGCAGACGGCGCAGTCTTTCGTGAGGAAGTTGTAGCTCCCCATGCTGAATGCCCTCCTGACCCCCGTGTTCTCCACGTGCTGGATGAACGCCTCGGCGAGAGTTGCCGAGTCCAAGGGGGCCAGGGGGACGCGGGGCGCGGGGCCACTCATGACCACCGCGGGGCCCCAATACCTCGGACAACAAAAACCGCATGTAGAATGAGATTGCCCCCCCTGGCGGGGGAGGGAAGGGGGGGAGGAGGGCAGAGGGGAGAAGAGGAGGAAGGTGAAGTGGAGGAGGGGACGAGGAGGAAGGCGAAGAGGAGGAAGGCGAAGAGGGGGAGGAGGAGGAGGAAGAGGATGAGGATGAGGATGAGGATGAGGATGAGGATGAGGAGGAGGAGGAGGAGGAGGAGGAGGAGGGGAGGGGAAGAGGAGGAAGGTGAAGCGGAGGAGGATCATGCGGGTTTTGCTATCCGAAGTCCCCGCCACACCTTGCCAGAACAGCTGCGAACAGCACGGAGCGGTTGGCGGCAGGAGGAGGCATGGACAGGGAGGTACAGACGTGACATCCTCTCTTCCTTGTGCTCCATCTCTCTTCCCCCTCTCTCCTCTTGTCCCTAGTCCTCCCCCCTGTCACCCAGTTATCTTGTGGGGGATGGCGAATTTGAGGAGGGCGAGCGAGAGGGCGTGGATAGCATGAGGGGTCGGGGGGACCCACAAACGTTTGCAAACGTTTGTCGGCGACCCCTGCGGGCGCGAACAAACGTTTGCAAACGTTTGTCGGCGCCCCCGCGCGGCGTGACAAACGTCGGGATCGAAGTCGGTAGCGGGGAACACAATCTCGGTAGCGCTCGGCTACGATCTTCGGTAGCGGCTACCGTATTCTGCGGGCCCGCACATCGGTAGCAGAAACACCGGTCGCTACCGGTTTTTTTTTTTGCATCGGTAGCTACCGATTGCGTCATCCGCTACCGAAAATTTTCGGTAGCGCATGATCTGGGAACGGCTTCGCTGCTCCAACGCAAGAGCACAGGATGCACGCGAGATTCCCTCCCCTCGGTCCATGTCCCCCCCCTCGAGAAAGAGGCGAGGACGCTGATCAGGAGAGGGCAGGCGAGAGTGGTGATAAACCGAAAATGCCCTCAGGGCCTGACCCTGGTGCACCGTCTCACACCTGGTCGGCCACCTCGAATCTGGCGAGAACGGCGATTCCTGCGAGATGTGCCAGAGCCATGTGACCGACTTTGAGGGCCTTAGGGGATCAACGTTCGACTCCGAGGGGGAGGCTCATAGGGAGAGACGCATCAGCGTGCTAGGCAGCGATCCCATCCTGTTTGTGCCGATCAGACAATGACAATGCCAAACGCGTTATCGCGTCGACCTCGTTGCTTCTCCCCCAGCCCTGGAGCCACACCCTTTGATCCCGGTGACTTCTGCGGCACAAGTTCCAAGCCTCATTTGGCGAGCTTGCTCCCCTGAGCTCCAAAATCAAAGATGGTTGGCTGGGTCGTCCTTCGGCACAAGCTGCTGAGCAAGCCTCCTACTCGGCGGGCGAGCTCCCTTGGATGAGGAGGAAGGAAAAGGTGACAAGAGAGGGGCGGGACGTTTGTGTATTCTGTTTGCTCGTTTGCGCTCGAATGTGGGAGCCTAGCCCAATGAATGTCATATGCCCACACACGCGAGCAGAGTCGGAGGACCTACCCCGACCCCTATCGGCGCCGATCCCCAAAGCAAAGCTCCTGCGGCGGGCTCGTGTCGTGACGACTTGCGCGCGGGATCCTGTGATCACGTGGATCGTTCGCTCAACTTTGAAGGATCGCGGCCTCCCGATACCGTTTGGTCGGGCATCTCTACTGGCGGATTTTGGACGAGGAATAACACATACGCAACAACTATTCAAACATGAATGAAATAAAAGAGGCATCGTCCCCCGACTGTTCAGCGAATATGCTGGAATATGCCTCCTGTGGAGGGACAGGCCCGACTTAACGATACCGCAGATCGCTCGATATCGGCCGGTTCCAGTCCGCCGAGGGGCGTTTACACCCTGCGAAATGCTTAAGAACTCATGGGTTAAGAAATTCATAGTCTCAGAATTTAACTAAAACGCAGAAATTATATCAAAATCTTGGGAATTAAATTGAAACATTAAGAATAATCGAGACTCTGGCTGAAAATTTAAGTTTTCTTGAGCATCGCCTGAGGTGTATACCTGGAGCGCCTGCACTCGGGGCGCCGCTGGGTCGACGCGACGCGACGCAACAGTGCACATATATTCGAGGCCCGGGAAAGGAGCACCACCCCCAACACAGGGGGGGGCCCCCACAGGTGGACGAGGATCCCAGACGTCGGTGTTGGTGCTAATATACTTCGGCCACCCTGGGAGCCCGAAGCTTACCACCCTCACCGAGGTCGGAGTCCTCTTCCCTCGGTGGAGGCACACCACCGATATCGGCGCTGGTGGCAACCTCCAGGCCTGCGAACATAGGGTCAGCACCAGCCATCGGGATGCAGTTTAGGAATGCACGACCCGTGGGGCGCGCCGAAATGACATTACCCCTGCGACGTACCCGACCCATTCTATACATGTGGTGACTACTCCAGATTTCGTAATAAAGGGAGGGGGGTCTCATTTCGGGGGGGGGGTTCTCTTCCAGGCTATCTTGGAGGGCCTGGGGGGTCTGGGGACGATGTTTTGGAGGGTTCTCCCACGGGGGAGGTCTGAAATGGCTTGTCTTGGAGGGTCCAGACCCCCTCCCTTTTATTACGAAATCTGGAGTGCACTCAGGACCACTCAATGCTGACGGGCGCGCTGAAAAACCCGCAGTGCGGAAGAAGAGCACCCAGCAGTGAAATTAGAAGAGCGCAGCAAGACGAGCAGCGGCAACGGGTAAGACGTCCTTCCGCTGGGCCTCCCAGGAGCCCACGACAGTGGCGACAATTGCGCAGATCGCAGCCCCCCAGGGCGCCGCGAGGTCTCGAGGTGGTCCGCGTGAGACCCACCTCCGCTGGGCCTCCTAGGCGCAAACGAACATGGCGACAATTGCGCAGATCGCAGCACACAGGGCACCGCGAGGTCTCGAGGTGGTACGCGTGAGACCCACCTCCGCTGGGCCTCCCAAGAGCCAACGAAAATGGCGACAATTGCGCAGATCGCAGTACACAGGGCACCGCGAGGTCTCGAGGTGGTACGCGTGAGACCCACCTCCGCTGGGCCTCCCAGGAGCCCACCCACGAAAATGGCGACAATTGCGCAGATCGCAGCACACAGGGCACTGCGAGGTCTCGAGGTGGTCCGCGTGGGACCCACCTCCGCTGGGCCTCCCAGGAGCCCACGACAGTGGCGACAATTGCGCAGACCGCAGCCCCCAGGGCACCGCGAGGTCTCGAGGTGGTCCGCGTGGGACGTACCTCCGCTGGGCCTCCCAAGAACCCACGAAAAAAGACGACAATTGCGCAGATCGCAGCCCCCAAGGCACCGCGAGGTCTCGAGGTGATCCGCGTGGGACCCACCTCCGCTGGGCCTCTCCAGGAGCCTACGAAAATGGCGACAATGCGCAGATCGCAGCTATCCAAGGCACCGCGAAAAAAAAAAAAAAAAAAAAAAAAAAAAAAAAAAAAAAAAAAAAAGAAAATAAAAAAAAAAAAAAACAAAAAAAAAAAAAAAAAAATAAAAAAAAAAAAAAAAAAAAATAAAAAAAAAAGAAAAAGGAAAAAAAAACAAAAAAAAAAAAAAAAAAAAAAAAAAAAAAATAAAAAAAAAAAAAAAAAAAAAAAAAAAAAAAAAAAAATAAAAAAAAAAAAAAAAAAAAAAAAAAAAAAAAAAAAAAAAAAGAAAAGAAAAAAAAAAAAAAAACAAAAAAAAAAAAAAAAAGCAAAAAAGAAAAAGTCTCCGATGTGGTCCGCGTGGTAACCCACCTCCGCTGGGCCTCCCAAAAGCCCCAGAACGTGGCGACAATTGCGCAGATCGCAGCCCCCAAGACACCGCGAAATCTCGAGGTGGTCCGCGTGGGACCCACCTCCGCTGGGCCTCCCAAGAGCCAGCGACAAGTGCGACAATTGTGCAGATCGCAGCCCCCAAGGCACCGCAAGGTCTCGAGGTGGTCCGCGTGGGACCCACCTCCGCTGGGCCTCCCAGGAGCCCACGAAGGTGGCGACAATTGCGCAGATCGCAGCCCCCCAGGGCACCGCGAGGTCTCGAGGTGATCCGCGTGGGACCCACCTCCGCTGGGCCTCGCAGGAGCCCACGAAAGCGGCGACAGGTGCGCAGATCGCAGCCCCCAGGGCACCGAGAGGTCTCGTGGTGGTCCGCGTGGGACCCACCTCCGCTGGGGCCTCCCAGGGAGAGGAACCCACGAACATGGAGACAATGCCGCAGATCGCAGCTTCAAGGGCAATCCGCGGGTCTCGAGGTGGCCCGCGTGGGACGTACCTCCTCTGGGCCTCCAAGGAACCCACGAAATAAAACAAAAATATTAAAAAATAAATAAAAAAAGAAAACAAAAAAACAAAAAAAAAAAGTGGCGACAGTTGCGCAGATCGCAACTTCCAGGGCACCGCGAGGTCTCGAGGTGGTCCGCGTGGGACGTACCTCCGCTGGGCCTCCCAGGAACCCACGAAAAAAGGGGACAGTTGCGCAGATCGCAGCCCCCAGGGCACCGCGAGGTCTCGAGGTGATCCGCGTGGGACCCACCTCCGCTGGGCCTCCCAGGAGCCCACGAAAATGGCGACACTTGCGCAGATCGCAGCCCCCAGGGCAGCGCGAGGTCTCGAGGTGGTCCGCGTGGGACCCTCCTCCGCCGGGCCTCCCAGGCGCCCACCCACGAAAATGGCAACACTTGCGCAGATCGCAGCACACAGGGCACCGCGAGGTCTCGAGGTGGTCCGCGTGGGACGTACCTCCGCTGGGCCTCCCAGGAGCCCACGACAGTGGCGACAATTGCGCAGATCGCAACTTCCAGGGCGCCGCGAGGTCTCGAGGTGGTCCGCGTGGGACCCACCTCCGCTGGGCCTCCCAAGCGCCCACGAACATGGCGACGGTTGCGCAGATCGCAGCCCCCAGGGCACCGCGAGGTCTCGAGGTGGCCCGCGTGGGACGTACCTCCGCTGGGCCTCCAAGGAACCCACGACAGTGGCGACAGTTGCGCAGATCGCAACTTCCAGGGCACCGCGAGGTCTCGAGGTGGTCCGCGTGGGACGTACCTCCGCTGGGCCTCCCAGGAACCCACGAAAAATGGGGACAGTTGCGCATATCGCAGCCCCAGGCACCGCCCCTGCTCGAGTGATGCCGCCGTGGCACCCCCTCCGCTGGCCTCTCCAGGAGCCACCGAAAATGGCGACAATGCGCAGATCGCAGCCCCCAGGGCAGTCGAGTCTCGAGGGGGTCCGCGTGGGACCCTTCCCGGGCTGCCTCCCAGGCGCCACCCACGAAAATGGCACACTTGCACAATTGGCAGCAACAGGGCACCGCGAGGTCTCGAGGTGGTCCGCGTGGGGCCCACCCCCGCTGGGCCTCCTAGGAGCCCACGACAGTGGCGACAGTTGCGCAGATCGCAGCCCCCAGGGCGCCGCGAGGTCTCGAGGTGGTCCGCGTGGGACCCACCTCCGCTGGGCCTCCCAGGAGCCCACGAAAGTGGCGACAGTTGCGCAGATCGCAGCCCCCCAGGGCGCCGCTAGCTCTCGAGGTGGTCCGCGTGGGACGTACTTCCGCTGGACCTCCCAGGAGCCCACGAAAGTGGCGACAATTGCGCAGACCGCAGCCCCAGGGCACCGCGAGGTCTCGAGGTGTTCCGCGTGGACCCCCTCCGCTGGGCCGCCCCAGAGCCACGAAAATGGCAGACAGCTGGCGCAGATCGCGCAGCCCCAGCAGACCGCGAGGTCTCGAGGTGGTCCGTCGTGAGACCCACCCTCCGCTGGGCCTCCCCAAACTCCCCCCCGAAAAAAAAAAAAATTTCTTTGGCGACAGTTGCGCAGCACCGCCGCCACCCAGGCAACCGCGAGGTCCTCAAGGTGGTCCGCGTGTGACCCACCTCCGCTGGGCCTCCCTGGTGCCCACGTAAATGGCGACAGTTGCGCAGATCGCAGCCCCCAGGGCACCGCGAGGTCTCGAAGTGGTCCGCGTGGACCCACCTCCGCTGGGCCTCCAGACCCACGACAGTGGCGACAATTGCGCAGAATCGCAGGCCCCAGGCACCGCGAGGACGCGAAGTGGTCCGCGTGAGACCCACCTCCGCTGGGCCTCCCAGGGGCCCACGAAAGTGGCGACAGTTGCGCAGACCGCAGCCCCCAGGGCACCGCGAGGTCTCGAGGAGGTCCGCGTGGGAACCACCTCCGCTGGGCCTCCCAGGAGCCCACGACAGTGGCGACAGTTGCGCAGACCGCAGCCCCCAGGGCACCGCGAGGTCTCGAGGTGGTCCGCGTGGGACCCACCTCCGCTGGGCCTCCCAAGAGCCCACAAACATGGCGACAATTGCGCAGATCGCAACCCCCAGGGCAGCGCGAGGTCTCGAGGTGGTCCGCGTGGGACCCACGTCCGCTGGGCCTCCCAGGAGCCCACGAAAGTGGCGACGGTTGCGCAGATCGCAGCCCGACGGCACGAGAGAAGAGGAGAGGGGAACACAGGAGACAGGAGAGGAGGACGGGAGGAGGGGGGAGGAGAAGGAGGCCGGGCCTCCACACTGCTCTATTCAAAACGAGTACCCAACCATAGGAGAGTTGGGACAAATGACGAGCCCGCAAGGGCACCCTGGGGCCACGAAGGCCACACATGCGCCGAGGATGGCCAGAACGCCGAGGGAAGCAAAGTGCCCCTGGGGAAAGGGCCACATTCTCGACGCCGTTTGTTGTTGACTGTATCGATGGGGTCAGCAATCCGGAAGCAGCGGGGCAGGAGAGTCTAGAATCATATCGATAAGCCGGATCTGCAATCGAAATGAAACGGATCGGCGAACATCGGCAGCCGAGTCATGAATCGAATCGGCGGACATCGGCAGGCTCGTATGGTTTCACTGAGACATCGGAGCCCGCATCGGAATCCCAAGTCGAATCGGATCGGAAGCGGAAGCCATCGAAATCGAATCGAATCGAATCGGGAGAATTCCACCGCCACCGTGCCAAGGCAGGGCCATCCTGGGCCCCAGGATGGTGTATACGCCCTCCTGCCAAGGCCAAGAGGGTCTATACACCATCCTGGGGCCCAGGATGGCCCTGGCCTGGCACGGTGGTGGTGTATAGATGCCTTCGTCGGAGAGAATCGAAGCGAGCCCCGGCGGGGCGCCACCGTGTCAACGGCCGTCAGGAAGCTGTACCGCGCCGGCGCTTGCGGGGCCGTGTTGCCTCCCGCCCGCGTATGCGCGCGCATGTGCGCGCGCACGCGCGCCGCCCCGCTGCCTGCAGCGAGCTCCGTGGGGCGTGCCTGGCCACGGCTTCGAAGTCCAGCGGCCAAGCGACGGCCGAAAGCAGGGCGAAGGAAGCCACCCCTCGGTCGGAAGGAGTAGGCAGAACCAGGAAGCAGGGAGGCGCTGGAGGTGGACTGGGCCTCCGCCCGCCGCCTGAAGCGGAGGGACGAGGGGGATCCACGCGACTCCTGAAGTAGGGAGGCGCTGAACGCAGATTGGAATCTGGGACTCCAGAATGATACCGGAGAAAAGCCCCAATCAAAGTCTTTTAGGACTACAGGGCTATGGGGCTATTGGGCTATAGGGCGATGGGGCTATGCGGCTATAGGGCTCTAGGGCTCTAGGGCAACATGGCCAGAAGGCTAGAGGTCTATAGTGCTAGGGGGCTATACGGCTGTAAGGCCATAAGGCTGTAGGGCTATAGGGATACAGGAATATCGGCCTATAGGGCTGTAGGGCTATAGGGCTATTGGGCTATAGGGCTATAGAGCTATTGGGCTATAGGGATATGGGGCTGCAGGGCTATTGGGCTATAGGCATGTGGAGCTATAGGGCTATAGGGCTATAGGGTTATAGGGTTATGGGGCTATTGGGGTACAGGTTCATAGGGCTCTAGGGCTCCTGGGCTATAAGGCTATAAGGCTATAAGTCTGTTGGGGCTATAGGACTATATGGCTATTGGGATATAGGGCTACAGGGCTATTGGGCTATGGGCCTATGGGGCTATCGGGCTATAGGGCACCCGGGCACCCGGGCGGGCCGCGGAAATCGGTGGCAAACCTCACCGAACCATGTGTATCCGCTGGGACCCCTACCAGAGTCAAGCTCTGATTGAGGAAATACCTACTTTCAACGACCGAGGGGTATGATTCAAAAACATCTGGGCGTCAGCTTCCCGGAAACTTCTGGAGGCAAGCGTGGGCCAACTTCTGTCGTGAACCCTGGCGGGGAGAGCGTGCTCCAGGAACCGTCCTGGCAAATTGGCAAAGAAACGCTGCTGGCAAAGCTTTCGGTGAGGTCTTTTGATCAGATGCTCGACTGCATAGTAGGACACATGCGATGTAATCAGGGCTGGCCTAAAGGTTGTGCTTCGATGTGTGTTCGTGCTGTATTTCGTTGTTTGCTGTCTCTTCTCCTGCACCTCCCTGCCAAAACGAAAAACAAAATACAGCCGAAGTCCAGCAAAACAGCGTTTAGGTCCAGCCCTGGATGAGATATCTCTTGCTGCAAGGGCACCTTATTCGTCGACCTTTGAGGGTCCTTAGGTGCCCCAGCGCTTCGGAGGGCAACTGGGGCAATCGGGGCACGAGAAATTCCCATGGGGCACCCTGCTCGCATGCCGACTTCTTGTTTCATGTGCCTGCTGCACGGCAGGTGCTCGTCGTGACGACTTGCGCCTTGGTTCCTCGCACCACGTGGACCGTTCAGCCTAGAGCCATCGGGGCCTCCCGAGAACACCGACCGAACAAACTCGGCCGATGCCGTGCCAGCTGTGGCGTTCACCCTTACGCGCCCGCGCTCGGACCGCAAACGCATCGACGCGGCGGACCTGCGCGCGAATCGGATCGAACCGGATCGAATTGGAACGCATCGGCCTGCATAGGCAAGGAATCGAATTCAAATCGAACCAAGCATACCAGGATGCGCAACAGCGCGAGGCTAACATCTAGCCGTTGAGGACCGTCGGAACATCGGGATCCACTCGGACCGAGCCGACCGGAATCGATATCGAAATGGATCGATCGGATCGAAGTGGGCCCCGCCCTACCGCGGGGGGGTTCTCTGCGAGATTCCCTCGGCTTCGGCTGCCCCCCACGGGGGAAGCCTGCCTCCCATCGCCCTCTCTGCTCCCGCTGGCGTCTACCTGCTCTGCGCCACCTTCCGCCAGGCAAGCGCTGGCAAGACTGCAGAACTTGGTCTCCAGGGAGCGAAGACTGACATACGCATAAAACTCGAAGGTCCGCGCGGACCTCGGAGTTCTATGTTTATGTCATTCTTCGCTCCCCTAATCTCTCTCTCTCTCTCTCTCGCTCTCTTTGTTTTTTCTCGCTCGCTCTCTTTATCTGTGCGCAGATGCGCCCGAACAGCCTGCGAGTCTGCGTCCACGCCCGGTGTGCCTGCTCCGCTGCCCGACTGCACTCCTCCTCCTCAGAAGAAGAAGAAGACAAAGACAAATAACGCCTGCTTCCCCTCCCCCCTCCTCCTCCTCCTCCTCCTCCTCCTCCTCCTCCTCCTCCTCCTCCTCCTGCCCCTCCCCCTCCCCCTCCTCCTCCTCCTCCTCCTCCTCCTCCTCCTCCTCCTCCTCCTCCTCCTCCTCCTCCTCCTATAATCATCAACCGTATACGCGTTAAGAACTTTATGCAAGCTATAAGTATACGCGTTACAAGCGTTCAAAAACGTTATAGACATAAACTGTTGACGCTCTCCGCAAATTTCGCGGATCTGCGCTGGAAGCCCCCTCCCTGGCGCGCGTAGCGCCCCCTGGCGGCGCCGAAGGCGCCGCCGAAGAGGGGGGAAGGAACCCAGCGCGGATCCGAGAAATCCGCGCGGAGCGCCAAAAGTTCATGTTTCTGCCGTTGTGTCGTCTTCGCTTCCTTCCCAGGCAGGGGGGCCCCTCCCGAGCCTCGAGTGTCGGAGCACGCAATGTATCAGGTGATGCATTCGGCTGACCATTGTGATGTTTGAGAGCTTACAGGGGGCGCCGAGTTGCAACCCATGTGAGCTTACAGGGGGCGCCGCCTGGCCAGCTCTCCGCGCCTGGCGCCTCCTTCCACACTCTCTGCGTCGGCGGCGAAGCCATTTGTTACTATTCCGAGTCGGTGCAGAGAGCACCCCCCTTGGCAAAAACTGCCCCGAGGAGTGATTCATCACAAGGTCGGGGATATGGACATCCAAGGGGGTCGTGTCTACTCGTGCGGCTGCTCCCAGACGGGAAATATAGCATGATGCGACCAGCTCAAGATCCGTTAAGGGATTGCCGGCGTTTCTAGCGGCCCTCGGCCATTCGTCCATGGCAGCGCGCGACAGCAGGAGCACCTAGGAAACCTTGGAAAGTCAATAGGAGGAGGAGGAGGAGGAGGAAGAGGAGGAGGAGGAGCAGGAGGAGTAGGAGGACCCACATGTCTTGCTCCTCTGATACTCGCTGCCCACAATGCCTGCGTACTGCTCCGCCCAAGCCCCCACCCGAGCACATCAGGCGGCAGTCCCCACCGCTCGGCAGCCTCCCGCGTCACTTGCATTGATTGATAGCTCTCGCCTTTTTGCTTTCTCTCTCTCTCTCTATATATAGAGATAGATATGTAGATATCCTCTCTCTCTCACTCCCTATTTCTCTCTCTCTCTCTCTCTCTTTTTCTCTCTCGCCATCTCTTTCGCTCTCCCTCTCTCTCTCTCTCTCTCTCCTCACTTGCATCACACCAACACCCTAAATCCGCACCCTGAGGCGACAGCAAGGTACCGATACCGCTGCTCCACAAGCCTGTCCCGGGCGCATGCTGCCCAGGATCTCGAGGCTAGCCCCGCTGGGCGTGACGAGGGCTCTCCTGGACGAGCAACGGCATCGCTGCCTTGCCCTCCCCTGACTCCCGTGCCTTACAGTGGCGGCCCGGCCACAAGAAACCTTCCACAAGGAACCCGACCCTGAGACCCCAGGACGTCCGTTGGTTTTCGTGTGGGAGCGTCGCGCTCTCCATCGCAAAACCATCGAAACCCAAGAAACCCAGGGCACCCTGGAGGCAAACAGGGTGCTTCTTGCCACGGGCCTCGTATCCCTCGCCCTGTCCACCGCGCGCCCCGCTCGTGTGCCTCCCCCCGAGGCCCCGCCTCGCGGCCAGCCCAGGGGGCACGAGCAGCCACGGCCCACTCGGCCCGCCGTCCAACCGACCGGCGCCAGCCGCCGCTCAGCCCCGCTCCCAGCTCGACCCCGCTCGCTCTCCAACTGGTCGTCACTCTCTCTCTTCCTTCCTCTCTCTTTCTCTCTCTCTCTCTCTCTTCTTTTCTTTTTTGTTTGTTTTGTTTCTCTCTCTCTCTCTCTCTCTTTCGAAGCGATACTCAGCATTGCGGAGCGATTCCCAGTGGATGCGCGTCGCCAGTGCACTCACCCCTTTCTTGGAAGGGGGCTGCGTGGGGGCTCGCGTTCGAAGGAGGAGCTCCCTGTCGGGCGCAGCCGAGGCAGGGTGGGTGGGGAGTCGGGGCACGGGCACCGCCAAGCGCGGAATCCTGAAAAATCCTTCCATCCTCTGAAATTCTCTCACACTCCGCAAACATTTGCCAATACTCCCCTCGAATCATTCAGGAATCGTCGAGGGTCCTCCAGGACTCGCAAGATTCCCCCCGGAATTCTCAGGAGTCCCTGCGGATTCGTCAAAGCTCTGGGAGAGCTGAAGCAAGCCGCTTCGCTTGTACTCTGGCGTCCGCCTTCTACGATTACAACATCGGGGATGGACAGACCCCCCTTAGTAAAACGTGGTTCAGCGAAAACGACCTGAGGCCCAAACCTGGCGGTCGCAAGCCTGGAAATAGCGGCCACGGCGCCTTCTCGAAAACCGAAAACGGACAATTCATTAATCGACGTGTCACTGTTGGGGCTTCTGTCCGCCCCCGACAATAGGCATCCTCAACGTCAAGGCCAACCCGTTCCCAGTGGATGCAGTCGGCCCGCAGTGGTCCGTGAATGGTCCGGAGCTGCTGGCAACGGAAATCTTATCCTGGGACCTCGGGGGTCCGCGCGTGGAAGCATAACACATCGTGGGCGGTTGAGGGCTGAGGGCCTGGGTTCAGGTCGGGCACGTCCCCCTGCAGGCGGATCCTGCTAGAAAAGTGGCACGTAGCCAACACACATCAAAAAACAAAGAAGTCTCCCCCAGACTGCCGTTGCTACCATTCTTGCACGTTCCTCCGGTAGAGTGAAGGGACATGCCCGACTTACGCCTGGCTCTAGCCCTGCAGGGCCTGCTCCCCCTCAGAAGGTGCTGCTCTTGGTGGCCCTTCCAATGCCCCTCACCTCCCCCCCAGAGGTGCTCCTCAAGGGCGAGAGCAGTGCCACGCACCAGACAGGCTCGGGGTGCGCTCTGGGAACTCCCTGGAGCTCCGGAGCCTGTCCTGGAAGTGCTCGGCCACTCGGCATCCTCGGCAAGCCCGCCTCTGGTCGCGTGCAGAAAGAAAGACACAAAACTCGTGGAACGCACCATCATCACCATCGTCACCACCATCATCATCATCATCGTCAGCATCATCATCGGCCGCATCATCATCACAACCACCATCATCCTCACCATCACCATCACCATCACCATCACCACCATCATCGTCATCCTCATCATGCTCATCATCCTCAGCATTACCATCACCATCAAAATCACTAACTATCACCACAACAGTCATCATCACCATCATATTCATAGCCACCTCCATCATGATCGTCATCACAATCAGCAGCACAGCCACCATTATCACCAGCTTCATTAGCATCAGCATCCGCATCCGCATCCGCATCATCATCATCATCATCATCATCATCATAATCATCATCATCATCATCATCATAATCAACATCATCATCATCATCATCATCATCATCATCATCATCATCATCATCATCATCATCATCATCATCATCAACGACTACATCGTCATGAACATCAGCACCCTCACCACCATTATCATCGTCAGCATCAGCATCAGCGTCATCAGCCTCATCGTCGTCATCGTCGTCGTCACCATCAGCATCGCCATCATCACCATCACCATCACAATCAGCATCAGTATCAACATCATCACCATCATTATCCTCATCATCACCATCATGATCATCATCCTCATCACCGTCACTATCATTACTCCACACTCGCCTGAGACCAATCATCGTGCTAACACAAGGAAGCGCTAGATTTGGAAATGAGGGGCTTTTCTGGTCACGGCACGCCTCGATTACGCAGTGGTCGCGCAGAGGCATTCGAATGAGTTTAACACGAGCGCGCGAGAGGCCCGATTAGACGCATTTGTTTAACATGTTTGAAACCTATGGTTCTCGTACGAGTTCGCAAGAGCGCGTGCACAATCCATGTCGTTCCCCAACCTTGTTTCTCTCTCCTCCTCTCCTTCTCCTCCTCCCCCCTCCGAACCCTTGCACCACCGACAAGTTTCGTGTCTTCATAAGGAGCTCCACCAAAGGCCCCAGTGGCGCCGCCCGCATGCGCCCGACCCACCCACCGATTTCGGCACACCCCTCACACGCTTCGCGGCCCAATAAGGAGCTTCACCAAAGTTCATTGCGGCCGTCCCATCCCCCGCTCATTTCGGTACGCCCGTCTCACGTTTTGTGTCCCCACAAGGGGCTCCAGCGAAAGTTACAGCGGCCGTCATCGCATGCGTCTCCCCAACAGCACGCATGCGGTACCTGCCCCATGTTGGCAACCCCCATCAACCTGTGCGCCCGTCTCACGCGGTGCGGGGCCCCATATGCAATTCCCCTCTATCTTCCCGCCTGCCCTGCGGTACTACAATCGCACATGATTGTTTTTGTTCGCCAAGTTTGTGTTGTGCGCATGTGTGTTTTTGACAAAAGCCAAATTGCACGACCATCTCGTTCATACATGTTCGGGGCGATGGATTATACATTCCTTTGCAAACCCTGTGTGGGTTTATAGATTCCGGCACGCGCGCGCGACGACTTGCGCGTGCGCTCTTCGTCCCAACAGTTGCAAGGGAGTATTGCACATTGATGGTCTGTGGTAAACGAGTGTGCGCATGAAGTGTTGTTTGCAGAGGATGGTCTGGGTAGGTCCAACTTGGCTGGTAGGTTTCAATTGAGATTAAAAATGAGCACAGCGCAGAAACATATGGAAAGTGCACATCTCCATGTTGGATAGATAATCCTGGTCGTGGTGGTGGTGGATTCGAGCTTCTTTATCAAAAAGCAAAATCGAATCGGTTCAATCGACGCGGTGCAATCTATGCGAGGCGGCCACGGTGTGGCGACAACGGCGACGGGGCGGCGACGGCGAGCATGGAGCCGCCAGACCAACAATCAGGCCCAGATGACGGGCGGCGACGAAACGGCGACGTGACGGCGACGGCGAGTACGGATCCGCCAAACCGACAACCAGGCGCAGATGACGGACGGCGACCGGGCGGCGACGAGGCGGCGACGGCGAGCACGGAGCCGCCAGACCGACAACCAGGCCCAGACGACGGGCGGCGACGAGGCGGCGACGGCGAGTACGGAGCTGCCAAACCGACAACCCCCTCCAGTTCATTAGAACACAAAGAAGAACTCCTAGATGCGAGCGCTCCGTGGGGAATGCTCATTCGAAGACCAAAGCGACGTGCTCAAACAAAACGCTCTCGACCAGAAGTGTTCTGAGAACAGTCCGCGCAACCCGCCAGACAGTTCCTCGGAACTTGATCTAGGGGGGGGCTACGGGCAGGCCAAGACGAGGCGACCTTGCCACTGACCGAACAAGACGACAGCAAGGCTGGGACACACATCTCGGGTCGGGCGAAAGGGGGGGACAGCAAAGGGGGGGGGGGGTGAGAATCAGCTCACGTAGCTGCTTCTCCCGGCGCCTCCCGGCGCCAGAGGCGGCCATGCATCGCGAGGAATCGGCCCCTCGGTGAGGCCGAAACCAGCTGCACGCAGCAGACCCAGACCCCCGACGTCATGATTTTTTCATTACGTCGACCCCCAGAGGTCCCGACCCTTTCCCCATGACCGGCTTTGCATCCTGAGTCGTTTTTTGACGCTCCCGAGGCCCGGTGGGGGCCCCCAGAGGCCGAAAATCATGAAAAACTTCCCGTCGTGATTTTTTCACGACGCGAGGGGGTCTGGGGACTTCGTACCCCCCCCCTTTTCCCAATCCCCCCCTTCTCGCCCGGCCCGAACCTCCGACCGGGACACCCGCGGAGATATCTCTGCCGCCCGGCGGCCCTGGAGCACGCGCGCCGGGCGCCGCGGCTCTGCCGGCGAGCGCGCCTCCAGCTGGCACGCCCCGAGGGCGTGGACGCCCCGGCGCCACCGCCCGCGGCGCCTCACGAGCGGTGCGCGCGCCCACGCTCAACGCCCACGTTCCTCGCGAGGAGGAGGAGGAGGAGGAGGAGGAGGAGGAGGAGGAGGAGGAGGAGGAGGTGGGCTCACGTTCCTCGCGAGCGGTGCGGTGCGTGCGTCCACGCCCTGCTCTGCCTGGAGCCTATGGGGCGCGACCCCGCGTGGATCCGCGGTGGCAGGGCTGCGCTGCGCGCAGGGCGCCCCCGCATCAGCGCCCCCCGGTGTCCCAGAGGAGCGCGGCTCGCGAAGGCCTGGCGCCCGCGAGGCCGCGGACGCGGACACGGCTGTTCTGCTCCCCTCGACCCACCGAGAGGAAGCGATGGCAGACTCCGGAGCTGCGTTGAATAGAGCGGAGCTGCAGCGGGCCAGAGGGGGGCCGAAAGCGGGCCGAGCCGCGTGGCGGACCCAGATCGAGGTCGAAGCGCCGGGAGGGCGAAGCCGGCTCGGGCCGTATACAGCTGGGAGACGGGACTCCACGCGAAGACACCCGACGCCTCGTTCCCCGCCCGACAAGCTTGGGGCCGCCAGGTTTTGAGAGAACAAGCCTCCCGGCCCCCCCGCCGTGCATGCCGAGGCCGCCAGGTGCCCAGGCTCCCGATCATCCCTGGTGGTGCCCCCCACCCCACCCCACCCGCCCTGCATACACCCTGCGAAATGCTTAAGAAATCATGGGTTAAGAAATTCATAGTCTCAGAACTTGAATAAAAACCCAACATTTCTATTAAAATCTTAGGGTTTTCATCGAAGCATTAAGAATCATCGAGACTCTGGCCGAAAACTTAAGTTTTCTTAAGCATCGCCTAAGGTGTATCGCGGCCGCCAGATCCCCAGGCTCCCGATATTCCCTGGTGGTCCCGCCCGCCGAGCCGACTCGCCCGCTCTGCAGACAGCGGCCACCAGATCCCCAGATCCCCCTCGAATCCCTGAAGGTCCCGCCCCCCGCGCCGACTCGCCCACTCTGCATACCGCGGCCGCCGGATCCCCAGGTCCCCCACAGAACAGAGCATAACACCACACCACCAAGCAGAACATTCCCGAGCACAACATACCATATCATATCATGACAGACCATATGGTAACGCACCATGGCAGAGGAGTGCATACGATAGCACAGCATCACATCACATTCATTCCAGATCACGAGGAATCAAGCAACATAATAACCCAACGCAAAACAGAACATACCCAAACGGAACATGCCACAACATCACATAACATGGCAGCACATATCATCGCACACCACAGCATAACAACGCACGCTCTGACATATCGGAGCATACAACACCTACCATACCAGCGCATGCCATCAAATACCATCGAATGGCATAGCAGATCATCGCATACTACACCTTGACAAAATTGGAAACACAGGGCATAGCATAAAACCAGACCTCACAACACAACATAACAAAACATATGATGGCACACAATGAAGGAACAATGAGCGCGCGCACCTTCGGGATCACACGCCGAAGGTTTCGGTGGGGATTGTTCGAAACAAACTAATTTGGTTCAAGTCCACCTTTTCCCCAAGGATGTGTTTGCTCGTCGTGGGTGTTTTTGTTGACTGTCCAGGGGCCGTGCAAGGACCCGAAAATGCCGAGCATTTTGATAAGAAAAAACCCAATTTCGAATTCAATACGTCAAATGTGTAGGTCGTGCCCTGCCGGGATGTCAAGATCCAAACCTGGCTTTGTGAACTGCGCGTGTGGCAGGAAGAGGTCACCTCCCGGAGCGTCCGCTACGGCACCGTTTGGCCAAACCGCATGCTGCAACAGACGAACCCCTCCCCGCCCCCTTGTCCCGTCCAGGAGCCGTTCTGGAGGGTACCGCAGGTGCCGCGCGTCAGCTGGCGGGCGGGGCGGGGCGGGGGCACAAAGGGGGGCCGCCGACGCCGGAGGGAGGATGAGGAAGGTGAGGGGGAGGTGGACGAGGAGGGGGAAGATCGCTATGACATGAGATGGGATGGGAGCGGTCGCGAGGCGAGTCTGAAGTATAACGAAGCCTGGACGCCTGTTCAACCTTGCCGAGCAACTTCGGCCAAAGATTTCTCTCTCTCTCTCTCTCTTTCTTTCTCTCTCTCTCTCTTTCTCTCTCTCTCTCTCTCTCTCACAACGTCGGAAGTATTCCCTCCCTGCGGCCACGATGGGAAGGCAGGGACCATCCAAGTTCCTCAAGTGGAACTGACCGGTGGACCGCAACTGCCACAAAACCAAAAACCCAAGGATTCGTGTTGACCCATACACTGGGAACGTTGGACCACCCCCCGCGCCGCGTAAAACCCGACCCAATGAGAAACTTAATGTTTTTATAGCAACAACACAATGCACATAACATCGAAACAGTCTCATGCGAACGAGCCTGGCATACTTGTCGACCCAGTTGGCCCGTGAACGCTGATGCTCAGGCACCCGTGCCTGCTCCGCCGCGACGGCCGCGATGGCGCCAACGCGCATGTTGCCAGCAACCGTCCAAGACGGAAACTAACGGTCAACAAGCCAGTGGCTTTCCACATGTGAGGGCACCTTGACAACGACAGTCCCGGTGAAACCACGATTGTGAAGGTGGCATCGTATCGTTCTCGATGTGTCGGCATTGGCCCCCTCAGGGTGATCGAACGCCTTTGCCAAACAACCACTGTCGACATCCCCGTCGCCTGTGACATACCATGTGGGGCCCGACGACCACCGCACGCTGACCCCTAGCATCTACAACTCTGCTCTCGCAACCGTCGGCCTAGCGCTGCCATCCGCTCAAGGACAACTTGCTTGTACAGAAGAGTCGTCCGAAAAGGGCAGCGGCGGCCAACGCGACTCGGCGAAGACGTGGATCGTGAGTGTCCGCTCCTCCTGGTGCATCACCATGTATGACCAACGGAATGCTTATAGATTCAGAGCCAATGCCTTTCTACTGCTCACACTGCGTCGGCCCGGCTACCCACGTCCACTCCGCACAACGGAACCCCCGAAGCCAACGACATTCTGCGAAGTTGACTTGTGCCACTGCACTATGACACGTAAACTCGGTCGTGCCGAAAATCGATCCACCACGGGCACAGTCGCATTGCGAATCTCAAAAGATGGGCGCACCTGAAACTGGCAGAAGACACCGTGGGCAAACACCTGAACAATCATCACCACCATCCTTCCGTCTCGATTCCGCCTGTGCACCGCCCGCGGCAATCGCCATGAGCATCTCTGCCAACTGTCGGCCTCCAGGGGTGGGGAGGGGTCCTCCAGTTGAATGAGCTGCTTGCGTAGACCGTATCGTCGAAGCCTGTTTCCATGCCGCCACCGCAAAACAGCGCGAAGTCCTCGATCACCTCTTTGGTTTCCCCCATGCACTCGAGCTGGTTGGCATCGCGCTTCCACCCTGGAGCCGCGCCAACTAAACTAGCATGACTAGCTAGCAAATACCTTTCCGCTGCACCCACTGGATCCTGCTTCGCCTGCAGCGAGCAACGAACTAACCCCGAAACTGGCCCACAAACGCGTCTCGCCCAATGACAAGACCCGGCTTGCTTAAGCTGACCAGAGATGCTTCGCGAGACCTTGCATAGACACGCATCCGCGGTCTCGCTATCCACGCCCGGAACCATTGGTCGAGAATCTGGCGTGGAAGATGGTATCCAGGATCCCGCCGCAGAGCACGGAATCAACAAATGTCGCGAGGTCCTTCCCGTTCCCGCGCCCACCTGCGCCCCCCCCCCCCTCGGGACGACGACGCAGTTCCTGGATCGGCTGGCTCGGCAGACCACGTGCTTCATGGTCACAATGGGCTGCCATGTGACCTCCTCCCACCTCTGTCTCTGAAGAATATGAAAGCGTCGCGTATATGATGGCAAGACTCTTGACATTGAGGTGCTGCGCAATGGCCTGGGCCAGCATCGCGGTCCGAGTCTGACGGGCCAGTCGCCTGCCGCTCCCTGGGCCAATCCCCCGGGCACGTGGACTGCCTGCCCCGCTGGATCTGCATCTCCCGCTGGGGAGGCATCTTTTAAACCACGGCCGCGGCGTCCGAGACGCTCGCGCGCTTGGCCGCTGTCTTCAAAGACTGCTCCTCAGGCAGCTCCCGAATGGCGCTGGCGCTCTCCTCCAAGACCTTGGCAACCTGCTTCCGCGATGCGATCGCGACCTGGCGCCCTGCGAACCGCGAGTGCCGCTCCCCAGCCCTTGGATGGTTTATCCAGCTGCGCGGAATGGGCGGGGGGGCGCGCCGCCTTGGCCCCAGAGACGCGTCCCCGCACGCACAGCAACTCTGCGCGCAGCGTGGCGGCGTGGAAACCGCGCCCCAAGGCTCGAGCAACGAAGGCGGGCCATTCAATCCCCTCGCCATCGATACTCTCGGCGCTTCGCGCCGCTAGCCCATCTTCCGAGCCTCAACCTTCGATCCTGAAGATCCTTAAGGAATTCACGCAGCACCTTGTGCTTGCAGCGGCTTCCCAGATGACTGACTCGCCTCCCCGCGCGACCAGTTGGGCCCCAAAACGGGTCAAGAGGGCACCGCGAAGCCCTGGAGACCGTCCAAGAGGGCCCCGAGTGGTTGAATGATCGCTCTAGGAGGCCCAGGTAGCGACCCCCCAGGCCAGCCCCAAAGGCTTCAAAGACGCCTCCGAGAGGCCCACCAAGAGGGCCCCAAGTGGCCAACATCAGTGATGTGCCATAGGTGTCCAGAAACTGTTGATCCCTCCCATGCCCCCAACGCTCGCAGACGGCCCTGGGCGCCCTCCAGATCGCCCCGCGACGGCCCTGAACGCCCCCGAAAATCCCCCCGAGACGGCCCAAGAGGACTCCATGGGGGCCCCACAGTGGCCCAGTGGGGGCCCCAAGGGGGCCAAGAAGCGCCATACACGGCCCAAGAGGTCCCAGAGACGACTCCAAGAGGGGGCGCGCATGGGGGCCCTGGGCGGACAGGTCGAAACCTCGGCCCCGAGTTGCCCCCACGAGGCCCCAAGAGGCTCACGAGAGGCCCCCAATAGGCCTCCAACGGGCCCGAAGAGACCCCCCACGATGCCCCGAAGAGGCTACAAACCTGACCCCAAGAGGCTCGCGGGGGCGCCCCTAAGAGACCCCGAAGAGACCCCGAAGAGGAGGAACGGGGGAGGATGGAGGAGGAGACTGTTCCTGGGAGGAGGAAGAGGAGGATGGAGAAAACTGTTCCTGGGAGGATGATGGAGGAGGAAGAGGAGGAGGAGGAGGAGGAGGAGGAGGAGGAGGAGGAGGAGGAGGAGGAGGAGGAGGAGGAGGAGGAGGAGGAGGAGGATGGATGGATGGATGGATGGATGGATGGATGGATGGATGGATGGATGGATGGGACGTCATCACAGAGGCCCTGGCGGCCGCCAGCAAGCCGACAGCCACCAGGGCCGCAGATGCCAAGAAAAAGGTCCACGCTGCCGCGCGCGCGCGACCGCGGGCGACGCGGCGACGAGGGAAGGACCCCGAAGACACCCAGACAAGCATCCGTCACGACCCTGGCCTGCCCCACGGGTAAGCCAGGGGAGCGGAAACCACCCCCGCGGGGGACGGGCGGGCGACAGGACGGCCCCCAGAGGCCACCCCCAAGGAGGGGACACGGGCACGCGCACCAGCGCGAGCCGCAGGCCGCGCAAAATTTAGAGGCGGGCCCAGCAAGACAGAGCGAGGGCCCTCACCTCAGCGCCTCTGCGATTTTGTCGGTCTCGACGCCCGCCCAGACGAGGCGCCACCACGCGCCGCCTTCTCCGCCAAGCCGAGGGCCTGCTGGCAGGCCGCGGCGGCGTCGCTCTTCACCTCGTCTAGCTTCCTCTCGGCGTCGGCGAACGCCGCTCGGAGGCGCGTCTTCTCAAGCTCCGCCCCCGATTGCCTGGACTCCAACTCCACGACCTGCTGCACCAGGTGGTGTGGTCGCCGAAAAGAGTGCCGCCCTCGCAGCATCAAGCTCGGCTTCGCGCCCTGCGACCATGCCGTTGACCTCCGTTTCCGCGTTGCTCCCCAGCTGCTGTTGCAGCAGCTGCACGTCGGCATCCGCCGCGGCTGCGGCTGCCGTTTCGGGCTCCAGTGCCGTCGTCTGGTCCGAAATCTCCAAGTGCACTCCTTGATGGTCGCCTCGTTCAGCAGGACCTTGCCGCCGCCAATGTCCTTGCACTGGGACTGCATGCTCTCCATGCCCGTGCGCTGCGAGCCAGCCGTCGTCGAGTCCGTCTGGTCGGACATGCCCGCCTGCTCGGACACGCCCGCCGTGTCGATGGAGTCCACGTCCGCGTCCGCGTGCTGGCGTCTGCGGCCTCGTTGCCGCCGCCTCGCGGCGGCAGGTGGAGCACCGTGGCGCCTTCTCCGAGCACGACGGGGGCGGCGAGGTTGCGGTCCAGGCGCACGGCTCCAGGCACTGGCCGCCCAGAGACTTGCAGCACCAACGCCCGCTCGATCGCCTGGAGGCGCGCGCAGATCTCCAGTTGGCCATCCTCGTCGAGAGTCGCCGCCTTCATTCATCGCTTCCTGGGGCGTGGTGCCGCGCTCGCCCTGGCCCAACAACATGGCGCCAGTGCGGAGGGCTGCGGCGACGGCGGCCGCCACGCACTTCCGACCGCCTCCGCCTTCAGCCGCACCCGCCGCCGCCGCCCGAGCCACAGGGGCGAGCGCCGCCACCAGGTCCCCGCGAAGGGGCGGGACCGCAGCCGCGCTGGGGGACATGGCCGCGGCGCGAGGGGAGGCGCTACCCAGCGCTGCCGCCTGCCCGGCGCCCAAGGCAGGCTTGAACCAAAATGGCTACGGGGGAAAAGGAGGAGGAAAGGGGAGGAGGAGGTGGAGGAGGAGGAGGAGCATGAGGAGACGCGAGGGGGGGGAGGATCGGGCCGGACGAAAGAAGGCGGTGGACCCGGCGGGGTTCGCGAATCTGCTCGAGCGTTTGCCTTGCCCGGTGCTCCCTGGCGCAGGAGGCGCCAATCCAATCCAGAAAGGCCCGCCAATCGGCGGGGACGAAACCGGCTGCACGCAGCAGGTGTTGTACCCCACGCAAATCCACAGGAACGACGATTAAAAAACGGGCTTGCGCAAGATGGCATAGCGACCTTACGCGGTGGCGTACGCGGGCCGCCAGTACGGCACGCCACATTGGAACCGAGGGCGCGCACGCGCGACCTTACGCGGGCAGCCTGCGCGACAATGTCGGCAAAGGTTGACCGTTTTGTTCGCGCCGCTCCCATCCCAGATTTGCGTGGCCCGATGCGAGGCCAATATCAGTCAATATCGAATCGGCAGATAAAGCCAAGCGGGATTCTGCCTCCGATCGGGCTGCGTCGACACGGATGAGGGGCCGATTTTCCACCACCACTACCATTGGTAGGAGGAGGGGGAGGAGGAGGAGGAGGAGGAGGAGGAGGAGGAGGAGGAGGAGGAGGAGGAGGACGGGAGGAAGAGGAGGAGGAGGAGGAGGAGGCGGAGGAGGAGGACGAGGAGGAGGAGGAGGACGAGGAGGAAGAGGAGGAGGAGGACGTTGAGGAGGACGTTGAGGAGGAGGAGGAGGAGGAGGAGGAGGAGAAGGAGTGGGACCTCCTCTATCCTCCCTTCTCCCCCGCCCCGCCTATGGCACTGGTGGTGGAACAGCGGCCCAGCTACGGAGCTCGGGTCGGGTCGGATCGACCGCGCCAGGACACCCACGGCAGCACCGCCATATCTGGGCGCCCCTGGGACGCTGCGGCGATAGACCGTGCGGTGACCTCGCCCCGAGGGGCCTCACCGCACGGTCCGTCGCCGCGCGGCATCTGGGGAGACCAACAGGCACCCACACCGCTACTCCCCAGACATCTCCAGGGGTGCGTTCTGACCAGGATTGCGAGGCGAATCGAGCGGCGGCAACGGGGGCCTCCGAGGAGGCCGGGAAAAAGGGGCAAAGCGGGCGAGGGGGTAGCGGCAGGGGTAAAATTACCTTTTCCTCTGACCCCCTGGAACCTGCAGGCCCCTGATTTTTGGTTCTCTTTTGGGGGGGGGGACACCCTCGCGTGCGGCGGTCCTGCTCCTGCTGGCGCCGGTAATTACCGGCCGCAGCCCCGCCGGCGAGCGCCCCGGCAGCAGCGTCGCTCCGCCGCCGCGAGCGAGCGGTCGGGGTCAACAGAACCGCGCGGCGGTGCCCAACGCCGCACGCTCGGAGCTCCACGCCGGACGCCTCGGGGCTCCGGCGGCCGTGGGGGGGGGGAAGGCTCTCCCTGGAGCGCGCTCGGAGAGATATGCGCAGCTGCTGGAACGCCTCCCGAGGCAAGCAGTCGGTGGTTCATGATGGGCTTGTTTGCCACCACCACCGCCAGAAGCTGAAGGGGGAAGGAGGTGGAGGATGAGGGTGAGGATGACTCCTCACCACACGGTGCGGTCACCGCACCGCCTGCGGGAGGACCGCTCTTGCGTGCAGACGGCCCAGCGAATCAAAGAATCACGAAGGAGGGCTCTTCTCCTCCTCCTCTTCCTCCTCCTGACCTCCTCAAACAAGAGACAATCAGACAACCACTCGGGATGAAAAGCCGTTCCCGGGGAACAGGTCGAGACCGAGACAAATCGCGGCTCGCCGGATGGTCTGACTGCCACCTCGGCCGTGTCTGCTCCTGCCAGATCTCCGTCCAGCGCAGCGTGCCGAAGTCCAGCGTGCTCTGGTGGGCTTGTCTTCCTCCTCCTCCTCCTCCTCCTCCTCCTCCTCCTCCTCCTCCTCCACAATTACTCAGTATGAAAATACTCTCCCACTTCCCGTGATGGCGGTTGGTTGATCGCCGACCCCCCCCCGCGTACTGTTTTTTAACACACAGGATTCCAGGGAAACGGGTTTTCGCCTGCGTTTTTTCCAAAATGCTGCTCTCGCTGAGGCGCCGGCCTCATTTCTGCTCCCGAATCGTTCCGAATCGTGCTCCCGCTGCAGCGTGGGCCTCATTTTCGGATCGGTGTTTGGCCTCCGTCGTTCAGGATGGCGTTCTCGCCCCAGCGCGGCCTCTTTCTCGCGCGCCCATCCGCCCGCCACCACCGCGCCGCCGCCCCACCACACACACCACCACCACACCACCACCACCACCACCACACCACCACCACCACCACCACCACACACCACCCACCACTACCACCCCACCTCCACACCCACCACCACCACCACCACCACCACCACCACCGGCCCCACCACCACCACCACCCCCCACAACGAAACAACCACGCACACACGCACGCACGCACGCCCGCGCACCCAACCACCACCCACTACGCACGCGCGCGCGGAGCCACAGGTCCGCTACGACACGCGTCCGCGGATAGAGAAAATCAGCGCCATGGTAAGGGATGGGAGGGAGGGGTAGGACGTCAGATATGACGCGAGCGCACCTAGCTTGTCCTCCTCCTCCTCCTCCTCCTCCTCCTGCTCCACCTCCTCCTCCTCCTCCTCCTCCTCCTCCTCCTCCTCCTGCTCCTCCTCCTCCTCCTCCTCCTCCTCAATCCCCCCCTCCAACTTCTGCTGGTGGTGGTGGTGGAGAACAGGCCCAACGTGCTCCGCGCGGCGCGGGGCGTGCGCTGGCCAGCTCCCCAAGGGCTCCCTGCCGGGCCCGCTCGGCCGAGCGGGCTCGAGATCGGGCGCCGGAGCCGAGCGCGCTGGAGCGGCGGACGGGCCCGAGGGCTCGGGAACGCCACGGGCCCCGCGCCTCCCGCTCCAGGCGCAGCTGGGGCCGAGGGCTCCGCGGCTCCGCTGCGCTGCAGCGGGCCGCGCGTCGGTGCCGCGCGCCCCCGAACGCAACGGAGGGCCCGCCCGTCGCGGGGCGATCTGCGCGCAGGCGGCCCCGCGGGGGAGGACGGGTGCGGGCCTCTCGGCTGGTTCCTCCCTCGTCCCGCGCCGCCTCCTCCTGTGGAGGGGCGTGCAGAGGGCATCCATGCACCACCTCTGTGCCTGGCTGGGGCCGGCCTGGGCCCTGGCAGGGTGTGCAGTCGGGCCCCTGAAAGAAGGAACGCCAAAGGAGGAGCGAAGCCCCTTTTTGGCCCGGGAAGGCGCCCCGGTGCCCGAGGAGGGCAAGAGGAGCAGCCATGGAGGAGCCCAAGGAGCACCGAGCCCCTTCCGAACCCAATGCGTTCCTCAAATCAGCGTCTTGGCTGTAGCTGCACAACGCCTGGTCGAGGCTGGGCGGGCCTTTGACACCTCTCGTGGGTCCGAGGATGGATGGCCCTGGCCAGACACGGCGGGGGGGTGCAGATGCACTCTGCGGAGAAAGGTCCGTTACGCCTCTATTGGGCGTCGCTTTGACGAGACCTTGCCAGTGCCCAACTGGCTACCCAGATGCGCCCTGCGTCCTCCTCCTCCTCCTCCTCCTGCTGCTCCTCCTCCTCCTGCTGCTCATCCTCCTCCTCCGCGTGCTGCTCCTCATCTTCCCCCCTCCCTTCTTTCTAGACGCCCTTCTCTCGGAGGCCAGACCCCTTCCAACAAACTCCAACCTGTAGAATGGAAACGGCCCGGGGGGCAAACCGCCCTTGCGCAGGCCCGCAAGAATGACGGCCGCACCAGACTCTCTCGAGGACGACAACGTGGGCCCCACGGGCGCGCCGCTCGCTTCTCTTTCCCACAGCGGCGCGCGAGCTCGGAGGGAGAATATCCAGGCGGCAGCCCGAACTGCTGACCATGGTAGCTGCAGGCAGCGCCGAACAGGGGGGGGGCCACCGCTGTGGAGGCTCTCCGCCTCGCCTAGGAGGAGGGAACGGAGGAGGGGAGGGGTGAGCGGAGAGGAGGAAGCGGGGGAACGATGGAGGAGGAACGGGAGGGGTCAGGCGAGGGAGGAGGGGGAGGAGGAGGAGGAGGAGGAGGAGGAGGAGGAGGAGGAGGATCGCATGGCCCCACTACCCAGTGGTGACCCCCCCGGCGCTGCCCAGAAAAGGTATCACACGCGTCCAAAAAAAACGCGTTCTCGCTGGGACTCGGGGGCGTCAGCTACCCATACCTCATCGCGACGTGAACTAAGGCGTGACGAGACCTGGGGGGGACTTGGGCCCTGCTGGCGTGAACTTGTGGATTGCGTTGTGTTGTATGGTAGGCAGTACGTGGTCGTAAAATACTTGCATCGTAATTGCAAATCGCAGAAGTGCGAGTGTGCTTACATAACCAGGGTAAGCACTTTACACATTCAGATCCGCTGGCCCCCTTGCGGGGCCATCAGGCTGCTGCTCCCTGCGCCAGTTCCAGTTTCCAGTTTCCAATGTTGCAATCTTGTTTTCTGCTTCCTACTGTAAATGGTTATTGTCCGCGCGAGGGGGGGACGAAAACCAGCTCGGCTAGCGTCCCCGAATCGCATTGTCTGAATTTCTGGTGGGCACTGGGACACGTAAAAATACATGAGGTTTGCGATCCCGACGCAATGATCCCTCGTAAATTACACCATATTCGCGCCCCCGAGGCCAAGATCCTTGGTAAATTACATTGCATTCGCGTCCCCGAAGCCACGATCCCTCGTACAATACTCCATATTCACGCTCTGAGGCCACGATTCATAATACATTGCACTACATTGTCGCCTCTAGGGGCCACGATTCATTGTAAATTACGCCACAGTCGCGCCCCCGAGGCTACGATCCCTTGTAAATTAAACCACATTCGTGCCCCCGAGGCCACGATCTCCGGTAAAGTACACCACATTCGCGCTCCCGAGGCCATGACCCCAAGCAAATGAAACCACATTCGCGCCCCCGAGGCCCCGAGTAGCCCCCAGGAGGCCGTCAAGAGGCCCCAAGAGGCCCCAAGACGCGCCCAACACGCGCCCAAGGGGCCTCCAAGAAGCTCAGAAAATACCCCACGAGGCCCCAAGAGGCCCCCAAGAGGCGCCCAAACCGCCTCCAAGAGGCCCCCGAGAGGCTCCCCACGACACCCCAACACAGATACAAGAGGCCTCATAACCACAACGCAGGCACGGTGGCGGGATGAGCCACTAGGATAACGCCAACGTTTCAATATACGCTGATGACTCCTATCCGCCCCCGCATGCTGTACCCAGATGCGCTAAGGCAGCGCCGAGACGCACCGACGCGACTTTGTTATAGCCAATTCAGACGGAGAGGGGGCCGGTGACAGGGGGCAAAGACCTTACAAAAACATGCACATCGTTTGGGGACGGGACACGTATGTTGAGCTACCCCAGTCTACAAGTGGGAGCGGCTGACTTCAAACTGGCACCCAAACATGTTTGCAAGAACGGAAATGAATATACTTACCAAGGTAAACCGAGCTTGCCTGCTGTATTTGTTTGACCCTTACGTCCCACAAGTCGGAATTGCGCCTATGCCCGCCCTTCGACGCATCAAACTCACTCCCCTTCCCTTTTTCCACGCGACCCGATAACAACCCGCATTGAAACGCATTGTGTCGAAGGCGCCTTCTGAATTGACAAAAGCATGTGTTGCACGTGGCTTGCGTGGCGGAAGCGCAATCGTTCACGCCACGATGTCAGATCAATGGTGCCGCCGCCATGACTTCAAACCGCTGGTAGCTTGCATCCCCCATATTTCCAGCGTGCAGGTTGTGCAACAGGCTTGCAACTATACGATGCAATGGGCTAGCAATTCGTTTTCGCTGCATCGTCGCCTTTTTCCATGTTGCGCGCGATATCTGCCCAGCCCCTGTCAGGCGTTTCAGACTCGATCCGCTGGGAGATGTTGTCGCTCAGCTGGGGCATCATGTGGGACAGCATGCAGAGCTTTTGCTCTCAAGTGTTGGTCTGCTTCAAGTGCGCGCGTACCGATTAGCATCGCGATGGGCAAAATGCCCTGATCACACCCTGGAGAGATTGCGCTGGTAGGCTTCTCGCTTGCCAAATGAACGACCTCGCCATCAGCCCACCGAACCGTTCGGGGCTGGTCGCTGACGCATGCAGCGTGCACCGCGGAGGCATGACGCTCAAAAACATTAGCGTTGACCTTGTCGATTTTGAATTTGCCGTTGGCGGTGTCGACCCACCTACGACCCACCCGCGACCAGCCCACGACCCACGCGTGACCCGCCCGCGACCCACCCGCGACCCACACGCAACCCAGCCGCGACCCACCCCGAGACCCGAGACCAACCCGCGACTCGCCCGCGACCCGCCCGCGACCCGCCCGCGACCCGCCCCGCGTCCGCCCCCTCACTCTTATCCGCAACTGCGGGGTGCTACGTAGTCAGATTGCTTTTCCCTGGTCGTCGCTGATGGCTGGTCGCGGGAAGCCAGGCCTGTTTCGCGCCGACGGTCGGCCGGTGCTCGGGAGTTTTTGGGACGTTTTTTTCCACTGCGTTCTGCGCGCGGAGCGGGAAAGGGAGGCGGCAGGAACGGGGGAGCGGGGGCGAAGACGGCGACGAAGACAAGGAGCAGATTCTGACAGGAAGGGGGGCCAACATCTGTTAACATACTGTTCCGGAGGGACGGACCTGACAGCGACGACTATAAACAGCAAGTGACGCTGCAAACATAGCGTTGTTCTGGCGGTTGTTGCTTGTCAAGAATCCACAATGCAAACCAGTCAGAGCTCGAACGATTGTCTGTTGAACCGATAAGGTCAAGCCAAATGGCTTTCAACGGAAGGCTGACTGCTGCCAGCACAAGCATGCTGGCACCATAGACAGGCAGCGAGAGTTTCTGCTCAGCTGCGAGCCACGCCATTCAATTTTGCAAAGAAGCGGGGTTTGGCTGCGCAGCGCCTGAGCCCGGTTTGGCTGACGCGGCGCAGGGCGACACATTCAACGCCGAAGGTCTGTGTCGGGGCCCGCGTTGCGAAGAATCCCTAGCGAAGCGCTGGGTTTGGACCATTATGCCCTGGCAGGCAAGTCACTTGGCCGCGCCTTCCAGGCTTGGCACCTAACGCCTTCGGCGCCATTAGCATCGCTGTTAGCTTGCTGGCGGAGCTGGAGGCGCGCGCGCGCATCGTGGAGTTCGCGGAGCTCCCGTCCGTGGATTCTTTCATTGGACGCGCGCGCTGGGGCCGCGAAGACGAACCGGCCCCCCGCGCCAGGCGGATGGTATAGAAAGGCTTCGAGCGACGTCACCCTCAGCGCGGCGCAGGTGCGCGCGCATCCACGGCGCGCAGCGCAACCGACCGGCTGCGCGGCGCCGTCTGGCTTGCATGCGCGGCTGCCCGGGCGCAGGATAGCAAGCGCGACTGCAGGGGTGCACGCGCCGCGCGCGCCTATCGGGGGCGCTGGCGGGCAGGGCGCAACGCCGCCACACCTGAAGCGATCGCAATTTCGAACGCGACCAGGCAAAAACGCGAAGCGCTGATTCAAGCGTTGCATGTGGCTCGCCACGTGGCCATGCTGCGCGCGCGCATTGCGAGCTCGGACTGCGCTGCCGCAGCGTAGCGCTCGCGCGTCGCACCAAACGCGCGCCTAGAGGGCCACTTCCCACGAACGAGTGCCGGCGCAGCTCGCAACTGCTAGTTCGCCGCACATATGTCACTTGTCACTTGTCTCGCTGCTTTCGCGGCCCACCCACCAAGACGAATGTCTGGCACATGTGAAAACCAACATGCAGCATCGCTCGATAGAACCGCTGCCGCGAAAATAGCTACATGACAGCCAGTGCGTTGTCGGAGATACCAAGATGGCACCACGGGCGAGGCTTTCGCTGCGTCTAAAAGAAAATCCGCGACGCCAGTGGAACTGCCGCGTGCCAGAAGACGCAGTATGGCACGCTGTTTCGCGTGGTCTCTGGCCCTGTCTGTCCATCCCCGAAGGAGCCAGCAAGTGCGAACTTGCCAGCTCTGATACGCACGGCTTTCAATCAGCGCGGATCTTGGCGGGACTTCGCACAGAACCCCCGCGACGAAGCCCGGCTCGATCGAGCGACCGCGGCCCGCGGCGGCGCGCGGCGACGAAGTCGCGCCCGGCAACCCAGCGTCGCCAGACATCGCCAGGAACGGATGGACAATCCACGCGTCCCTTGTGGAACTCGGGCCAGGAGCGCTCTCGCGAGAGGGCGCGCGGTTCCGGCGGCAACCTCGAGGTCGATGCGCGAAGGGCCTGGCTTGCAACGCATATTACCCTTGCATGTGGCCCGGAGTTCGCCGAGCCCGCAAACGCGCTGCCCCGCGGGATTGGGGCGGTCTTCCGAGACGGCGGCGCTCGGCAATTAATGCGGTTAATCAGAGGCGGTGCTGGCACCCAGCGCTGCGCGCCGCGCTGCAGCGACGCTGCGACGGCAAGCCGCCTGGTGGGCGAAGACGGGGCGGCCCCGTTGAGGGCAGATGCGACGCGCGAGCGCCGCGCTGACTTTGCCGCGAACGGCGACATCAGCAACGCTCGCAGATGGACTGCCTCACGCCGCAGATAGCAACGCCTACTTCAAGCCTGAATGGGGCACCTGCAAACTCGATCGCCCGCGCCCCCCCCCCCCCCCACTCGCCCTGCGCTCCCCGCCCGCGAGGCCCCCCCCCGGCCCATTCCCCTTTCCCCGCCCCAGGTGTCGCGAAAGCCTTCCGCTTCTCTCGCGCGCCCGCGCGCGGCGCGTCGCCCGCCCCCCGCGCTCGGGGCATTGCTGCGACGCGCTCCGGCCGCGCGACGCGCGCGAGGGAATCGCGCGCGGCCGCGAAGAAGATGCGCGATCAAACGATCCGCCTCGACCACCGTGAGAAGGAAATGCAGTTCGACCCGAAGCTGGATGGATTCGTTGTTCGCCGGGTGATCAGCAACACCGTGACTGAACGCGCGCGTGCTTCGCGCGGGGGAGCAGCCAACGTTGCGAAGCACCTCCTCGCCGCCACCTGCCAGATAGACGGGGCTCCAGGCGCTTGCGCTCGGTTGAACGCAGCAGGGCATGGGCCGCCCGATGCCCTTGGCACGAGACCTGACAATTCCCCGATGCTTGCGAAGACGCAGGGTGGCTGGATCACACGACCCCGTAGTTTCAATGGCTGAAAGACGTTCCCTGGCATGCGCGAAGCTAGGGCACGCTCCTCTAGTCTTTCGCGCACAAGAGACCGCGCGAACCGCCAACGCAATGTTGTGATGTTATCCTGCGGCTGGAAACTTCCGAGAAGGCGGTGATTTCTGATGTCGCGTACCTCCTGAGCCAGCCTGCGCTGCGCCAGTGTGTTTTCGCTTTCGCACCGCATTTGCCGACGCCTGCGCGGGCGGCGCCCGAGAGAACGCAAGCGTTCTTTGAAGGAGAGGATCACCGACCGATTCGACCAAGGATCCGCGACAATGGGATATCGTATTCTTCGGGGTGCAAGACGGAACAGGGCGGTTGGAGAGGCGTGGCTGCATGCTTCCGTCGAAGGAATTCTGGCCCCCCCCTGTATATATGGGCTGTCTCTCGTTGTGAAGATCATGTAGGGGTGTCGGCTGTGACTGGAACCGGCGATGACGTGCTGCTGTTGCACACGACAGACATTATCACTGCGATGGTGGTGTACGTTAGGTCGCAAGCCCTCGGATTCACTGCGCGTTTGCCCCGTTTACGTCGGTGTTCGGGCGCGCGCATACACGCGCGCCCCCTGGATACAGGGCCCAGTTAGGACTGACCTAACACATTCGCGTTATATGGGGCACTCGTCGTAATCAGTTGGGAGAGTTGCGACACGCCGAAAGGCGTACAGACGCAATGGGGGTGGATCGATCGTGATTGCCCCCGGAATGTTCAAATGGTGAACGGCCACGTGAGGCGTGATGTTCTCCTTGTACCAGACACAGCATCAAGTTAAATCACTTATAGCTTTCGTTCGACGCTGTCAACAATCCAATCAGTCCAATCAAAACCAGGTGAAGCAACGTAGTTGATCTTGCAGCTAGTTGCATGTTCTCTTAGTTCACTTGCCAAATTCCCAAAGTCAGATAACCCCAGCGCGCCTATCAGCGAACCCGTCCAAAGCCGACAACCGACAAAATATTCAAAACCGATCCCCGGGAAGGGATCTGGACTTATGGAGGCCAACGCTTCGATACGAAACCACGACGCCGGGGTCTGGGCAAGCACCTCACCGATCCTGAACAGTGGATGTACCGAGAAATGCCATGCACTGATACTGTCGATACGGGATGCTTGGAGTCCCGGCTGTGTCCCGAACCTGATGTTTTTTCACGGCCCACGGACCCTGTGAGGGACGCTACCGACAGAAAGCAAAAAAAGGCGCAATACCGACGCTGTCAATGTTTCGAGGGAGTCCGATTCCGGAAACTCTGAGGCAGAAAATGTTGTGTTCTCTCTCTCCCTCTCTCGTTGTACCTTTATGTCTCTCTATCTCTCTCTTTCTCTCTCTTTCTCTCCCCCCTGTCTTCGATAATATCTAGTATGTCCTGTTAGCTGTCCTGTTATACTGGTTGTGTTCTCTATATATATACATGTATATATATATATATACATGTATAGCTCCCCTTCTCTCTCTCATTCTCTCTTTCCCTCTCTCTCTCTCTCTTTCTCTTTCTCTTTCTTGTTTTTTTTCTCTCTCTCTCTCTCTCTCTCTCTTATTCCCCATGAATGTGTATATATATAGATGTGTATATATATATATATATATATATCCTCTCTTTGTGATTATTCGTGCGACCGGATATGTAAGTTATAAAAAAAGAACAGAAACATATACAGAAAATTACGTGGCCATCAAAGGGATATCGAGAAACTGGGATGGAATATGGTAGGTAGCAAGCGGAGCTGGTAAGAGAAAAAGCTCGTAGTGGGAGTAAGGGGATTCAGCGATGGGCCGTGCCTGTGGAACGCGCGGGTACACTCGTGGGCAGCCCTCCTTTTTCCTCCGATGCAGGGTTCCACGCGTACATGTACACATGTATGCGAGAACGCGTTTTGTGGGCGCTCTCTTGAAACAGATTCTTCGACACGTCGGAACCGCCTTCCCCCCCCAACCCCGCCTTCCCAAGCACCGGCTTCTCTAACCGCCCTCCCCCCCGTCTACGCAGGGGGAACCGTCGAACCGGTGGGGGGACCCCCCCCGCGCAAGAGAATATCAGCATTACTCGAACACGCGACCACCATAGAATCCAAGTCTAGCTGGATGCAACTTGAATAACATCCGGGTCGGACTCGATCCAACCATAACGCAATTCTACTTAGCTGGATCCAACCCTCATTGAATCCTACCGGGGCCTTCTCCAGCTCTGATAGAATCTGAATCTAGCAAGATTCAAGTAATAGCGTCCAAGTCGGGGTGGATCCAACTCAGATAGAAAGCTGTTGCTATAGCTGAATCCAGCTCTAACTGAATAGTTCTGAAGCTCGAACCATCCAAAGTGGAATCCTACTGTGGCTAGTTCCAGCTCTGATAGAATGTTACTAGGGAGCGATCCAGCTCGGACAAAACCATTTTAGAGCATGGTTCAACCTGGAAAGCATCCAGCTAAGGCTCGCTTGTCGTCGTCGTCGTTGCCCGACGGCGCTGGCGCTGGCGCCAGCGCTTGCCGACGTCGATTGTCCCTGCCGGTTCGAATCCCCCCCCTTGAATGTCATAGCGGGGAAAGGGCCTGGTTCGAACCACGCCACCACCACCCCGCCATTCCCTGCGTCCACCGTAACTGATTTTCACAATTAACTTGTATGCGTATACGTGTATGTGTATACATATATAGGTGATACATAAATATGTATACATATCTAAGCGTGTATGTGTTTTTTACAAATATAGATGTACGTGTCTACACTACATACGTATGTTTGTGTCGCTGTGTATGCAATTCTTTACCTATCAAAAAAAAGGGGGCTCAGACAAAAAATGCCCCCCCCACTCACCAAAACAAATTTTAGGTCCCTGGGCCTCCTGGGCGCCCTGCAAATCGTTTCCTCTGGTTTCGGGAACTCGTGGACGTCCTCGGCGGGCCAGAAAAGAAAACGACCAGAAGCAGCCAGGAGAGCGTGGCGCGAAGCGCCATGGAGTATTCCAAACAAGGAATCAGATGTACATGTGTGCGCTTGAATGTGTGTTGCCTGGCCGCGCAAAAACGGCGTGCACCGACTCTAAAAGATCAGACACTGCACAAACAACGTTTCTCTGAGGTCCGCGCTGATGTTTTGCAAGGGTCGACGCCAGAAGGCCCGCCATGGGAGCCCGGCGCCGATGCCAGACATCGACACGGATCTGCGACAACTCAAGCTTCTGCTGGCAAGATCCTGGGCCCAGGATCAAGTCGGGCATGTCCACCTGCAGGCGGATTGGGGAAGAAATCACAATTGTCAACAAAAAATGCTCAAACACAGTCAACAATTACAGCACATTGTCCCCAGACTATTCTTTTCATTGTTTTTGAATGCTCATCCTGTTGAAGGACATGCCCGTCTTAAGCCAGGGACTCATGGCGGTGGAAAGCCGACGCCCCCCCGACGGCGGCAGGACCCGCGCGGTCCAGAGGCCGCGCCCGGCATGTGATACGGCACGCGGTCAGGCCAGGCCGGCTGCGGCGGAGCCGGAGAGGGGCCGGCTCGCACCCTCCACTCGTGGCATGGGCGCTCGGGGCTGCCAGAGGTCGCGAGGAGGATAAGGACCTGATGCGGGTTTTGGAAGCGCACGGCAGGATAATCAAGAATCTCAAGCCTGTGATCCGCGTGCGAAGAGAAGGGAGAGGAGGAGAATGAACGGCGAGGACACGAAGGATTGCGAGCTGCAGGACAACGATGATGAGGATGGTGGGCATGGGATCGCATATGAGGGGGAGGGAGGATGGACGGGATAAAAGATGGACGAGCTCGAGCAAGGCTTACCAAGCTAGGCTTCGCCTGCCCGTCTGCAGCTCTGCGTGGGATGATCTAGCGCTGGAGTCGGGGGTCCGTTCCCCTGGCGATGTCAGCACGGGGCCGCTGTGCCAATGAGGCCGCGGCACAGTCAAAAACCAGCAAGGGCACAAAAAGAGACGCGAGATGGAGAAATATCGAATCCTTTTGGACGTACTGCGCTCTTATCGTGGAGAGCAAGACGCGCCTCCTCCTCTTCCTCCGCATCCTGCTGCTCCGCCTCATCCTCCTCCTCCACCCCTGCATCTTATGAAAATGTCCTCTCTGTCGCACT
Organism: Prorocentrum cordatum; assembly: GCA_963575745.1. Classification (NCBI taxonomy): domain Eukaryota; class Dinophyceae; order Prorocentrales; family Prorocentraceae; genus Prorocentrum; species Prorocentrum cordatum. The sequence continues at coordinate 3,747 of CAUYUJ010016853.1, read as the reverse complement.
CATGGGCGCGTCGGTACGATGAGCCTTGGGTTTCGCCTAAGACTTTCTCGCCATGTGTGATCATGTAGCTTAAGATGTGCAACTGTGTCACGGATGGGGCGGCGGATCCTTCTCAAATGTGGCTCTCGCCTTACCGACGCGCGTATTCGCCTGCAAAGTGCAACAATGTCACGGATGAAGGGCGGCTGGTGTTCAAAATGCGGCTCTCAGCTCAGCGCCGCGCACATTCGTGATAAGTGCTTGCATCAATTCGAGGCTGGGGGGCGGGGCGGGCGGATAGGGGCCTTGGCATCGAGCAGATTCGTCTTAAAAGCTTGCAATCAAATCGCGGATTGAAGGTAGGTCGTGGTTCTGAAATCTTGCCGCCAGGCACATTCGTCTGCAAATCTTGCGAGAATTCCACGGGTGGAAGGCGGGTCGTTTTCCAAATGTGCCGCTCGCTTTGAAAACATGGCTCCCGCCTAGTCGCCGCAAACATTATCCTGCAACGCTTGCGACAGCTTCAAGGATGGAGGGCGGCTCGTGTTCAAAATGCGGCTCTCGCTTCAGCGCTGCGCATATCCCGCCTACACGTTCGCAATCGCTTCACTGATACAGGGCAGCTCCTTTTCAAAATGTGGCGATCGCTGGCGCCGCGAACATTCGTCTTCAGAGTTTGCAGCAATTTGAAGGATGGAAGGAAGCTCTTTCGAAACGTGGCCGCCGCCTTAGCGCCACGCCCATTCGTTTTGTCAGTTTGAAGCGGTTTCAAGGACTCGAATGGTCGAAGTCCCAAGGATGGCGTCCCGGCGGGATTCAGGATTGTCAGGACGCAGCGGTAACGCTGATTCGCGGTGTTGCAGTCCACGTATGGAGTTTGGACACGATTTGGGACTCTCTGGACGGGGTTTGTGGATGGTGTTGCTCCCGCGGCCCAAGCTCGATGTCATGGACACAACAAGTAAAGTCTCTGATCATCCGTGCTCTTCTTTGCCAAGAAGGCACAACATATCCGTACCCATCGGGCGGAAAAAAGTAGTTCGGACCATGAAATAAGAACGACTTGCAAGGAAGATTTGGCTCCGTCCGCCCCCTGAGGAGGACGGAAAAGGTGAAGCCACTCGATCATTTAAGCAGGAAGGCGCTTAAAGTAGATTGGAACCTGGGGATCCGAAAATACACACTTTCAACGACCGATGGGTGCTCTGCTCTGCCACAGATGCAAGCACAACACTTCAGCACTGGTGGACGACGGCGTGAACCTGCCTGGCGCGAGGACAACAGAGGACCTCCCATGCGAAAGGCCTCCCCGCACAGCCCCCGGGCCGTTCCGGGCGGGTGCCCGCGACGAGCACCCGCCGCCGATGGTCCCCAGATGTGGGCCTGCATCCACAAGATCTGTTGGGGCCCCGCCCTCGTCGTGCCGAGCATGCCGTCTTGCCGCGCCTCCCCCGGGGGGGGGGGGCCTGCGCCCGGAGCACTTCCAGGAGCATGGGCCGCTCTTGCGCCCCATCCCACGACTCCCTCCTTCCACCCTCCGTACAATCGACCGGGATCAGAAGGATGCGCGGTAACGATGCAAGGGCCTTGGAAGGCCACGTCGACACTTTGCAAGCGGGGCGCGGTCAGCGAAAGCGGCCAAGGATGGGCCGAAGGGACGGATGCAAATGAGCTCTTTGGAAGGTTGCCCATCAGTGACTATGCGGGTTGACTGCATTCGTGCCCAAACTGAGGGTGATCCGTCTTGCAAGTGGTGCCGTCCACGCCTCTAACTATCGTGAACGCACGCGTCACGGTGGTATGAGACCTGAACCACGCGCACAGAACATCCCAGTGGCAGCTCCTGCGTGGAGATGCTCAGGCCCGCCGTGCAGAACGTCCCGAATAGAAGGGAGACCCTGCGGTCCAGGTTAGCTGTTGGGACCAGGACCGTGCCCAAGATGTACAGAACGGTTGTGCGAAAAACTGCAAGGCTCGACGGCAGCACCAGTGAGACCAATCGAGTACGTTTTGCTGTAGAATGGAAGATACCTGCACCTGTTAAAGGTGGGTGTCCAGCAGAGGGGCTGTCAAGACCCAACAGTCACGTTGATCCGCGGCGCTGATGTCCCATGAACGGTGTTCTGGCACGATGGAGGGTTCTCAAACGAATGTCTTCTAATGGGCCACGTCCCGTATTGAAAATATATGATTTGATGGATATGTGAGGAGGGAACTTGGAGGAAGGTTGTGTTGCAAAATCGTTAAAGCGTCTTGGGTTTGCACTGGTCCTCCTCCTCGTTCTCCACCTCCTCCTCCTCGTCCTCCTTCTCCTGTTGGCGGCACGCACAAAAGGATGTCCTCCAAGAGGCTAATCACTCGCCAGGGCGTAGAAAAGGGATTGGGATGCCGGCGAAACCATATTTCGGATGTACCTTCGGGCACCGTGATGCTTACCCTTTTGCGTTCGACACGGTTGGGAGAGATACCAAGAAGACAATTTGGAGTGAGAACCTGCCGGGTTCGGCCTAAGCCGGGCCATCAGAATCCGCTGCCGCGCCCGCAGCGGTGGGCGTGCGTCAAGCACTTTGCGTTTATTTGCGGAAGCAGCCGTCGGGAAGAAAAGCGTCGACGTTTCCCACGTCGGACGCCGACGGGAGCAGACTGCCTTGCGGCTGCAGGCTGGGAGTTCCTATAAGAAGCGGTCGTCTCTTGAAGGAGGAATGTGCTTGAAGTGTACTTTGGGAGGTCTGGAAATGGGCACCAACACCCATACAGGGGGTTGCCTCCGCAGGGGGACGATGATCCTAGATTTCGGTGTTGGTGGTAATATTTCGGCGACCTTGAAGCCAGAATATTACCACCATCACCGAGATCGGGATCTTCTTCCCTCGGTGGAGGCACACCGCCGATATTGGTGTTGGTGTCAACCTCCAGGCCTGCGATACTTCGGAGCGTGGGTGAGCTCAAAACACCTGCTCTCGAGGAGCGGCACTCCGCAGCCTCCGCTCACCACGGGACGCTGCTCTGATGGGCCTGTTTCCCACCACCACCGCCATGAGTTGGAAGGGGAGGGGGTCCTCCTCCTCCTCCTGCTCCTCCTCCTCCTTCTCGTCGTCTTCCTCCTCCTCCTCCTCCTCCTCCTCCTCCTCGTCCCCCTCCAGCTTATGGTGGTGGTGGTGGACAACAGGCCGAGCGGCAACTAACTTTCGGCGGTGGACAAACCTCCCTTTAGGAAACCTCCACTTAGTAGAAAAAAGCCTGGGGCCGAAACCGCCGGACCTGGACCCACAAAAATGACGGCCGCGACACGCCCTCTCACGGACCGAAAACGGCCTCTCACGCCCTCTCAGGGTAGGAGGCCAATCCAACTCCGAAACTTAAGACCCGATGCGCGTCGGATCCACGTCGGATTTACGTCGGATTCACGTCGGGCTCGCGTCGGAGGCACGTCGGACTGACGCCAGAGCATCGCCGCGCAAGCGTCGACCCCTAGCTTGCGGAGCTGACGTGTGGACTGGATAAGACTCCTACTCCTACTCCTACTCCTACTCCTACTCCTACTCCTACTCCTACTCCTACTACTACTACTACTACTACTACTACTACTACTACTACTACTACTACTACTACTACTACTACTACTACTACTACTACTACTACTACTACTACTACTACTACTACTATTACTACTACTACTACTACCACTACTACTACTACTACTACTACTACTACTACTACTACTACTACTACTACTACTACTACTACTACTACTACTACTACTACTAC
>CAUYUJ010016852.1:219852-259812 GCA_963575745.1 Prorocentrum cordatum | reverse complement strand
TCCGTGCGCTCCCAGGGGGCTCCAGGGGCCCCAGGGGGGAACGCCAGATCCCTCCGAGAACGGAGGGGGACTGATGATTCGTGCGCTCCTTTATTCTTGATCTAGGACGCCTGCGGCGAACAACCGCCGCCCCCATGTCTTCTAGAAGCGTCTGTGTGGCCAAGCGTTGGGCCAACTGTGTGTTCCCCCAGCCGCTGTGGACACCTTTGGGAGAACACTTCGGATACAGATCAGTGGTGAGGGAGGAGGGGGAGGAGGACGAGGAGGACGAGGAGGAGGAAGGGAGGCAGTAGAAGGAGGAGGGGGAGGGGGAGGACGACGTCGAAGAGGCGGCCTCCCGGGGGCTCCTTGGGGTCCTCTTCGGGCTTCCGGGGGGGCCTCCAAGAGGCCCTTCGGGCCGTCTCGGCGGCCTCTCTGCGGCCTCTGGGGCCCTGGGCCGCCCTGTGGCCATCTTGGGCCGTCTTGGTGCCGCTTCGGTGCCATCTTGGCCGTCTCGGAGGCCTTCTTGGGCGTCCTGGAGGTCTCTTGGGTCGTCTTGGGGTTGCCGTCTGTTGGGCCTCTTGGGCCGTCTTGGAGGCCTCTTGGGCCGTCCTGGGGCCATCTTGAGGATCTCTTGGGCCCCCTTGGGCCGTCAGGAGCTCGAACGGAGCAAACGCCCCACGTCTTCCAAAACCGTGGGGAACTCGACGCTGTTGGACTCCTGGTACCACATTGACCGTCTTTGAGGCCGTTCTGGGTGCATGCTGTGCGTACTGGAGGCTTCTTGGGATCGTCCTAGTGGGCATCGTGGCGATGCCGGAGGCGTCTGTTCTTGGCATTCTGGTTTTGAGGTGCCTTCCGGGTGGCCGCCTGGATCCACCCGCCAAGGCCCCGTTGGGAAGCTGCCCCATCTACCGGCAATCTGGCCCTGGGGGCCCCCGGGGCGCAGTCCGGACTCCAACTGGATCGTGCAGATCCCAACACGACGGCCCAGGTCCCAACAGGTAATGAATTTGGAACGGTCCAGATCCCGACCATTGTCGTTTGAGCTTCCAAGCGCTTGAATCGCTTGATAGGCGCTGGCCAGGCGCTTGAAAGGCGCTGCCTTTAAGGAGCCTCCTCGGCTTCGTGAAGGATGCCCGTGAGTTCCTCTAAGGCCCCCGAAGGATTCGGATCCCTGAGGGATCTCCGAGGGAACCCTGAGGAAGCCCTGAGGGATTCCCGGGGGATTTCTCGGGATTCCCTGAGGGGTGTCTCAGGATTCCTGAGGGAGTCCTGGGTTCGACAAAAAATCAAGAGGGTTCCTAAGCATTCTTGGACAAGTCCTGATGGATTCCTAATGGATTCGTTGCGAGTCCGAAGGGGATTCGGGAGAATGCCGAACTGCTTCCTGCAGATGCAGGAGGGATCCCTGATGATTCCCGAGGAGGTCATGAGGGCTTCCTCAGGATCCTGAGGATTCGTGATGATGTCTCCGACGCTTCCTGATGGATCTCTGAAAGGTTCCTGTGGAAGGCTTCCTATTGGATTCCTGAAGGGCCCCTTAGGATTCTCAGCGATTCAGTAAGATTCCGGAGGAATCCTGAAGGATCCCCGAAAGATTCCTCTGGGTTCCCTCGACGTTCCCGGAGGATTCCTGAGAGATTCCTCCAGATTCTCGAAGTGTTCCCATGGAAGTTGTAGGGTTTTCCAGAGGATTTCGTGATATTCTGAGGGATTCCCAAGAAGATGTGCGAGGACTCCTATCGGTTTTTGCAGAGGTTTCCCCGGGATTCTCGAAGGGGTCATGCAGGATCCCTGAGGGCTGAAATATTCCTGCATCAGTCCTGAGGACGCGTGAAGATTCTGGTCGGACGAGAACGAGGAGGCGCATGTGGGGAATAGTAGGCGGATGATTGAGGCTTATGATAAGGGATGCGGAACGTGATGGTGATAATGATGTTGATGATGATGATGTTGGTGATGGTGATGATGGTGATAGTGTTGATGATGGCGACGAGGAAGATCGTGGCCACGATGATGTTGATGATGCCGATGACGAACTGTGTTTCGATTGGCATCCAAATGTACATGCGCTTGTCCCTGGCTCATATACTTTACACATCCCGTCCATCTCTCTCTCTCTCTCTCTATATATATATATATGTATGTCGGCGGTGCCCGGTGCGGAGCGACCCCCCCCCCGGTAATCTCTCCTGGGGGGTTTCGAGCTGGCGCCATTCCCGGTGCGAGCCTGCACGAACCCCCCCCGTAAACACGACCTCCTCTGGTAGGCTGCACGAACCCCCCCGGTAAGGACGCAACCCCTCCGTAAGCGGCGCGCTCCCGGCACGCGCGAACCCCAGCCCCGACGCGCGAATCTTACCAGGACGAGCAGGAGGAGGAACTGGCATTCTTGTTGTTCGCACTGCTGGGCTCGTGGCCACAGTACGAGAGGCTGCGGCGCAACTCGCATGCTTGTGGCCCCAATCTGCATTACAAAGGACGAGGAGGAGGAAGAGGAGGACGAGGAGGAGGAGGAGGAGGAGGAGGAGGACAAGGACGAGGAGGAGGAGGAGGAGTAGGAGGAGGAGGAGGAGGAGGAAGAGGGGAGGAGCATGAGGAGGAAAGTTTGGATGAGGAGTAGGAGGAAAGAATAGGAGGAAGGCGAACAAAGGCGAGCAGACGCGAATGAGAACACAAGGCGCGCACACGCACACTTCGACGGCCGTGCAACCTTCCCAACGCGCCCCCCTGCCCCCCCCCCCACCCCCCCCCCACCCCCCCCACAACCCACCCCCCACTCCCACCCCCCACTCCCACAGGGGGGGGTGGTAGCACAGCGCGTGCGGCCTGCACGAAACCCCCCGGTAAAGCGACAGGGGAGGACCCAATGCGGCCTGCACGAACCCCCCCGGTAAAGCGGCAAGGGGGGGGTGTTCTAAGCCGCTGGCGGCACCCGGTGCGGGCTGCACGAAACCCCCCGGTAGTGCACGAAACCCCCCGGTAGTGCTGGGGGGGGGGTTCGTGCCACGGCGCACCGCCGACATATATATATATATATATATATATATATATGAAACGTTGCGTACACGTTATGATACGTACCTTATACGTTTCATATAGAAGTCACATTGTTGCCACTTGCGGTTAAACCATACGTTTCGTTTGCGTTTGTTTTTGCGTAATTTGGATTCGTTATTTACACGTTTCACCTGGGCTTCTCATTGTTGGGTAATGTGCGTTTCAACTATGTTTCGTATGTGCTTCACTCGCTTGACATATACGTTCTACTCACGTGTAACATTCGTACACGCTCCTTGTACGTTTCGTGCCCGTTCGGGATGCGTTTCAGAGTCGAATCATCTGCGTGTCATACACGTTGCGTATACGTTTTGTTTAAGTTTGGCATGCGCGTTGCCTGCATGTCTGAAGCGTTCCGCATAGTTTTCGTATGCGCGTCTGGTCATTTCTGGATGCGCATTCCATCCGTTTCGCATACGTTTGGAACAAGTTTCGCCCTCTCCTCGAATACATTATTGTTAATTGCCGTCTTGGAGTTCCTTGAGCTGATATAAAGCCCTCTTGGAATACGTACAGCTCGGATGTAATAACATAGCGGAGCGGTCTAGCATTATGAAAAGCCGATCGACTTCTTGAAAGGATACAAGTTGGCTTTCACTGCCAAGACGATCATGCAATACAATAAAGATGCTTCGCGTAGCTTCGTCCTGCGGTTTGGATCTGGAACTGGCTTTCTTGCCTGTGTTGATCTGGACCGTCCAGTTGGGATACGGCCCTCCTGGCCCCTTCGGAGGGTCCACGAGCCTCCGAGACGACCCCAGCGCATCCCCCGATTTCCCGACAGTTCTCCCAGGCGACCCCACGAGAGCCCCAAAGAGCGAAACAGGCTGCACAACCATTCCACGAGGGCTCCAACAGGTTACCAGAGGGTCCCATCGGCGGCGACGAGTGGGGGAAACGAGAAGGAGAAAGCCTTCTCAGAAGACAGCGAGGAATCTCGAGAGGCCTCTGGCCCTCTGAGCGTTTTTTTGTGTGTCTTCTGGGGAGGCTTAGGAAACTCCTCAGAGGGCCGGGGGAAATCCGAGCCTTCTGACCTCCCTCCTCCCTCCTCCTCCTCCTCCTCCTCCTCCTCCTCCTCCTCCTTCCTCTCCCCTCCTCTCTCCTCCTCCTGCCTCTCCTCCTCCTCCTCCTCCTCCTCTCCTCCCTCCCCTCCCTCCCTCCCTCCCTCCTCCTCCCTCCCTCCCTCCTCCCTCCTCCCTCCTCCCTCCCCCCTCCCTCCGCCCTCCTCCCTCCTCCCTCCTCCCTCCTCCTCCTCCTCCTCCTGCTCCTCCTCCTCCCCTCCTCCTCCTCCTCCTCCTCCTCCTCCTCCTCCTCCTCCTCCTCCTCCTCCTCCTCCTCCTCCTCCTCCTCTCTTTCCCCCGTGGCTCGCCGCCGTTTCCAGACGATTCCCAGATCGCCTCAATCATCACAATGCAGAAGGCATTTAATGTTTGACGGCTTAGGGGGTTCCGCACCTGCTGACCAGATGTGGCACCAAGAGGGCCTCGGAGGAGCTGGAGAGCGTCAAATAGAGAGCCCCAAGAGAGCCCCAAGAGGGCTCCAGAAGTGCCCCGGACGGCCCCAAGATAGCCAGAGGGCCGAAAATGGTTCCTGGAGCAGCCCAAATCGACCCAAGACCCACAAGCGCCCGGGAGGCTCCTGGAAGACTCAAAGATGGCCCCACGAGGGCCCGAGGGTCCAAGATGGGTCCAAGATGGCCCCCCAAGGTAGCAAAATTGCCAGAAGAGAACCCTAACAAGAGCTCACCAGGCCCAAAGACATCCCAGAGACGGTCTGTAGCCATTTTGACCCACGCGATGTGGGCTCAAGCAGACAGCAGGCGCAGCCAGGTTCGTGAAAGTGTGTTTTTTTTTGTTCACCGTGTTCGGGCGCCATACTGCAAGCCAGGCGCGGTGTTCGGAAGCCGCCCACCTCGGTGATCCAAATCTCGGGCGACCCCTCTGGCGACCATTCTCGCCAGCGGAGGAGCCCATTGTCCAAGCAGCTGTGCGGCGACTCACTGGGCATGAGAAGAAGGCGCCTGTCGGCGCGCCAGTGGCTGGTCGCCCTAGTCTTCTGCAGCAAGGTTGGCCAGACTATCCTCCGAATGGCCATGGGTGCGCTCAGCGTCCCCCTCTGTGAAGCCATACAGTGCGGCGCCTCCTGTCCGCCCACGCGGCTGGGTACTGCTCGACGCAGATAGTCGGCGGCTGTTTCACCGACGGGTTCGGTGGCAGAAGAGCGTAGTGTCGTGGGCGCTGAGCCTCTCAAGCATCGCGATGGCGGCCACTCCTGCTGCCGCGTTGGCACATGGGCTAGGGAACAGAGTTGTCTGCCAGGTTGCCATGGCAGTAGCCATGGGCCCGCTCTGTCCCGCAAGCATTCAGCTGCTCGCGCGGTGGCTCCCCGCCGAAGAACGGCCAATGTCCACGTGACAGCGCCTCCTCGGACGTTGCCCAGCGAGGCGCTGCACTCTGTCATCACCCCAGGCCCCCTTTATCGTGGTGCCCTTGTCTGGAGCGCTCGCTGTCTACACTGGTTAGAGGGCTGCGTTCACAGTCTACGGTCTGGGGATGCTGGCATTCGCCCTTCGCTTGGGCGTGGCTTGCCATTGACAGCCCAGCCGACTCCGGATACTGCGGTCCCGCCGAGGAGGCTTTCTTGGAGTCCGAAGGACAAGCAGGAGGAGCTGGAGGCTCCTTCAGGGAATCGAGCTTCCTCGACTGTTTCTCCTACGCCCGGATGTTGGCCATCCATGGGTCGCACTGTACCTTCAACTACACGCTGCTTACTTCGTCAGCAGCTGGTCTGCGACGTTCTGCCTCGAGGCGTTCGGCCTCCGCTCCGAGCGCTGGTGAAGGCGATGGTGAATCCAACGCCGGAGGATGGGCCGGGGGTCCGACACATTACGACGCCGCAGAACAGTCGGTGTCTTTGGCTCTGTGGTGTTGGCAGCTTTTTCGGTCTCGCGCCATTCAGGAGGAAAAGAAACACACAGACACAATTAATCCTCGATTTCCCAGAAAATATGGGAAAATATGGGGAGTGGGCGGGAAGACAGAAACCCAGAAAATATAGGAAAATATGTTTTTTTCTTTTATTTGTGTGTATTTATTTGTGTGTCCTTGGGCCCCTTCAGCCATCCTTCGCCGGCCGGACGGCGACGGCGGCGTGCCTCGCCACGGCGTCGGGGTTTTTGGGCGCTGCCTCCGAGCGGATGCGAGGCGAACTGCACGGGTGTCGCCACCGGCCGCGGCGGGCCGAAGCATTTCAGCCAGCGGCTTTGCGAAAGTTGGCCGCGGCAGTGCCATTTTCAACCACGTCCTCAACAGTGCCAAGCGAAGCGGACGATGTTCCCAACGTCAAGTTTCGGAGCGCCCAGAGGGCTCTACCGGTTCGCACCATTGCTGGAAAGCAGTCGGCTGAAACCAAAATACATCCCAGAGACGGCCAGTCGAGACCCTACCGTGGATTCTGATCAGGAGGTGGCGGTGGATGAGCGGAAGAGACGAAGAGAAAGAGGAAGAGGAGTAGCACCCCACCTGCTCATTGCCATTACTCCTTGTCCCACCCTATTCTTTCTCATCCTTATCCGCTTCATCAGTGCTCCTCCCCGTGAGGCTCCACATCCTGCTCCTCCTCCTCCTCCTCTTCCTCGTCATCTTCCTCGCCATCTTCCTTATTCTCCTCATCGTTACCCTCGTCCTTCTCCAGGCCACCGCGCAGGTAGCAAGCCGCAGCATCTGCCTCCGCGTGTGGCTCGTCAGAACCAGCAAGCAGAATAGGGCACGCATGCGGTACATTCCCCCCTCGCCAGGTTCGCAGAGAGGAATGTCGAGTTGCCATGAACTGACTGGACGAGAGCGAGCAATCCTCGTCCTTCCTTCCTTCTCTCGCCTCTTTCTTTTTCCGCACCGCCCTCCTATTTTCCAGGGCTCATTCCGATTTGACTGATATGACTTAATATCTGCTCTGGCCGGCCCGATTTGATTCGATTCCGATTTTCAGTCGATCCGATGCGGCCCGATGTTTGCATGGCGCTGTTGGGAATCCTGACGCCGCCGACTCGCTTCGATTCCGACTCTGTACCGCTGCGGCCTGATGCGATGCACCACGTTCCGACCCGATCCGATTTCTTGATTCGATGTTGGTTGTTCCTGCCTCCTCCTCCTCCTCCTTCCCCCTCGTCCCCCCTCCCTCGTTCTTCCCCTTCCTCTCTCGTCCCTCCTCCCTTGCTCCCGTCTGCCCTGGGCACCCCTTGCCCCGCCTCCCCGCGCCGTTCCTCCTCCTTTCCTTGACTTCGGCTAGGGGGGATGGCAGCGCGGCTCGAGGAAGTACACACTGCACATGCACATGCATACCCTCAAGCCGCCGAAGCAGGGACCACTTTGGGCTCAGGAGGGGCTCTGGCTTGGGGGCCGCTCCCGAGATTGTGGCCAGGTCGTGGAACCTCCTCGTGGACGAAGCTCGCCGTGGCCCAAAAGCACCTTCGTCGGCCCCCGATGTTCAGAGCGTGAATTACCTGCCCCGCTTTCGCTTCCAGGAAAAACCAAGTCATACCACGCGCCTCCTCGTCAAGCGACCTGACCAGTACAGGCCGTGGTTTGGCATCGCTTGGTATCTCTTGGAAGCGAGGGTGGTCAAAAGCGAGGTAGGTTTGTTTTCCCCCTAGACGTCGGAAACCGTGATACAATGGCGTGCGAGGGGTGCGCCTCACGCTGCAGCAAACGCAGGGCTACCGCAGCTCTTATTCGGACTGCGAGACGGGCCGACAACGAAGAAGCGGGCCGGGCAAGAAGACCCCTTCGTTCCTCAGGCAGCGTTGCCTACGGTACCACGATGGCCGTGAGCATCGGGAGGTCCCCGCGGCTCTCGTGGGATCGGCGCCGGCCCTCCCCAGCGGCGCCCTCGGCGCCGCCCCACGGCGCGCTCCGCGCGCCAGGGGAGGGGGGAGCCCAGCGCCGATCCAAGAAATCCGCGGGGACCTCCGAAATCGTATGATTGTTCAGCCTGGTGTTTGTTCCTCCAGCGAGCGTGGGGATGGGGCAGCAACATGGAGAACCGCATTCTGAGTGCAGGTCGTTGTGGCACCCTGGCGCCAGCTCGAGCACTCGAGCACCGACCCGAATCGCGCACATTCGGCAACGACCGCGCGGGCGTTGCAACCCACAGTCTCTGTCTCTTCGGGCACGGCCCCTCTTGCACGCTATACGCCAGGCTCCAAGGCATCCGAGGCTGAGCGCGCGCGCGCGATGGCTCCCGGATCCGCTGCCGTTGTAGTCCGAGGGGTGTGTTCTGCATCGCGGCGGGTGTGCTCTGACCCGCTCGCGCAGGGGTGAGTTTCGAAGCCGCCCGCCGGCTCTCTGCGGCCCCGCCTGCGCTGCGCCCACTCTCGCAGCATGGGCGGGCACAGCCACGGCGGCAGGCGCTGCGGCGGCCACGGGGCTGGCCGCGCAGGCGGCCACGACGGGAGCGGCCAGGTGGGCGGGGAGGGCGTGAAGTCGGGCACGCCCCTCTGCAGGAGGAAGACTCAAAAGTAGTAGAAGTCTGGTCTGGGGGCGATTTCTCCTACAGTCGGCCCGGATTAGTGGGTCGACCCTGCCCAGATCAAGGGCACCCTTGTGTCCTGTGGCTCGCGACCCACGCTGTCCACACTCCTACGGCGACTTGGCCCTCGAGAGGCTCTTGTGTCCCCTCGCGTGTCCTCTCCAATCGAGCCCGACCGCACCATGTTTGAATCTGCTTCGCAATTGACCCTCAATGTTTCTGCCATCCTTCGGCCTGCAGGGGGACGTGCCCGACCCCAGGATGGCGCCGCAGCAGCCGAGGGCGGCCACGCGCACGGCGGCGGGCATGGCGGCGGCTGCAGCCACGGCCGCGGCGGCCACCACGAGGGCCACGAGGGCCACGCGCACGGCGGCGGGCACGGCGGCGGCTGCAGCCACGGCCACGGCGGCCACCACGAGGGCCACGAGGGCCACGGCGGGACAGGCCAGGGCCCCGCGCACGGCTCCGGCGGCGCCTCGGGGGGCGGCGGCTTCGCCATCTCGCACCAGTGCCGCGAGGGCGGCATCTGCATCACCATGGCGATCGACGGCGAGCAGCGTGCGTTCAAGAGCGCAGCGATCAGGGACCTGCCCGCCGGGGACATCTGCATCCGCAGCCTCGCCGGGGATCCCGTCGGCGGCAAGTGCCAGACGCCGAGCTGCACGGAGGAGGAGCCCCACCTCCACGTGCACGCCGCACACGAGGGCTGTTACGAGGCCCGCGCGGGCTGCGAGGAGCTGGCGAAGTTCGGGGTCACGCTGCTGCAGTGCCGCACCTGCGTGGCCCTCCCGGTGGACGGCACCTTCCCCGGCCAGTGCGAGAAGGCGCTCGCTCGCTGCGCTTGCTGCAGGGACCACCCGTCGCCGGCCGTGGTAGGGTCGCCCGTGCCTCCAGTCGTGCACAAGCACTCGGCTACGTGCGGCCATCCTGTCGTCAAGCACGGCGATCATGTCGACTACATTGTGCAAGCGACCGACGGGCGGCTCCTCCTGGAGCACGCGCACTGCGCGGAGGGGACTGCGGACGGGCCACAGCACAACGACTGCCACGGCGAAATCAAGCAGAGCGCGCCCTTCGCGTTTCTCTACCGAGACCGTGCGGGTGGCTCCTCGATCAGCATGTCCGTCTACGGCGTGTCCCTCGAAGCACTGTTGGGACCGAAGGGCACGCGTCAGCTCAGCGGCAGAAAAGTGACCACAGTGATGATAGTAGAGGGCATATGCTGCCCGAGCGAGGTGCCGATAATTGATAACATCCTCCAGAAGCTCTCTGGCGTTGATAAGGTGTCGACAAACGTCACGGCGAAGCAGACGACCGTCGAGCACAATCCCATGCTCACTTCACCTGAGGATCTCGTGCATGCTCTGAACAAGGCGTCCTTGGGGGCGCGGCTCCGGCGAGGTGACGGCGAAGACGAGCAAATGGAGAGCCGGTGCCCATCGCCGTTGCTACTCGTCTGCGGACTGCTGTGGATCGTGTCTTTCGCGAGTTTGGCGGATCACGACGAGGAGACATGGGTACACTACCTGAAGTACGTGGCTCTTGCCGCCGTGGCAGTCGGTTCACCCCGCATTCTCCTGAAGGCCTGGGGGGCTCTGAGAAATCGCGTCCTCGACATCAATTGCCTTATGGGGATCGCGGTGTGCGGCGCCATCGGCATCGGGGACTACGTCGAAGCAGCGGCAGTGGTGTTTCTCTTTCGCCTCTCGGAGTGGCTGGAGTTCCTTGCCACAGCCAAGGCGCGCAACGCTTTGGCCGCCGTGCTGGCCATGCGGCCCGAGCAGGCGGTTGTGGCGGGCACGGGCCAGAAGATTCCCGTGGACGAGGTGGTCGTCGGCAGCCGCTTGGCCGTCCGGGCCGGCGACAAGGTCCCGGTGGATGGCGTCGTCGTCGAAGGAACGTCGGGCCTGGACGAGAGCGCCCTCACCGGGGAGTCTGTGCCCGCGCGAAAGCGGGTTGGCTCCCGCGTCTTCGCGGGCACCGTGAACGTTGGCGGGGGCTACTTGGAGATCGAGGCGACTGCTCTGGTGGGCGATTCCGCTGTGGCGAGGATGGTGAAGCTCATCGAGGAGGCTCAGGCGAGCCGGTCGAAGACCGAGATCCTTGTCGAGCGCTTCGCCAAGGTTTACACGCCCATCGTCGTTGTGTCAGCGCTGTTGCTCGGCGCTGTCCCGTGGATCTTCCTCGGCGAAGAGGAGGCGATGGATTGGCTGTACAGGGCTCTGGTCCTGCTGGTCGTGGCCTGCCCCTGCGCCCTCGTCATCTCCACGCCCGTCACCTACGTGAGCACCCTCTCCACTGCGGCTACGCACAACATCTTGGTACGTGGCGGCGAGTATCCAGCTGCCTGCGGCAAGTCCCGCCACTGTGCCAGCCCAGCATCATCGGTGGCGACTGTTCGGGGGGGGGCACAGGAGGCCGTCAGGTGTGACGCCTCGTGTCTTCAGGCTTGGGTGGGCCATGATGATGATGATGATGATGATGATGATGATGATGATGATGATGATGATGATGATGGTGATGATATTGATGCTCATGATGATGGTGATGATGTTTGTTATGATGATGCTGATGATGATGGTGATGATGATGCTGATGATGATGATGCTGCTCATGATGCTGGTGATGATACTGATGCTCATGATGATGGTGATGATGTTTGTTATGATGATGCTGATGGTGATGATGGTGATGATGATGCTGGTGATGATGATGAGGCTGATAATGATTCTGCTGATTTCGATGATGATGAGGATGATGCTGATCAGGGTGATGATGGTGCTGGAAGTGTTGGTGGCGATGACGGCGATGATGATGATGATGCTGGTGATGATGATGCCGTTGATGATGATGATGATGCTGATGCTGTTGATGAGGATGATGATGAGGATGATAGTGGTGGTGCTGGTGAGGAGGAGGAGGAGTAGTAGGACCAGCGCAGTGCCAAGACTCACCGACGATGATGGAATAACCCCTCCCTCCAAGCTCCCTCTGCATTGGCCACATGCAAAGTTTCATGTCCACTGAAGGAAGTGACTGTTAGAGGACATGCGTTGAAGATCCCGAAGCGTGCCACAACACCATACTCAGGATTTCAGCGCCACGAATCAACCTGACTGTTGCGTCTTGGCGATTCTGGATCATGCCAGAATGCCATTCCAGGGTTACGAACTCCGCGAATCAACGCAACTGTTGCGCCCTGACAATCCTGACACGGTCCAGAACACAGTGCCTGGTACGTTAACGATGTGAACCCGTGCAACTCTTGCAATTGATAATGACGAGTGTGCGCGGCGCTACGGCGAGAGCCACATTCTGAAAAGGAGCTCCCCTCAACCCGCGAAGCTCTTGCAATTGTTCAAGCGGCGTGAAGGCGCGAGCTACATTCTGAAAACCAGCCTTCATCGATCCGTGAAGCTCTTGTAAATATTTTCGTACATATTTAAGACGAGTGTGCGCGGCGCTAAAGGCGAGAGTCACATGTTGAATACCACCCGCTTCAACCCGTGAAACTCTTGGAATGTGCGCGGCGCTAAGGTGAGAGCCACATGTTTGAAGCGACCCGCCCTCCATCCGTGAAGCTGCTGTCATTTCTAAGCAGGAGGAGCAGGAGGAAGAGGACGGGTGTCACATGTGACACCTTTCATCTTCTATAGGGGGGGAGCCCTCATGGAACTCGCCTGGGCCGTCTTGTGGCTGCGTTAACCTCCTGTGAGACAGATTTGGGGGCCCCTTTGGGGCCCCCTTGGGCCGGGGCCCTCAGAGGCCTTCTTGGGTCTCTTTAAGGCCGTCTTGGGGACCTCTCGGCCGCATGGTGGGTGCCTGGGGGCCGTCGAAGGGCCGTCGAAGGGCCTTCGAAGGCCGTTTTGGGTCCCACGGGAGGCCCTCTTGGCTCTTAGGCCGTCTTGGGGCCATTTGGGGCCGTCCTTGGGGCCGTCTTGGAGGTATCTTGGGCCGTCTTGAGGCCCCAGCTGGCCGTCTTGGGGAGCCAATCCTGGGCCATCTTGGGAGGCATCTTG
The DNA here is from genome assembly GCA_963575745.1 of Prorocentrum cordatum. Taxonomy (NCBI): domain Eukaryota; class Dinophyceae; order Prorocentrales; family Prorocentraceae; genus Prorocentrum; species Prorocentrum cordatum. The sequence continues at coordinate 247,225 of CAUYUJ010016852.1, read as the reverse complement.
GCCTCGGGAACACGCATCTGTCGCATGTTACCAAGGGTTGTGAGCGTTGTTGTATTCGACGTTTCGATATTGGGCGGAAGGGGGGGGGGAGGGGGGGTGTCTGGCTCCAGACCTCTGCTTAGTGCGACCGTTTGCGACAGTGCGTCTCATGGGGCGGGACTCCACCTGCTCGAAACAGGCGCCAAAACACAGCCAAGATCTACTCCAGGGGGGGGGGAGGGAGGGGGGTGCTAGGGCCCGCGCCCCTCTGCAAAACAACGAAAGAAAACGATGACATTGTGGCCTCGTGAGCGCGAATTCTCCGCATTGTGCAACGGATCGTGGCCTCGAGAGCGCAAGTCTGTCGCATGTTGTTGGGGATTGCGGCCTCGAGAGCGGGGGCGGTGCGTGCGGCGCAGCGCGGCAAGAGAGGGGGGGGAGCTCGAGGAGATCACAGAGCCCCTACTTGATAGCTCCTGGCAGTCTAGCACGCCCCAACGTGCGTGCCAGGGAGCACGGCGGCGGACCTGGAGGTGCTTGGCAGGGTCCAGACCATGTGCATGGACAAGACGGGCACCTTGTCGGAGGGCCGCTTCCGGGTGAGGACGGTGCTGCACGTCGGCGAAGGCAGGGACAGTCGGGCGGAGCACCTTCGCCTCATGGGCTACCTGGCGGCGGTAGAGCGGTTGTCCACGCACCCCCTGGCCTCCGCGCTCGTGGCGCACGCCCGGAGTGAGGGCGCGGAGGACGAAGGCATTCATGTGGAGGACGTCCAGGAGCTGCCTGGCGAGGGCCTCGAGGCCACCATCCAGGGCGCAAGCGTGCAGATTGGCAGCCGCCGCCTCGCGCGCCGCATGGGCTGGGCGGCGGCGGACGCCAGGCCCCAGGCCGTGGCAGTGGGTATCGACGAGGCCTCCACCGACGGCGGCGAGAGACTCCAGAAGGGCACCATGGCGCCTGACGTCGCGGAGCAGGTCGCCGAGATCGAGGCGCAGGCGCAGACTGTGTGCTACCTCGGGGTGGGTGGGCGCCTCGCCACCATCATCGGCGTGGCCGACGCGCCGAGGGAGGAGGCGGCGGGGGTCGTGAAAGCCCTCCGCGATCTGGGTGTGGATGTGGTGATGCTTACCGGCGACCGCTTGGCCCCCGCGGAGGCCGCGGCAGCCAAGGTCGGCGTGGCCGACGTGAGCGCGGAGCTCCTACCCGAGGACAAGGTGACGGCAGTCCTGGCGAGAAGGCCGAAGGCTACTGGCTGGCCCTTCGCGGCAAGGAGGGCCGTGGCCATGGTGGGCGACGGCGTGAACGACGCGGCCGCGCTGGCTGCCGCCGACGTGGGCATCGCCATGGGTGCGGCGGGCACGCAGGTGGCCATGGAAAATGCGCATGTGGTGCTCATGGATTCGGATTTGCGAAAGTTGACAACCGCCGTGAAGCTTGGCCGGACCGCCATGAGGAAGGTGAAGCAGAACGTTTTCTTCGCCCTGTTCTCCAAGCTCGTTATGGTCGTGCTTGCCGTGGTCGGCTACGCGTCCTTGTGGAGTGCCATCGTCGTCGACCTCGGCTCGATGCTCATCGTCACCATCAACGCGTCCCTCGTACTGAGTCAGCGGAAGGCGAAGGGCGACGCCCACGGGCCCGGCCCCAGCCACGAGGGCGAGGTTGCGAAGAGCCGCTGGGCCCTACCGAAATTCGGCGGCGGCCATGGCCCCGGCCACGGCGGCCATGGCCATGGCCATGATCACAGTTGCTGCCGCCCGCCTGCGGCCGCGAGCGCGTCCGCGGCAGCAGACGGCCTCGGCGATCCACGGGGCCATGTCGAGGGCCACGCTGGTCATGGTGACAGCCATGGCGGCGGCCATGACAGCTGCCACGGCGGCCACAGTCACGGGGGCAAGGCCTGCGGCGGTCATGGCGACAGCCACGGCGGCGGCCACCATAGCTTCCACGGCGGCCACAGTCACGGGGGCAAGGCCTGTGGCGGTCATGGCGACAGCCATGGCGGCGGCTACGATAGCTGCCACGGCGGCCACAGTCATGGGGGCAAGGGCGGCGGTGGTCACGATAACAGGCATGGCGGCGACCATGCCTGCGGCCACGGCAGCCACAACGGCGACAGCGTTCACGGGCACAAGGCCTGCGGCTGTCATTGATTTGATTGTTGCGTGCGTGCCACCGCTACTTTTCTTTGCCTGCCATCTGTGCCGAGGTTGCGCTGTGACTTGCCGCGCACTCTGGCCCATGTGTACTCGGGCCTGGGCGATGGAGGTAGGTTCGACGGGATCTTGAGACGGTTCGGATAGCACCCATCCGTACCACAGTCGCAAAGAATAATGTCAGAATACCCTCTGAGGCAAAACCATGGAGCCATTTTCGGAAGGCTCTACCCGTTTTGTACATACTGCTCTCCTTGTCGCAGTCGCAGTGCCGTGCCGTTCGCCTGCTTGCAACAGAGTGCGCGGCGTTGCAACTGATTATGCGTTTGTCTACGCCGCGCCGCCGATCCCATGAGAGCCCTGAATGCCTCTCTTCCCAGTGGGGTCGTTGTCGTAGAACGGTCTTGGCGCCGTGCGCACGTCGGGTGGAATCCAGTCGTCAGAAGAAGCCCTGGGGCCTTCTTTGGGACCTCTTGGCGGCCTCTGGGGGCTTGTTGGGGGCCTGCTGGGAGCCCTTCCTCGGCTTCTCTCTGGGGCATGGCTGGGGGTCTTCGGGGCCACCTCGTGGGGGAGCGCTCCAGGGCTCCTTTCGAGTTCCCCCTCTCGGGCTCTTGCTGGGCACCCGGTGGGGGTCTCTTGGGCAGTGGGGGGGACCTCTTTAGGACACCGTGGGGTCCTGCTGGACCGCTGTGCTGCCTCTCGGGGACACTTTTAGGTTGTCGTGGGGCGACCTTGGGGGCCTCTTGGCATGCCTTAAGCACCCTGAAGGGCGAAACGGCGAGTACGTACAGCTAGCCTGGTGCAGGACCCACCCCCATGCAGTCGCGAGTGACGCGAGATATTGCTCCCTCCTTGTAGGTAGCGCGCCGCGTGAGGAATGAACTCTGAGGCAATGCGGATGCGGTCCACAAGTCGTTTGGGAACCTTGGCGGAGCCTCTGTACGGCCACGAAGCGTGTGAGTGGTGCTCCGAAGTGGGCGCGGCGGTGCCATTCGACCCTGCCTCTGGGGTCTGAGTGGGGCTCCCTATGGGGCCACGCAGCGCGTGACAGATGTGCCGAAGTCGTCGGGGCGGCGGCATGCGGACTTTGCCAGCTTGCCCATCGGTGGAGCGCCCGCATCCTGGAATCACGAAGCGTGCGAGAGCTGTGCCGCAACGGCCGAGGCGGCGGGCGTGCGGGCCTTGCCGTGGAGGCCCATCCGGGGAGCTCCCTGCTCGTTGGGCCACGAGCCGTTGGAGGAGCCTGTCGGCACAGCGGGGGCCGGGGCGGGCGGACCCCGCCACTTGAGGCCCTCGGCGGAGCTCCCCCGTGGGGCTACGGACCGCGCGCGGGGCATGCCGAAGCGGTCGGGGCGGTGGGGTGCGGCGCCTGCCGCTGTGGTTTTCGGTGCAGCTGCCCCTGGAGCTGCGACGTGCGAGGGGTGCGGCCGAAAGGGCCAGGGCGGCGGCATGCGGACCCTCGCATTGGGGCTGTGGAGGGCAATCCATGGAGAGGAAGCATTTTGCCAAGTAGTTTCCAGATGTCAAACATGTTTTAAACATGTGAAACACTTGTGTAAAACTTGCGCAAAACATGTTTATCACATTTTCAGACATTTCAAAACACATGCTAAATTCAATGATAGGACTGTAGGATGTCCCTGTCGTGGCATCCACAGCATTGGGGCCTTCGATGGAGCCCCCTTCTCGAGCCAAGAAGCGCGCGAGGGGCGTGCCTGCATGGTCGCGGCGAGGGCGGGCGGACTCTGCCGTGGACTTCGTCGGTGGGGCTCCCTACGGGGGGGGGGGCACGAAGCGTGTGTGGCTTGCGACGGAAAAGGCGCGCGGAATTTTGGGACAACGATGGGAATACGATTTGGCGAGCAGAGGTAGGAGGAGGAGGAGGAGGAGGAGGAGGAGGAGGAGGATCGTGCGGGCCAAATCCGTTCGCGACGCCCCGTGGATTCGCGCCGAGGGCCCCCTGGGCGCATCGGGCCGTCCCCGCGCCGAGCCAGGGAACAGCGTGCCCCCGTTGACGGGCTGCGTGTCCTCGCAATTTTTCGCACGAGCTGCTCTCCACACCGCAGCCTTGGAAGCGCCCAGCCGATCGCCGCGACGGCAGACACTGCTGCCACTGCCTCGGTTCTCGCACGACCTGGTCCCCGCACTGCAGCAGAGGCCGTGCACGGCCCCACGATCACCGTGGTATTCTCGCGCTGTGGCTGCACACTCGTCCCCCCGCGGCTCAGCACAGCTGTGGATGACATCGGGTGCGGTCATCCCCTCCCGCTTCCCCCAGGGTGGTGTCCGAGCCGCCTGCCCCGCTGCGTCTGCGCTGTAGCTTGTGGCTTCGGGCTTGCGCTTTGCCTCCCACCGTTCGAGGAGTAGCGCTGGAGCCTGCTGCGTCTGCCCGCCCTGATCGCGCACGCTTGACACGGCAGAGCAGACAATTTGGGTCCCAGCTTGGCCTCCCGCTGCTCAACCCTCGCTGCTCCGGGCGCAGACAGTGGCTGGTTTGGGCTCCAACTTCGCCCCCCGCTTCTCGCATGGGGTCTCGGTCTCCTCGCACGCCCTGGTCCCAAGCTTACAGGTGATGGTGTCGGGCTTTCCCTTCTCTTCGAGCAGCGCCCGAGCCTGCTGCACCTGTTCGCCTCCTCTCGCACGTCGCCAGGCCGCCGCTGGGATGGCATCGGGCTCGTCCTTCGCCGCCCCCTCGCTCGCGTCTCTGAGTGACGGGTCGTCGTCGCCGCGCTGTAGCTGGCGTCATCGAACCCGTCCATCGCCGTCCCATGGCCGTCGTGCCCGTAGCTTGCCGTCGTCGCAGCGTAGCCTGTGACGTCGGGCTCGGCCTTCGTCTTTGCCGCTCGTCCCTTGCCGTCGCCTGCGCTGTAGCTGACGGCATCGGGCTCGGACTTCGCCTCCCGCTGTTTGTAGATAGGCGGCTTGGGCTCCGGCTTCGCCTCCTGCTCCTCTCAGAGTGTAGGCAAAGCCTCCTGCCGCTGGCCGCCGTTCTCGCACTCCCCGGTGCCCACACTATGGTGGATGACATCGGGCTCTCGCTTCGGTGGTCTGCAACTGGTGGTCGCGTCGAAACCCATGGTAAGTAGCAGCAGGGTCCGTTGCCATTGCTGCCGCTGCTCCTCTGAGCTGCACGCTGTGGCTGATGACGTCGGGCGCTGTGTGGCTTGTGGCTGATGACGTCGGGCGCTGTGTGGCTTCCACGAGGTATGTGGAGCACGCCCTTGGGGCTGGCAACGCCGCACGCTTTGATGATGACGACGGGGGAGAGGGGCGGAGGGGCCGAGAGCGGGGGACAAGAGAGAGAGACGTCATCTGGCGCGCGTGGATCGGTGGGGCATGGTCTCGGCGCCGCAGCTGCGGACGTCTGGCTCCGCCTTTTTGACGGCTTGGCTCGCAGTAGCACTGCCCTCCCCGAGTTGGCTGGTGCACCCCGGGCCCCCGCCGAGAGAAAAGGCTGAGGAGGAGGAGGAGGAGGAGGAGGAGGAAAAAGAAGAATAAGAAAAGGGCGAGGTGAAGGAGGATGAGCAGAGGAGCAGAGGAGTGGAGCAGCATCGGGGGTGGGGGGAAAGGATGGGAGGAGGGACGAGCGGCACGATGGAGGGGCGGATGAGCGAAGAAGGAGAAGGAGGAGGCCGAAAAGGAGGACGTGGAGCGCGGCGCTGCAGGCTCAAAACGGGGACCCAACACAGAGGGTGGTTGGGAACCGAGACGAGGAGGATGAGGAGGCAGTGGAGGGAGGCCGGGGAGGACAAGATGAGGCGTACCGCCCAAGATCGGCCTCAGAGGGCGAGCACGAACCAAGATTCAGACCTCTCCGCGCACTGGGACCCCCAGGTGGCCAAGCAGGATTTTAAGAGTTCTTTGTTTATGTACAGTTGTTAGGAGGAGTGTGTTTAGACGGCCCAAACCGCCTTCGAGACACTCTAAGAGCGTTCGGCCGTGGCAACCGAAGAGAGTCCCAAGGGGCAAGATACCATTCGCTTGCCATCGGTTTGGGAAGGTTTTTGGCGTTCCCCCCTGCCCCTCTGCCGGCACACAATGCAATGACAAATAGGGCACCCCCCTGGGGCGTCCAATTTCGCCCCCGGGGGTCTGGGGGTCTTTTCGGACCTCTGGGAGGTTCCAATCGGCGCGGCGTCAGGAGTAGGCGAAGTCACAATATCCACTTGCCACCGGCGCTGGGAGACCACCGATATGGCCAAGACATACCCCAGATGGCCCAGCATGGCGCCCAAGCCGCCATGCACGCCAGCAAGACGGCCCAGGACGCGCCAAGAACGCTCAGTAGCTCCAAGAGGTCCGCGCGTTGTTGCTCGGAAGAGCAGCACTTCAGCATGCGGCAGGCCTCTGACACCGGGGCCGCGCGCCGGTACGCACAGGCACGCTGCCGCGTGCCCCGCTTGACCGTGGTGGGACCACAGCCGCGGGGTGGCGACGGCACCCGTCAATCTTCCGTGTCTGGTTGCGTGGGCCCGTGTGTGCTGTTGCCGTGCTGCTCTCTGGCTGGGTGGCAGCTGCGAAGCCACCGGGCGACCTTCGGCTGTCCCGAAGGCGGCCCGCGCGGGCGGCCCGTAAGAAGGCGGCCTTCGAAGCGGCGACCCCGAGTGCCGCTCTCGACGGCCTCCAGGCTGCCCCGAGGCGGCCTTGGGCTGCCAGGAAACCAGTTTCGCTACCGCGGTGTTCCACCTCGATCCCCGAGGATAGAGGGAAGCAGAAGGAGCAACTCCAAGAGGTTCCCGAGAGGTGAGCATCATGAATTTCCCATTGGTTTTGTGTTTTTTCGGTCGGCGCGGGCCCCCCACCCCCCCACCCCCCTTGGAGTGGATCTTGGCTGTTTTTGGTGCCTGTGTCCAACAGGCGGAGTCTCCCCCATAATGGCCGCACTGTCCCAAACAGCCGCACTGAGCAGAGGTCTGGAGCCAGACCCCCCCGCCCCCCCCCCTTCCGCCCAATGTCGAAACGCCGAATACAACAACGCTCACAATCCTTGGTAACATGCGACAGACGCGTGCTCCCGAGGCCAAGATGCCTCCCAAGGCGGCCCAGGATTGGCTCCAAGACTGCCAGCTGGGTCCTCAAGACGGCCCAAGATGCCTCTCAGACGGCCCCAAAGACGGCCCCAAATGGCCCCAAGACGGCCCAAGAGCCAAGAGGGCCTTTGCTCTATGCTTCCGGCGCACTCCGAGCGCCCGCGAGACGGCCCAGGAGGCCTTCGTAGGAGGCACCGGGCGTCCGATGGTCACAGGCCCGGGCAAGCGGAGGCCCGGGACGGCCTGGGAGGCCGATGGGCGGCCTGGGAGGAGGAGGAGGAGGAGGAGGAGAAGGAGGAAAAGGAGGAGGAGGAGGAGGAGGAGGAGGAGGAGGAGGAGGAGGAGAGAGAGAGAGAGAGAGAGAGAGAGAGAGAGGAGGAGGAGGAGGAGGAGGAGGAGGAGGAGGGGAAGGAGAGAGAGGAGAAGAGAGAAGAGGAGGAGGAGGAGAGGAGGAGGAGGAGGAGGAGGAGGAGGAGGAGAGGAGAGGAGGAGGAGGAGGAGAAGAGAGGAGGAGGAGGAGGAGGAGGAGGAGGAGGAAGAGGAGGAGGAGGAGGAGGAGGCATAGGCGGCCTGGGAGCGACTGTCTTCCGAGGCACCCGAGATGACCCCGAGGTGGCCCCAACGAGGATTTCTTGGCGCCGATCCAAGAAATCCGCGGGGACCTCCGAAATCGTATGATTGTTCATGCAGCCTGGTGTTTGTTCCTCCAGTGAGCGTAGGGATGGGGCAACAACATGGAGAACCGCATTCTGAGTGCAGGTCGTTGTGGCACCCTGGCGCCAGCTCGAGCACTCGAGCACCGACCCGAATCGCGCACATTCGGCAACGACCGCGCGGGCGTTGCAACCCACAGTCCCTGTCTCTTCGGGCACGGCCCCTCTTGCGCGCTATACGCCAGGCTCCAAGGCATCCGAGGCTGAGCGCGCGCGCGCGATGGCTCCCGGATCCGCTGCCGTTGTAGTCCGAGGGGTGTGTTCTGCATCGCGGCGGGTGTGCTCTGACCCGCTCGCGCAGGGGTGAGTTTCGAAGCCGCCCGCCGGCTCTCTGCGGCCCCGCCTGCGCTGCGCCCACTCTCGCAGCATGGGCGGGCACAGCCACGGCGGCAGCCGCTGCGGCGGCCACGGGGCTGGCCGCGCAGGCGGCCACGACGGGAGCGGCCAGGTGGGCGGGGAGGGCGTGAAGTCGGGCACGCCCCTCTGCAGGAGGAAGACTCAAAAGTAGTAGAAGTCTGGTCTGGGGGCGATTTCTCCTACAGTCGGCCCGGATTAGTGGGTCGACCCTGCCCAGATCAAGGGCACCCTTGTGTCCTGTGGCTCGCGACCCACGCTGTCCACACTCCTACGGCGACTTGGCCCTCGAGAGGCTCTTGTGTCCCCTCGCGTGTCCTCTCCAATCGAGCCCGACCGCACCATGTTTGAATCTGCTTCGCAATTGACTCTCAATGTTTCTGCCATCCTTCGGCCTGCAGGGGGACGTGCCCGACCCCAGGATGGCGCCGCAGCAGCCGAGGGCGGCCACGCGCACGGCGGCGGGCATGGCGGCGGCTGCAGCCACGGCCGCGGCGGCCACCACGAGGGCCACGAGGGCCACGCGCACGGCGGCGGGCACGGCGGCGGCTGCAGCCACGGCCACGGCGGCCACCACGAGGGCCACGAGGGCCACGGCGGGACAGGCCAGGGCCCCGCGCACGGCTCCGGCGGCGCCTCGGGGAGCGGCGGCTTCGCCATCTCGCACCAGTGCCGCGAGGGCGGCATTTGCATCACCATGGCGATCGACGGCGAGCAGCGTGCGTTCAAGAGCGCAGCGATCAGGGACCTGCCCGCCGGGGACATCTGCATCCGCAGCCTCGCCGGGGATCCCGTCGGCGGCAAGTGCCAGACGCCGAGCTGCACGGAGGAGGAGCCCCACCTCCACGTGCACGCCGCACACGAGGGCTGTTACGAGGCCCGCGCGGGCTGCGAGGAGCTGGCGAAGTTCGGGGTCACGCTGCTGCAGTGCCGCACCTGCGTGGCCCTCCCGGTGGACGGCACCTTCCCCGGCCAGTGCGAGAAGGCGCTCGCTCGCTGCGCTTGCTGCAGGGACCACCCGTCGCCGGCCGTGGTAGGGTCGCCCGTGCCTCCAGTCGTGCACAAGCACTCGGCTACGTGCGGCCATCCTGTCGTCAAGCACGGCGATCATGTCGACTACATTGTGCAAGCGACCGACGGGAGGCTCCTCCTGGAGCACGCGCACTGCGCGGAGGGGACTGCGGACGGACCACAGCACAACGACTGCCACGGCGAAATCAAGCAGAGCGCGCCCTTCGCGTTTCTCTACCGAGACCGTGCGGGTGGCTCCTCGATCAGCATGTCCGTCTACGGCGTGTCCCTCGAAGCACTGTTGGGACCGAAGGGCACGCGTCAGCTCAGCGGCAGAAAAGTGACCACAGTGATGATAGTAGAGGGCATATGCTGCCCGAGCGAGGTGCCGATAATTGATAACATCCTCCAGAAGCTCTCTGGCGTTGATAAGGTGTCGACAAACGTCACGGCGAAGCAGACGACCGTCGAGCACAATCCCATGCTCACTTCACCTGAGGATCTCGTGCATGCTCTGAACAAGGCGTCCTTGGGGGCGCGGCTCCGGCGAGGTGACGGCGAAGACGAGCAGATGGAGAGCCGGTGCCCATCGCCGTTGCTACTCGTCTGCGGACTGCTGTGGATCGTATCTTTCGCGAGTTTGGCGGATCACGACGAGGAGACATGGGTACACTACCTGAAGTACGTGGCTCTTGCCGCCGTGGCAGTCGGTTCACCCCGCATTCTCCTGAAGGCCTGGGGGGCTCTGAGAAATCGCGTCCTCGACATCAATTGCCTTATGGGGATCGCGGTGTGCGGCGCCATCGGCATCGGGGACTACGTCGAAGCAGCGGCAGTGGTGTTTCTCTTTCGCCTCTCGGAGTGGCTGGAGTTCCTTGCCACAGCCAAGGCGCGCAACGCTTTGGCCGCCGTGCTGGCCATGCGGCCCGAGCAGGCGGTTGTGGCGGGCACGGGCCAGAATATTCCCGTGGACGAGGTGGTCGTCGGCAGCCGCTTGGCCGTCCGGGCCGGCGACAAGGTCCCGGTGGATGGCGTCGTCGTCGAAGGAACGTCGGGCCTGGACGAGAGCGCCCTCACCGGGGAGTCTGTGCCCGCGCGAAAGCGGGTTGGCTCCCGCGTCTTCGCGGGCACCGTGAACGTTGGCGGGGGCTACTTGGAGATCGAGGCGACTGCTCTGGTGGGCGATTCCGCTGTGGCGAGGATGGTGAAGCTCATCGAGGAGGCTCAGGCGAGCCGATCGAAGACCGAGATCCTTGTCGAGCGCTTCGCCAAGGTTTACACGCCCATCGTCGTTGTGTCAGCGCTGTTGCTCGGCGCTGTCCCGTGGATCTTCCTCGGCGAAGAGGAGGCGATGGATTGGCTGTACAGGGCTCTGGTCCTGCTGGTCGTGGCCTGCCCCTGCGCCCTCGTCATCTCCACGCCCGTCACCTACGTGAGCACCCTCTCCACTGCGGCCACGCACAACATCTTGGTACGTGGCGGCGAGTATCCAGCTGCCTGCGGCAAGTCCCGCCACTGTGCCAGCCCAGCATCATCGGTGGCGACTGTTCGGGGGGGGCACAGGAGGCCGTCAGGTGTGACGCCTCGTGTCTTCAGGCTTGGGTGGGCCATGATGATGATGATGATGATGATGATGATGATGATGATGATGATGATGATGATGATGGTGATGATATTGATGCTCATGATGATGGTGATGATGTTTGTTATGATGATGCTGATGATGATGGTGATGATGCTGATGATGATGATGATGCTGCTCATGATGCTGGTGATGATACTGATGCTCATGATGATGGTGATGATGTTTGTTATGATGATGCTGATGGTGATGATGGTGATGATGATGCTGGTGATGATGATGAGGCTGATGATGATTCTGCTGATTTCGATGATGATGAGGATGATGCTGATCAGGGTGATGATGGTGCTGGAAGTGTTGGTGGCGATGACGGCGATGATGATGATGATGCTGGTGATGATGATGCCGTTGATGATGATGCTGATGCTGTTGATGAGGATGATGATGAGGATGATAGTGGTGGTGCTGGTGAGGAGGAGGAGTAGTAGGACCAGCGCAGTGCCAAGACTCACCGACGATGATGGAATAACCCCTCCCTCCAAGCTCCCTCTGCATTGGCCACATGCAAAGCTTCATGTCCACTGAAGGAAGTGACTGTTAGAGGACATGCGTTGAAGATCCCGAAGCGTGCCACAACACCATACTCAGGATTTCAGCGCCACGAATCAACCTGACTGTTGCGTCTTGGCGATTCTGGATCATGCCAGAATGCCATTCCAGGGTTACGAACTCCGCGAATCAACGCAACTGTTGCGCCCTGACAATCCTGACACGGTCCAGGACACAGTGCCTGGTACGTTAACCATGTGAACCCGTGCAACTCTTGCAATTGTTAATGACGAGTGTGCGCGGCGCTACGGCGAGAGCCACATTTTGAAAAGGAGTTCCCCTCAACCCGCGAAGCTCTTGCAATTGTTCAAGCGGCGTGAAGGCGCGAGCTACATTCTGAAAACCAGCCTTCATCGATCCGTGAAGCTCTTGTAAATATTTTCGTAAATATTTAAGACGAGTGTGCGCGGCGCTAAAGGCGAGAGCCACATGTTGAATACCACCCGCTTCAACCCGTGAAACTCTTGGAATGTGCGCGGCGCTAAGGTGAGAGCCACATTTTTGAAGCGAACCGCCCTCCATCCGTGAAGCTGCTGTCATTTCTAAGCAGGAGGAGCAGGAGGAAGAGGACGGGTGTCACATGTGACACCTTTCATCTTCTATAGGTGGGGAGCCCTCATGGAACTCGCCTGGGCCGTCTTGTGGCTGCGTTAACCTCCTGTGAGACAGATTTGGGGGCCCCTTTGGGGCCCCCTTGGGCCGGGGCCCTCAGAGGCCTTCTTGGGTCTCTTTAAGGCCGTCTTGGGGACCTCTCGGCCGCATGGTGGGTGCCTGGGGGCCGTCGAAGGGCCGTCGAAGGGCCTTCGAAGGCCGTTTTGGGTCCCACGGGAGGCCGTCTTGGCTCTTGGGCCGTCTTGGGGCCATTTGGGGCCGTCTTTGGGGCCGTCTTGGAGGTATCTTGGGCCGTCTTGAGGCCCCAGCTGGCCGTCTTGGGGAGCCAATCCTGGGCCATCTTGGGAGGCATCTTGGCCTCGGGAACACGCATCTGTCGCATGTTACCAAGGGTTGTGAGCGTTGTTGTATTCGACGTTTCGATATTGGGCGGAAGGGGGGGGGGAGGGGGGGTGTCTGGCTCCAGACCTCTGCTTAGTGCGACCGTTTGCGACAGTGCGTCTCATGGGGCGGGACTCCACCTGCTCGAAACAGGCGCCAAAACACAGCCAAGATCTACTCCAGGGGGGGGGGAGGGAGGGGGGTGCTAGGGCCCGCGCCCCTCTGCAAAACAACGAAAGAAAACGATGACATTGTGGCCTCGTGAGCGCGAATTCTCCGCATTGTGCAACGGATCGTGGCCTCGAGAGCGCAAGTCTGTCGCATTTTGTTGGGGATTGCGGCCTCGAGAGCGGGGGCGGTGCATGCGGCGCAGCGCGGCAAGAGAGGGGGGAGCTCGAGAAGATTACAGAGCCCCTACTTGATAGCTCTTGGCAGTCTAGCACGCCCCAACGTGCGTGCCAGGGAGCACGGCGGCGGACCTGGAGGTGCTTGGCAGGGTCCAGACCATGTGCATGGACAAGACGGGCACCTTGTCGGAGGGCCGCTTCCGGGTGAGGACGGTGCTGCACGTCGGCGAAGGCAGGGACAGTCGGGCGGAGCACCTTCGCCTCATGGGCTACCTGGCGGCGGTAGAGCGGTTGTCCACGCACCCCCTGGCCTCCGCGCTCGTGGCGCACGCCCGGAGTGAGGGCGCGGAGGACGAAGGCATTCATGTGGAGGACGTCCAGGAGCTGCCTGGCGAGGGCCTCGAGGCCACCATCCAGGGCGCAAGCGTGCAGATTGGCAGCCGCCGCCTCGCGCGCCGCATGGGCTGGGCGGCGGCGGACGCCAGGCCCCAGGCCGTGGCAGTGGGTATCGACGAGGCCTCCACCGACGGCGGCGAGAGACTCCAGAAGGGCACCATGGCGCCTGACGTCGCGGAGCAGGTCGCCGAGATCGAGGCGCAGGCGCAGACTGTGTGCTACCTCGGGGTGGGTGGGCGCCTCGCCACCATCATCGGCGTGGCCGACGCGCCGAGGGAGGAGGCGGCGGGGGTCGTGAAAGCCCTCCGCGATCTGGGTGTGGATGTGGTGATGCTTACTGGCGACCGCTTGGCCCCCGCGGAGGCCGCGGCAGCCAAGGTCGGCGTGGCCGACGTGAGCGCGGAGCTCCTACCCGAGGACAAGGTGACGGCAGTCCTGGCGAGAAGGCCGAAGGCTACTGGCTGGCCCTTCGCGGCAAGGAGGGCCGTGGCCATGGTGGGCGACGGCGTGAACGACGCGGCCGCGCTGGCTGCCGCCGACGTGGGCATCGCCATGGGTGCGGCGGGCACGCAGGTGGCCATGGAAAATGCGCATGTGGTGCTCATGGATTCGGATTTGCGAAAGTTGACAACCGCCGTGAAGCTTGGCCGGACCGCCATGAGGAAGGTGAAGCAGAACGTTTTCTTCGCCCTGTTCTCCAAGCTCGTTATGGTCGTGCTTGCCGTGGTCGGCTACGCGTCCTTGTGGAGTGCCATCGTCGTCGACCTCGGCTCGATGCTCATCGTCACCATCAACGCGTCCCTCGTACTGAGTCAGCGGAAGGCGAAGGGCGACGCCCACGGGCCCGGCCCCAGCCACGAGGGCGAGGTTGCGAAGAGCCGCTGGGCCCTACCGAAATTCGGCGGCGGCCATGGCCCCGGCCACGGCGGCCATGGCCATGGCCATGATCACAGTTGCTGCCGCCCGCCTGCGGCCGCGAGCGCGTCCGCGGCAGCAGACGGCCTCGGCGATCCACGGGGCCATGTCGAGGGCCACGCTGGTCATGGTGACAGCCATGGCGGCGGCCATGACAGCTGCCACGGCGGCCACAGTCACGGGGGCAAGGCCTGCGGCGGTCATGGCGACAGCCACGGCGGCGGCCACCATAGCTTCCACGGCGGCCACAGTCACGGGGGCAAGGCCTGTGGCGGTCATGGCGACAGCCATGGCGGCGGCTACGATAGCTGCCACGGCGGCCACAGTCATGGGGGCAAGGGCGGCGGTGGTCACGATGACAGGCATGGCGGCGACCATGCCTGCGGCCACGGCAGCCACAACGGCGACAGCGTTCACGGGCACAAGGCCTGCGGCTGTCATTGATTTGATTGTTGCGTGCGTGCCACCGCTACTTTTCTTTGCCTGCCATCTGTGCCGAGGTTGCGCTGTGACTTGCCGCGCACTCTGGCCCATGTGTACTCGGGCCTGGGCGATGGAGGTAGGTTCGACGGGATCTTGAGACGGTTCGGATAGCACCCATCCGTACCACAGTCGCAAAGAATAATGTCAGAATACCCTCTGAGGCAAAACCATGGAGCCATTTTCGGAAGGCTCTACCCGTTTTGTACATACTGCTCTCCTTGTCGCAGTCGCAGTGCCGTGCCGTTCGCCTGCTTGCAACAGAGTGCGCGGCGTTGCAACTGATTATGCGTTTGTCTACGCCGCGCCGCCGATCCCATGAGAGCCCTGAATGCCTCTCTTCCCAGTGGGGTCGTTGTCGTAGAACGGTCTTGGCGCCGTGCGCACGTCGGGTGGAATCCAGTCGTCAGAAGAAGCCCTGGGGCCTTCTTTGGGACCTCTTGGCGGCCTCTGGGGGCTTGTTGGGGGCCTGCTGGGAGCCCTTCCTCGGCTTCTCTCTGGGGCATGGCTGGGGGTCTTCGGGGCCACCTCGTGGGGGAGCGCTCCAGGGCTCCTTTCGAGTTCCCCCTCTCGGGCTCTTGCTGGGCACCCGGTGGGGGTCTCTTGGGCAGTGGGGGGGACCTCTTTAGGACACCGTGGGGTCCTGCTGGACCGCTGTGCTGCCTCTCGGGGACACTTTTAGGTTGTCGTGGGGCGACCTTGGGGGCCTCTTGGCATGCCTTAAGCACCCTGAAGGGCGAAACGGCGAGTACGTACAGCTAGCCTGGTGCAGGACCCACCCCCATGCAGTCGCGAGTGACGCGAGATATTGCTCCCTCCTTGTAGGTAGCGCGCCGCGTGAGGAATGAACTCTGAGGCAATGCGGATGCGGTCCACAAGTCGTTTGGGAACCTTGGCGGAGCCTCTGTACGGCCACGAAGCGTGTGAGTGGTGCTCCGAAGTGGGCGCGGCGGTGCCATTCGACCCTGCCTCTGGGGTCTGAGTGGGGCTCCCTATGGGGCCACGCAGCGCGTGACAGATGTGCCGAAGTCGTCGGGGCGGCGGCATGCGGACTTTGCCAGCTTGCCCATCGGTGGAGCGCCCGCATCCTGGAATCACGAAGCGTGCGAGAGCTGTGCCGCAACGGCCGAGGCGGCGGGCGTGCGGGCCTTGCCGTGGAGGCCCATCCGGGGAGCTCCCTGCTCGTTGGGCCACGAGCCGTTGGAGGAGCCTGTCGGCACAGCGGGGGCCGGGGCGGGCGGACCCCGCCACTTGAGGCCCTCGGCGGAGCTCCCCCGTGGGGCTACGGACCGCGCGCGGGGCATGCCGAAGCGGTCGGGGCGGTGGGGTGCGGCGCCTGCCGCTGTGGTTTTCGGTGCAGCTGCCCCTGGAGCTGCGACGTGCGAGGGGTGCGGCCGAAAGGGCCGGGGCGGCGGCATGCGGACCCTCGCATTGGGGCTGTGGAGGGCAATCCATGGAGAGGAAGCATTTTGCCAAGTAGTTTCCAGATGTCAAACATGTTTTAAACATGTGAAACACTTGTGTAAAACTTGCGCAAAACATGTTTATCACATTTTCAGACATTTCAAAACACATGCTAAATTCAATGATAGGACTGTAGGATGTCCCTGTCGTGGCATCCACAGCATTGGGGCCTTCGATGGAGCCCCCTTCTCGAGCCAAGAAGCGCGCGAGGGGCGTGCCTGCATGGTCGCGGCGAGGGCGGGCGGACTCTGCCGTGGACTTCGTCGGTGGGGCTCCCTACGGGGGGGGGGGCACGAAGCGTGTGTGGCTTGCGACGGAAAAGGCGCGCGGAATTTTGGGACAACGATGGGAATACGATTTGGCGAGCAGAGGTAGGAGGAGGAGGAGGAGGAGGAGGAGGAGGAGGAGGATCGTGCGGGCCAAATCCGTTCGCGACGCCCCGTGGATTCGCGCCGAGGGCCCCCTGGGCGCATCGGGCCGTCCCCGCGCCGAGCCAGGGAACAGCGTGCCCCCGTTGACGGGCTGCGTGTCCTCGCAATTTTTCGCACGAGCTGCTCTCCACACCGCAGCCTTGGAAGCGCCCAGCCGATCGCCGCGACGGCAGACACTGCTGCCACTGCCTCGGTTCTCGCACGACCTGGTCCCCGCACTGCAGCAGAGGCCGTGCACGGCCCCACGATCACCGTGGTATTCTCGCGCTGTGGCTGCACACTCGTCCCCCCGCGGCTCAGCACAGCTGTGGATGACATCGGGTGCGGTCATCCCCTCCCGCTTCCCCCAGGGTGGTGTCCGAGCCGCCTGCCCCGCTGCGTCTGCGCTGTAGCTTGTGGCTTCGGGCTTGCGCTTTGCCTCCCACCGTTCGAGGAGTAGCGCTGGAGCCTGCTGCGTCTGCCCGCCCTGATCGCGCACGCTTGACACGGCAGAGCAGACAATTTGGGTCCCAGCTTGGCCTCCCGCTGCTCAACCCTCGCTGCTCCGGGCGCAGACAGTGGCTGGTTTGGGCTCCAACTTCGCCCCCCGCTTCTCGCATGGGGTCTCGGTCTCCTCGCACGCCCTGGTCCCAAGCTTACAGGTGATGGTGTCGGGCTTTCCCTTCTCTTCGAGCAGCGCCCGAGCCTGCTGCACCTGTTCGCCTCCTCTCGCACGTCGCCAGGCCGCCGCTGGGATGGCATCGGGCTCGTCCTTCGCCGCCCCCTCGCTCGCGTCTCTGAGTGACGGGTCGTCGTCGCCGCGCTGTAGCTGGCGTCATCGAACCCGTCCATCGCCGTCCCATGGCCGTCGTGCCCGTAGCTTGCCGTCGTCGCAGCGTAGCCTGTGACGTCGGGCTCGGCCTTCGTCTTTGCCGCTCGTCCCTTGCCGTCGCCTGCGCTGTAGCTGACGGCATCGGGCTCGGACTTCGCCTCCCGCTGTTTGTAGATAGGCGGCTTGGGCTCCGGCTTCGCCTCCTGCTCCTCTCAGAGTGTAGGCAAAGCCTCCTGCCGCTGGCCGCCGTTCTCGCACTCCCCGGTGCCCACACTATGGTGGATGACATCGGGCTCTCGCTTCGGTGGTCTGCAACTGGTGGTCGCGTCGAAACCCATGGTAAGTAGCAGCAGGGTCCGTTGCCATTGCTGCCGCTGCTCCTCTGAGCTGCACGCTGTGGCTGATGACGTCGGGCGCTGTGTGGCTTGTGGCTGATGACGTCGGGCGCTGTGTGGCTTCCACGAGGTATGTGGAGCACGCCCTTGGGGCTGGCAACGCCGCACGCTTTGATGATGACGACGGGGGAGAGGGGCGGAGGGGCCGAGAGCGGGGGACAAGAGAGAGAGACGTCATCTGGCGCGCGTGGATCGGTGGGGCATGGTCTCGGCGCCGCAGCTGCGGACGTCTGGCTCCGCCTTTTTGACGGCTTGGCTCGCAGTAGCACTGCCCTCCCCGAGTTGGCTGGTGCACCCCGGGCCCCCGCCGAGAGAAAAGGCTGAGGAGGAGGAGGAGGAGGAGGAGGAGGAAAAAGAAGAATAAGAAAAGGGCGAGGTGAAGGAGGATGAGCAGAGGAGCAGAGGAGTGGAGCAGCATCGGGGGTGGGGGGAAAGGATGGGAGGAGGGACGAGCGGCACGATGGAGGGGCGGATGAGCGAAGAAGGAGAAGGAGGAGGCCGAAAAGGAGGACGTGGAGCGCGGCGCTGCAGGCTCAAAACGGGGACCCAACACAGAGGGTGGTTGGGAACCGAGACGAGGAGGATGAGGAGGCAGTGGAGGGAGGCCGGGGAGGACAAGATGAGGCGTACCGCCCAAGATCGGCCTCAGAGGGCGAGCACGAACCAAGATTCAGACCTCTCCGCGCACTGGGACCCCCAGGTGGCCAAGCAGGATTTTAAGAGTTCTTTGTTTATGTACAGTTGTTAGGAGGAGTGTGTTTAGACGGCCCAAACCGCCTTCGAGACACTCTAAGAGCGTTCGGCCGTGGCAACCGAAGAGAGTCCCAAGGGGCAAGATACCATTCGCTTGCCATCGGTTTGGGAAGGTTTTTGGCGTTCCCCCCTGCCCCTCTGCCGGCACACAATGCAATGACAAATAGGGCACCCCCCTGGGGCGTCCAATTTCGCCCCCGGGGGTCTGGGGGTCTTTTCGGACCTCTGGGAGGTTCCAATCGGCGCGGCGTCAGGAGTAGGCGAAGTCACAATATCCACTTGCCACCGGCGCTGGGAGACCACCGATATGGCCAAGACATACCCCAGATGGCCCAGCATGGCGCCCAAGCCGCCATGCACGCCAGCAAGACGGCCCAGGACGCGCCAAGAACGCTCAGTAGCTCCAAGAGGTCCGCGCGTTGTTGCTCGGAAGAGCAGCACTTCAGCATGCGGCAGGCCTCTGACACCGGGGCCGCGCGCCGGTACGCACAGGCACGCTGCCGCGTGCCCCGCTTGACCGTGGTGGGACCACAGCCGCGGGGTGGCGACGGCACCCGTCAATCTTCCGTGTCTGGTTGCGTGGGCCCGTGTGTGCTGTTGCCGTGCTGCTCTCTGGCTGGGTGGCAGCTGCGAAGCCACCGGGCGACCTTCGGCTGTCCCGAAGGCGGCCCGCGCGGGCGGCCCGTAAGAAGGCGGCCTTCGAAGCGGCGACCCCGAGTGCCGCTCTCGACGGCCTCCAGGCTGCCCCGAGGCGGCCTTGGGCTGCCAGGAAACCAGTTTCGCTACCGCGGTGTTCCACCTCGATCCCCGAGGATAGAGGGAAGCAGAAGGAGCAACTCCAAGAGGTTCCCGAGAGGTGAGCATCATGAATTTCCCATTGGTTTTGTGTTTTTTCGGTCGGCGCGGGCCCCCCACCCCCCCACCCCCCTTGGAGTGGATCTTGGCTGTTTTTGGTGCCTGTGTCCAACAGGCGGAGTCTCCCCCATAATGGCCGCACTGTCCCAAACAGCCGCACTGAGCAGAGGTCTGGAGCCAGACCCCCCCGCCCCCCCCCCTTCCGCCCAATGTCGAAACGCCGAATACAACAACGCTCACAATCCTTGGTAACATGCGACAGACGCGTGCTCCCGAGGCCAAGATGCCTCCCAAGGCGGCCCAGGATTGGCTCCAAGACTGCCAGCTGGGTCCTCAAGACGGCCCAAGATGCCTCTCAGACGGCCCCAAAGACGGCCCCAAATGGCCCCAAGACGGCCCAAGAGCCAAGAGGGCCTTTGCTCTATGCTTCCGGCGCACTCCGAGCGCCCGCGAGACGGCCCAGGAGGCCTTCGTAGGAGGCACCGGGCGTCCGATGGTCACAGGCCCGGGCAAGCGGAGGCCCGGGACGGCCTGGGAGGCCGATGGGCGGCCTGGGAGGAGGAGGAGGAGGAGGAGGAGAAGGAGGAAAAGGAGGAGGAGGAGGAGGAGGAGGAGGAGGAGGAGGAGGAGGAGAGAGAGAGAGAGGAGGAGAAGAGAGAAGAGAGGAGGAGAGGAGGAGGAGGAGGAGGGGGGAGGAGAAAGAGGAGAAGAGAGAAGAAGAGGAGGAGGAGGAGGAGGAGAGGAGGAGGAGGAGGAGGAGAGGAGGAGAGAGAGGAGGAGGAGGGGAGGAGGAGGAGGAAGAGGAGGAGGAGGAGGAGGAGGCATAGGCGGCCTGGGAGCGACTGTCTTCCGAGGCACCCGAGATGACCCCGAGGTGGCCCCAACGAGGACGCCGCCGCACGCCGCCCCCCCTTCAGCGAAGGGGCAGCGGGGCGGCTCTCTCCGTCGCCCCCCCGGGGGCCCGCGGCGGCGGCTTTTGCACGGAGCGCGTGGTACCACGGCCGTCGAGGGCCGTGACGGCACTCTGCTTCCTCCCGAAGTTCCCGTGGGGCCAACATTCGAAGAAGAAGAAGACGAAAAAGGAAGAAGAAACACACGATTCAGAATATTTTTAATAAGAAGGAAATAATAATAATACTAATAATAATAATAATAATAATGATAATACTAATGTTAATGATATTATTAATAATAACAATAATAATAATAATTTAATAATAATAAGACTACTACTAATAATAATAGTGGTAATAATAATAATACTAATAATCATAATAATAATCGTAACAATAATGATAATAATACTGAAGAAGAAGAAGCGGCATCAGCATCAACTTTCGGCGCTCCGCGCTGATGTCTCGGATCCGCGCCGGGGTCCCCTGGCGGCGCCCGCGGCGCCGCCCCTGGTGCGCTCCGCGCTCCAGGGAGGGGGTCCAGCGCAGATCCAAGAAGTCCGCGCGGAGCGCCAAAAGTGTACGTTCGTGCGGTTTTCTTCCTTCCTCTATACGTGGTACTGCGGGACCGCTCGCCCGCACGGCCGCGACAGGACTCATTTGATGTTGCGCTGCAGTGTTTCCCTTTTGCGTTCCTGACTCTCCCCGCGGTGTCTCTTTGTGCCTCTCTTGCTGTAGTGTCCGGGGTGCCCTTTTTGTGATTGCGCTTGTCAATCGTGCTCCCTGACAGTGTGGGACCACAGTTGTGTAGTGTTGTGACAACATCGATCACGCACTCTTCCTCTCCCATGGCCCAAAGCTTGCGGACAAGCTTCATTTTCATACCTAGTGCGTTGTGGATGTTCTTGGAAGGGGCGCCACAAGGCCGAGGCGCACTGGATATAGATGAAAATAGAGCCTCCAAGGGATAGACTGTTCATATCCTGTGCCCCTCGGGTTTCTGGGGAAGGGAGCCCGACACGCCAAGCTGCAATGGAGATGGACACAAGTCTTGCCCGCAAAGATATCCTCCTCCTCCTCCTCCTCCTCCTCCTCCTACTCCTCCTCTTCCTCGTCTTCCTCTTCCCTGGCGTCATGCTTGGCCTTCGAGTTTTTCGGCAGCGGTCCAGCAGCATCCCCAAGAAGTATTGGCGCGATTGGTCCCTGCGATACGGTTCCTCGCGAGAGAAATGACGTTCCAATGACATCCAAACAGATCCACCCGAAGAAGGCCCAAGAGGGCCCCAAAATGCCCCAATATGGCCACCGCGGTGAAGGCTGCGAGGAAATGGAATCGGAAGATCGCGCCACATCGCCAATGCATTGGCGATGCGCCTCGATGTGAAGCCCGATCGGCGTTGGGCGGCACGGCGGGCACCTGCAGTGTGAGGCCAGGATGCCTCTTCGACTGTCTTGGAGGCCTCTTGGGCGGTCTTGGGGCCCTCTTGGGTCGTTTTGGGGCCCTCTTGGAGGCATCTTGGACCATCCTGAGGCGGTCTTGGGGGCCTCTTGGCCTGTCTCGGGGCATCGGGAAGCTGACAAGGCGAGAACGCCGAAATCTTCAAAACAACCATACGGAAATCTATGATTTTTGCCACTTAGGGCCCTTTTGTGAGTGCGTGTAGCTGCCGGTTTCCCTCCCAGCGGACGGGCGTTGAGGCCTTCCCTCCCGGAGGCCAACAAGCATACACCGACACCGAACTCGCGGGGCTAGAATCATATGATTTCACATGGCGATCCACGGATGAGTTGCATCCAGCCAACGAGAATAACAAATAATCAGGAATGGGGCGAGTGACTGGAGGAGCAAAGGGCGATGTAAAGGACGGGGAGTCATACGTGCACCACAAGGGGCCAGAGGATGCGGACTTGGAAAGGGGGCCCCGAAAAGCATCCAACAGGGCCTCGAGGAGGCCCTTGTCTGCATGTTCCCGGCGCTGCGCTTCAGAAGGCCTCCTGGGGGCATCCGGGCGGGGCCCTCTCGGGGTCTTCTCGAGCCTTCTTGGAGCTACACCTAAGGCCTCCGAAGTTCTCGAGAGGAAGCCTGGGAGGACCCAGGAGCGGCTCAGAAGGAGACAATACGAAGTCATGCCAGAGGGCTTGACTTCATGTGGACTCCTATTGGGCCCCTCTTGGGACCCTTTGGGGCCCTCCGATCACTCCTCCCGGCGCCGTCTCAGCGGGTCCCAAGCGGGGGTCAGCGGAGTTAGAACAATTTCACGCGAGAGGGCAAGTGGGAAGTGCGTGGCTTCAGTATGGTTCTTCTTGGGCTCCTCTTGGGGCCTTCGAGTGTCGTCTTGGAGGATCCGAAACTCGAGACCCGGGAATCTGTCCGCGTACCGGAATTGGCAGGACATTTTCGCATGCTCTTTCAATCTCCGCCGGGGCCCCTCCATTGCCAGCACTGATTTGGGAAGCGATGTCGCATCTTCTCCCGCCCAGGACCACCTTGTAATTCACGAGCTCACCTCGGGGATTGCCTGCTCTACTCGGCCAGCCCTCCCGGCCCAGAAACTTTATTTCAAAATCGTGCGACCTGCAGTCGGGGCGCTGAAGAAGGAACCTTTTTCGTTGGGGAGGGGCTCGGTGTTCCTTGATTGTTTTAAAGTTTGCCTTGGGGTTTTCCTGAGGTCGTCTATGGGGAATCGAAGATTAACTTCTGGGAAAAAAAGGGGCCTCGCTCCTCATTTAGGGTTTCGTAGGTCAACGCCCCGACTGTACCCCGCCGGCCCCCTCCCGACAGCGCGCGAAAATCTCCCCACCCCTCCCACTCCCGTTGACCCAAGGCGGGGGGGCAAGCAGCCCCCCACTCGGAGAAGGGCCTCGCGCCCCGGGAAGAGTTCCACACTTCTCGTCTCCACGTCATCGTTGCCAAAGGAATGCCTGGGCGCACGAGTGAACGAGTGGTTCGCGCCAGCGCGGGAGACCCATCGAGCTTATTTTTGTTCTCGGCCACCAGCCCTGCCTTGAAGCCCCCCCGGGGCCTCTTGGGGGTTCTCGCAGGGCTCCTTCGGGCCCTTCGGCAAGCTTCGGGAGAGTTCCAAAAGAGGTTCGAGGGAACCCCAGGAGGCCCCTTTCCAGATGCTCGCAGAGAGCTCTCCGAAACGTAATATGCTGGGAGCTTCTAGGAGGGGCCTTCTTGGAGCCCTCTTGGGGCCCTCGTGGGGCCCTCTTGTGGCTTGTTTGTTGGATGCCCCGTGGGTGCTTCCTCTGGACCTTTCGGACGGCCTCGGGAGGGCTCCCCGAGAGAAGCCCGAGAGAGCCCCTCCTGAATGTAAGTCGGGCCTGTCCCTCTACAGGGGGAATACTCAAAAATAGTGCAACAATAGTCTGGGGATCCTTTTTTGAGTATCTTTGGGCATCTTTTGAGCATTTTGTCCCTGCAGGGGGACCGGCCCGACCTGATCCTAGGCCTCCAGGAAGCCCTCCGAACCGCAGCGCCGCGAGCAGCCAGGAGGGGGCCCGCTCGAGGCCCTCCTGGGGCCTCCTTGGGGCCCTCTGGGAGCCCTCTCGAGGCCGTCCCGGGGCCTCCCCGGGACCCGGGGCACGTGCGTTCCGCATCGTTTTCTGCACAGTTTTCTGGCCTTCGTTTTCCATCCAAGCTGTGCCGATGCGCCGTCTGGGCGCGGCTTCTTCCTGTCCTGTCCCGTCCAGGGCCTCCTCGGGACCTCGGGAGAGACTCGGGAGGGCGCCGAAGAGGCTCGAGAGGGCCCCAGGAGGCACGTTCGAGTTGTCACTTCCAGCGTTTGTGGAAGTGACAGTGCCCAGGGCCCTCCGGAGGCTTCTGGGGGGCCCTCCAGAGGCCATGTTAGTTAGTTACTCCAGGAACAAAACAAATATGATTTCTATTTTTATTTTAAAAATCATAATTTATTTTCAGAACAAATAACAAAATAATTAGCCTGGCGAAGGACCCAACCATGTGCAGCTGTGAGTACCGCAATAGTGAACATCTTCTTCGGTGCGGCGCCGCCATGCCAACGCAGCCACTGGGAGCTTCGGTGGAGCTCCCTATGGGGCCACGAAACGTGTGAGGGGTGTGCCGAAATGGGTGCGGCGCAGCCATGCGAACGCAGCCACTGGGGCCCTCGGTGGAACTCCCTATGGGGCCACGAAACGTGTGAGGGGTGTGCCGAAATGGGTGCGGTGCCGCCATGCGAACGCAGCCACTGGAGCCCTCGGTGGAGCTCCCTATGGGGCCACGAAACGTGTGAGGGGTGTGCCAAATTGAGTGCGGTGCCACCATGCGAACGCAGCCACTGGGGCCTTCGGTGGAGCTCCCAATGGGGCCACGAAGCGTGTGAGGGGTGTGCCTAATTGGGTGCGGCGCCGCCATGCGAACGCAGCCATTGGGGCCTTCGGTGGAGCTCCCTATGGGGCCACGAAGCGTGTGAGGGGTGTGCTGACATGGGTGCGGCGCCGCCATGCGAACGCAGCCACTGGGGCCTTCGGTGGAGCTCGCTATGGGGCCACGAAGCGTGTGAGGGGTGTGCCGAGATGGGCGCGGTGCCGCCATGCGAACGCAGCCACTGGAGCCCTCGGTGGAGCTCCCTATGAGGCCACGAAGCATGTGAGGGGTGTGCCAAAATAACCACGGTGCCGCAATGCGAACGCAGCCACTGGGGCCCTCGGTGGAGCTCCCTATGGGGCCACGAACCGTGTGAGGGGTGTGCCGAAATGGGCGCGGTGCCGCCATGCGAACGCAGCCACTGGGGCCCTCGGTGGGGCTCCCTATGGGGCCACGAACCGTGTGAGGGGTGTGCCGAAATGGGTGCGGTGCCGCCATGCGAACGCAGCCACGGGGGCCCTCGGTGGAGCTCCCTATGTGGCCACGAAACGTGTGAGGGGTGTGCCTAATTGGGTGCGGTGCCGCCATGCGAACGCAGCCACTGGGGCCTTCGGTAGAGCTTCCTATGGGGCCACGAAACGTGTGAGGGGTGTGCCGAAATGGGTGCGGCGCCGCCATGCGTACGCAGCCGCTGGGGCCCTCGGTGGAACTCCCTATGGGGCCACGAAACGTGTGAGGGGTGTGCCGAAATGGGTGCGGTGCCGCCATGCGAACGCAGCCACTGGAGCCCTCGGTGGAGCTCCCTATGGGGCCACGAAACGTGTGAGGGGTGTGCCAAATTGAGTGCGGTGCCACCATGCGAACGCAGCCATGGGGCCTTCGGTGGAGCTCCCTATGGGGCCACGAAGCGTGTGAGGGGTGTGCCTAATTGGGTGCGGCGCCGCCATGCGAACGCAGCCACTGGGGCCTTCGGTGGAGCTCCCTATGGGGCCACGAACCGTGTGAGGGGTGTGCCAACTTGGGTGCGGCGCCGCCATGCGAACGCAGCCACTGGGGCCTTCGGTGGAGCTCCCTATGGGGGCACGAAACGTGTGAGGGGTGTGCCAAATTGGGTGCGGCGCCGCCATGCGAACGCAGCCACTGGGGCCTTCGGTGGAGCTCCCTATGGGGCCACGAAGCGTGTGAGGGGTGTGCCGAAATGGGTGTGGCTGACGCGGAGGGGGAGGGGGGAGGAGGCGGAGGAGGAGGAAGGAAGGAAGGAGAGGAGAGGAGAGGAGACGCGGGGCACCGTCTCTTCAAAACGAGGACCCAACACCACAGGATGGTTGGGAATAACATACAAATGTTGGTCACTCCCAGGAGCGAGATCGTGCACCAGCTTCCGCAGGGGCGCCCCTTGCCCCTTGCCGCGGGTGCGAGGATTGGGGGAGGTGGCGCGACCTGGCGTTGCAAACCTTTGCTTGGTTCGCTCGCGCGCGCGCGCGAGCGAGCCCATGCGAGACAAGCTCTTTGTTTAGACCGTCTTTCTGTTATCGGTGTATACCAAGATCGGTGTATGTTTGATTTTTTCCTTTCTGGGTGTTTGTCAGTTCTCCGTATACACCAATCTTTCGGTTGGAGCGCGCATTCATTTTTTTTCACACGCGACCCACGTGGAAACGGCCGTCGTCAGCGCCAGGACTGGCCCTCGCCCAGCCCCCGCCCCATGGCAGGCTTGCAGAACCTTATGGGCAGTGACGCCTCCCCTGGCACTGGGCCCTCTGGAAGCCTTTGGGTGCTTTTCGGGGCCTTCCAGGGCCTCCTCGGGACCTCGGGAGAGTTGCCCTTTTCGGCGCCTTCGAGTTGCCTTTTCGGCGCCCTTGAAAGTGACAACTCCCGGGGCTCTTTTGAGGCCCTCTTGGGGCCTCTCTGGAGGCTTCTCGGGGACCTCGGGAAGGCCCCAAAGGGGGGCCCAAGAGGTTCCGAGACATCGCGACGTCTTTACTTCACACGCTTCGCACGAACAGTTAACTGATTGGGGGTTTCTCAAGTGATCGCTTCGAACTCCACGCCGTGGATTTGGACCAGAGGCTCACCCAGACCCCTCTTGGAACCCGCTTGTGGCTCTCATTGGGTCCTCCTGGGGCTCTCCGGGGCCGTCTTGGACGCTCCGACCGACCCCCAAAGGGGCACTTGAAGTTATCGTTTCGAACTCCACGCTGTGGAATTGGACCAGGGGTTAATTGGGACCCCTTTTGAAACCATCTGTGGCTCTCTTGTCGCCCTCCAGGGGGCCGCTAGGGCTTTCTCGGGGCCCCCAAGAAACCTCCAAAAGGGCACTGAAAGTTATCGCGTCGAACGCTTCCGCGGCCGTTTTCTCGGCGGGGTAGGCTCTATAGGGGCCGCCAGGATGGCCGCGCGCATGCGCCGATTCCGCGCGTTTCACAGACGAGGAAACAGAGCTCTTGTGGTGACGCGTCCGGGGGGCGCCCACAGGGCCTTGGTCCGACGGTTTTCTGGCAGACGGTGTCGGTGCATGCCTGTTGGCCTCCTACCCTCTGGTCTCCTCACTCCCGCTCTGCCTGTCCGCCTCCCCCCGCTCCCTCGAATGGGTGCCGCGTGCGCGCACCGTGTGCATGGGCATTGCGCGTGGCCCCCGTCGCGCTCCCGGACAGCCGACCCGGGGCACAAGGTTTCCCCAGGCTCGCCGCTCCTGCCAGCCGTCGCGGCTGCCGCACGCGCTGCCCGTGAGCGCGCACGCCCGCTCTCCCGCGTGCAGGCTTCTGCCACTTCGTTGGCGAGTGCCTGCACCCAGCAGGTGTCACCCTTTTCTCCTCTTCCCGTGCCCCGTTCCTCCTCTCCTCCCTCCCGGCCTTGTCTCAGCCGACTTGCACTCGCGAGGG
>CAUYUJ010016852.1:204852-214852 GCA_963575745.1 Prorocentrum cordatum | reverse complement strand
GCACGGGAGGCCGTCACGTTTGACACATCGTGTCTTCAGGCTTGGGAGAGCTGTGATGAGGATTGTCATGATGCTGATGATGATGGTGATGGTGATGATGATGCTGATGATGATGATGATGATGATGATGATGATGATGATGATGATGATGATGATGGTGATGGTGATGATGATGATGATGCTGGTGATGCTGATGATATTGATGATCATGGTGGGGATGGTGGGGATGGTGTTGTTGATGATGATGATGCTGATGATACTGCTGAGGCTCATGCTGGTGATTGCGATGGTGATGGTGACGGTGTTGATGACGGTGATGGTGGTGATGCTGATGGTGCTGATGGTGATGATGATGATGGTGGTGATGATGATGATGATGATGATGATGATGATGATGATGGTGGTGATGATGATGATGGGGCCGATGCTGCCGATGATTATGAATGTAGTGGTGCTGGTACCGACGATGGTGATGACGATGATGGGGATGGTGGTGATTATGGTACCGGTGCTGCTGCTGATGAGGATGATGCTGATGAGGATGATGAGGATGCTAATGATGCTGACGATGGTAATTTGGATGGGGTTGGGGATGGGGATGGTGGCGATGATGACGATTATGGTGTCGAGGGTGATCATGGTGGTGCTGGTGCTGGTGATGGTGGTGGTGGTGGTGATGATGATGATGATGATGACGATGATGATGATTATGTGGATGCGGAGGAGCAGGAGGAGAAAGAGGACCGCCGTCACATGCATCACCTTCCGTCTACACTTTTTGAGGAGCTCTTGCGGAATTTGCTTGGGCCGCCTTGGGTCTGTCCTGGCCTCCCGTGAGGCAGTCTTCGAGGTCCCTTGGGGCTATATTGGGTCGTCTTGGGGCCTTCTTTGGCCGTCTTGGAACTTTTCTTTGCCGTCGAAGGGGGAGAGGAAAGGGAGGGGGTGGGAGGGGCATGCGAAGCGCGTTCGCGCCAGATCTAGCATCATATCCCTCCTTCCCATCCCTTCCCATCCCTTCCCATTGCGTTCAGTTCTTTCTCTGTCCGCGGACGCGTGCCATAGCCGACCTGGACTCCCACAGAGACCCCATCGCACCATGCGCAATCGGAACATGGGGGAGCTGCTGCGCACATAGGCGGGGGATAACGGGGAGGGGTGGCGGGTGAGTAGGAGGAGATGCAGGAGGAAACAGAGGCGGAGGAGGAGGAGGAGGAGCAGGAGGAAAAAGAGGAGGAGGAGGAGGAGGAGGAGGACTGAGGTGGACGATGACGAACATCAGCAGCAGCAGCATGAGCCGCAGCAGCAGCAGAAATTGGAGTGGAAGGAGCAGGAGGAGCGGAGGTGGGCGAATGAGCGGGGCAAACAACGACGAAATGGACTCGGATCCAGAGACGTTGCCCGCTCTGGGGCGAGAGCGCCGTTGTGAACGACGGAGGCACAGCGCCGATCCGAAATTCAGGCCCACGTTGCAGCGGCAGCAAAAGCTTGAGACCGAAGACAACCGGGTTGCAAACACACATCGAAAGAACATATGCCAGATCTTGCGTGTAAGAAAGCTAGTACGCGGAGAGGGCGGAGCGTCGTCCGCTCAGCGCCAGGCAAGAGAGAAGAGAGTCGTATCGAAATTGTGGAGGGGGGGAAGGGGGGATGGGGGAGGGGGAGGGGGGGACGGGTAAGCTGGCTGCGCTCGTGGCATATCTGAGATCCTACCCATCCCGCCCATCCCTTCCCGTTGCACTGGTTTTTCTTCACCAGCCGACACTTGCCATAGCCGACCTCGAACTCCCAACACGACCCCATCGTATTGTGCGCAACCGGCAAGCGGGGAGCTGCGCGCAACCGGAAAACGAGGAGGAGCAGGAGATGGAGGAGGAGGAGGAGGGGGAGGAAGAGGAGAAGGAGGAGGAGGGGGAGGAGAAGGAGGAGGAGGAGGAGGAGGAGGGGGAGGAGGATGAGCAGGGGCATGATCAGGCTGGAAAAGGAGGAGGCTGTAGGAGGGGTGCCAGGGTACGCAGCCGTCGGGATGTTCGTGAGCGGACTCTGTAATTTGGGGCGCCTGGGAGATCCTGGCAATCTAGGGGCGAACGGTCCCGTGCCCTAACCCCTGGCGCCCCCCCCCCTTCGGGTGGCTCGAGTGCCATTCTGCCCCTCCTGCCTCGTCGCGGCGATCCTGGGGGCCGTGCGCAGCGCCAATTTCTACGCAAGCATGGGCGTCTCGCTCGGGAGGTCCCCTTCCCAGAGGTCGCCCTCTGAAGGCTGCCCCCGAAGGGCGAGACTTATGATGTTCCAACCTACTTTAGCCTTGACCACCAGAAAGAATTTCGAGCGCCAGGAAAAAAGCACCGAAACTCAAGGTTTTCACGCGCCGTGCCCTGGGAGGCACTCGTCCGATACTCTTTCGACACTTTTCCGGGTGTTCGAAATTATTTCTGGGATGTGGTCCTTCAGCACGATGGGAGCAGCACAACCAGAGGTCGCCCTCTGAGGGCACGAGGCTGCCCCCGAAAGGCGAGGCCGCCCAGCGTCCCACGCGTGGGGCCCCCGGACCTGCACGCCGACCTCGAACTCCCAACACGACCCCATCGTATTGTGCGCAACTGGCAAACGGGGAGCTGCGCGCAACCGGAAAACGAGGAGGAGCAGGAGATGGAGGAGCAGGAGATGGAGGAGGAGGAGGAGGAGGGGGAGGAGGAGGAGTAGGAGGAGGAGGAGGAGGAGGAGGAGGAGGAGGAGGAGGGGTGAGGAGGAGGAGGATGAGCAGGGGCATGATCAGGAGGAAAAGGCGGAGGCTGTAGGAGGGGTGCCAGGGTACGCAGACGTCCATCGTACGCCCCACGCGTGGGGCCCGCGGACCTGCACGGACCAGACCTGCGCGGTGCTCTTCCTGGCGTGCATGGCCGCCGCGGGAGGCGCCCGGCGCCCGTGCGCGTGTGGCCTTGAAGCCGCCGTGGGCGCCACAGTCCCAGATCATTATCTTCCTCCTCCTCCTCCTCCTCCCCCTCCTCCTCCTCCTCCTCCCTCCTCCTCCTCCTCCTCCTCCTCCTCCTCCTCCTCCTCCTCCTCCTCCTCCTCCTCCCCCTCCTCCTCCTCCTCCTCCTCCTCCCCCTCCTCCGCCGTCTCCTTCTCCTCCTCCTCCGCCTTCACCTCCTCCGCCGTCTCCTTCTCCTCCTCCCCTCCTCCCCTCCTCCTCCTCCTCCCCCTCCTCCTCCTCCTCTCCTCCTCTCCTTCTCCTCCTCCTCCTCCTCCTCCTCCCTCCTCCTCCTCCTCCCCCTCCTCCTCCGTCTCCTTCTCCTCCTCCTCCTCCTCCTGTTCCTCCTCCTGCTCCCTCTACCGCGTGATGTCTTCAGCAAAATTTGCTCGCTACAGTGGAGCCCCATGCCAAGAAACACCCCGCTCGCCTCCAGGGTGCCCTGGTTTTTTGGTTTTCGATGGTTCTGCGATGGAACGCGTTGCTTTCCCACACCAAACACCACTGGACGCCCTGGGGTCTCAGTGTTGGGTTTCTTGTGGAAGGTTTCTTGCGGTCGGGCCCCCACTGTAGATTCCGCCCTCGGGGGCCGTTTCCAAGACCCGGGGCAATCAACACGCGGATCCGGGATGCAAATCTTAGTTAACCCCGGGGAAGCGGTGGGGCCGCGGACGGAAACAAGTCGCACCGGCGGCTGCCATTGGGTGTGGGCGCCGTCGTCGTCGCAGGGGCAGCGATAGGGAGGGAAAGGCCCTCAGGGGGGAACGCATCGACCTCCAATCGCCCACAGGGGTCTGATGGCCCCACCCCGCCCAGGAAAGTGGGGATGCGCTATCGGAGGCCTCTCGCCCAATGATCGGCGATGGACCGCCGAGTACAGGTCGATGTGTCCCCCCCTGTGCCAGTGCCTTGCCCCTCATCGTCGCCGCTTTCCCAGAAGGGTGAGCGTCACGCCGCATGCGGCTTTATCCAGATTCGGGCCCCGGGGCCCTCGCGGACTGGTCTGGCCCCAGGGCGGTGCCGCAGGGAGCCGTCTGGTCGGGCCGCGATTTCTGGCGGAGTTGCATCTTCTTCGCGACGTCGGATCTCACGGTTCGTCATCTTCTTCGCGACGTCGGATCTCACGATTCGTCGTCGTCGTCGTCGTCGTCGTCGAATCGGCGCCGTCGTTGTCAGCATCGTCGTCGCCGTCGTCGTCGTCGCTAGCGTCGGCGTTGCCCGTGCCGTCGTCGGCGTCGTCGTTGCCGCCGTTTCTGAAGCGTTGGCGCTTCCGGACCCAGACTTCGGGCTCTCCGGTCTGTGATGCGTGGGCCCCTTTTGCATGACGACCCTTTCTCCAGGACGAACTCTTCGCCCCGAGCCGTTTCTTGACGGTTGTCCCTACGGGTCCGAGGCCTAGCCTTTGGAGGCCAAATGGGGCGACTGACACTCCGCTTCGAGTTTCCCGAGGCGCAAGATCTCTCCCCCGGGAGGAGGAGGAGGAGGAGGAGGAGGAGGAGGAGGAGGAGGAGGAGGAGCAGGAGGAGCAGGAGGAGCAGGAGGAGCAGGAGGAGCAGGAGGAGGAGGAGGAGCAGGAGCAGGAGCAGGAGGAGGAACAGGAGGAGGAGGAGGAGGAGGAGGAGGAGGAGGAGGAGGATGTGAGGAGGAGGACGAGGATGTGAGGAGGAGGAGGAGGATGATGATGAGGAGGAGGAGGAGGAGGACGAGGGGGGAGGCCTCCGCTTCGAGTTTCTCGAGTCGCATTCTGGCAGCGCGTGTCAGGTTTGGCTAATTTGGTGCTCCCTGGGTTTTCCCTGGGTCCCCTTGCAGCTCTGTCCTGGTTTCAGCTCTTTCTGGGATCAGCCTCACCCTCGCCGCAGTTGCTGCTTGCTGCATCCGGCGCGCCGCCGCGGCCGCCTAGTCGCGCGCGTTAGCCGTCGGTAATTGAAGCCGGTCGCGGCCCGACCTTCTTCGCCCGCCGCTGGCGCGTTCGCCCGCGGCCCGTAAAAAAAAACTCGAGTCGCAAGGTGCTGCCTCCCGGTCTCTGTAATCCTTGGCCTTCTGGGCCGCAGCTCGGGTGGCCGTCGGCGGCCGCCCCTTGGTCCGGGCACCCTCCGGGGCGCTCCTCGGCTCTCCCGCGAGTGCCGGAATGCCGACGATCACGCGCGCCCCCCCGCGCCGCCAAGCCGGCCACGCGCCCGCGCTCGGCCCGCGCCCGACCCATCGCGCAGGCGGGTGGGGACTCTGTAGGACGTCAGGAGATCTTCCGTTTTGCTACCCTCCCCCTTTGTTTTTGACTCGGCGGGGAATGAGCCTCGTCCCTCCTCCTCCGCCTGCTCCTCATCCTCCTCCTCCTCCTCCTCCTCCTCCTCCTCCTCGTCCTCCTCCTCCTCCTCCTCCTCCTCCTCCTCCTCCTCCTCCTCCTCCTCCCCCACGCCTTTTTCCTCCCCATCCATCCCACTCCTCCTCCTCCTCCTGCTCCTCCTCCTCCTCCTGCTCCCCCCGTGGTCGATCTCGTTATAATCGTCGTCGTCGTCGTTGTCGCGGCGGGGATCATTTTCCCTCCATTGCTGGGCGGGCTGGACAACGGTGGGGTGTTCTTGTTCAAAGAAAAGGACCAAGCGTGGCCTAGCGAAAAGGATGTGTCAGCATCTTCTCATGAGGCTTGCAATGGGAACCAGCAGTTGCAATTGCAGTCGTGATTCAAATCGTCATTGTAATCGTGATTGAAGTCGCCAGTGTAGTCATTATCATTGTCGTGGGTGTAGTCCTAATCGCAGTCGTAATCGTTGTCGTATTTCATCTAATCGTCGTCGTCGTCGCGGCGGATATCATTTTCCCTCCATTGCTAGGCGGGCTGGAACATGTTTGGGTTTTCTCTAACTCCCAGGAAGCAATGCTCCCTACGCTGCACGACAGAGGAATGTTGAGCACGTTTGCAAGAAGATTGCAACATAGATCGACACATTCTTCGCCGAAGGCGTTGCTCACAATCTCCTCCGTAATCTCGTCGTCGTCGTCGTTGTTGCGCGGCGGGTGCCGCCGAGAAACACTTTTTTCCCACGATTAGTGGACGGCGTCTGCGCCAACTGGGGTCAGCCAGCCCCCTCAGGCCGACCCGGGTTTGGGGGACACGTGGGGCCGATTCCCACCTTTCTGATTGGCCCAGAAGGGGGTTCAGCTAAAAGGAGGTGGTGCAATGGATCTGGTGGGATAGATGCGCGCGGTTGCAATAGCTTATTTGGGGCGTGACATAGATACCCGGGCGCAATTTTTTCTGGATGTTTGCGCGCAACGCTTTAGTTGCAATACCATGCAATACATTTCTCTGCCGCAGTGCATTTGCAACATAATTGTCCCGAATATATTGCGCGACGCCATTTGGCTGGACTGGAGGAGGAGGAAGAGGAGGAGGAGGAAGAGGAAGTGTTGGAGGAGGAGGAAGAGGAAAAGGAGGAGTAGGAGGAGTCCCTCCTGCCTCCTCCCTCCTCCTCCTCCTCCTCCTCCTCCTCCTCCTCCTCCTCATCCTCTTCTGTCGATCAATTATAGACCCTTTCCGCCCGCCGCCCTCGCACCATGAAGCGTCCCCAAGAGCCGGCTCCGCGCGCGCGCCCTTTTGCGAGGCCTCGTGGCCATCGCCGTCGTCAGAGGGGACCGGCGCCCCCCGCGGGGAGGTCATGGTCGTTGCGTGATTCCCAGACCCCCTTGAGCTATGAAAAAATCAAGGCCTGAGGTTTTTCGATAATTTTCTGCCTCTAGCAGCCCTCACCAGGCCCACGGACCGTCAAAAAACGATTCAGGACGAAAAACCGGTCCTGGGGAACGGGTCGAGACTTCCGGGGCATTGAAAAAATCACGACGGAGAGTGTTTCGCTATTTTCGGCCTTTGGGGGCCCTAACCGGGCCTCGGGACTGTCCAAAAACCATTCAGGACGAAAAACGGGTCCTTGGGAAGGGGTCCAGATCTCTGGGAGTGGACTGTATGACAAAAACATGACGTCGGGGGTCTGGGTTTCCGACCCCGATCCAAACGAATCCGCTGGGTCGGCTTTGGAGGTCGCAGCGGCGCTCGCGGCGGCCGCACATCGGGGCAAGGTTTTTGTCAAGGAGTGGCCTGCCCCTTCGCACCTCCCCCCCGCTCTGCGATGCAGACGTGGCCCGTAACTCTTTCATAGCGGCTGAGAGCTGTCGGTTTCTGTCCAACATGGGCAGCCACGTTTATTTGGCTAGGGGTGAATGATCACGCAACCATGAACAGCGACGCTAGGAGGGGATAGGTAGAGGGGGGGGATACATCGACGCCGAATCGCCCATTGATGGCCGATAGGGGCCCACTCCTTCTGCCCGCCCAGAGCCGTGCGGATCTCCTATCGGGGGCCTACCGCCGATCTACCGGCGCTTGGCATCGCTCGGACGTGTGCATTTTCCTTCGGCGAGGACCACCGAGGAGCATCCTTGATCATTTGGCGAAAAAATCACGCACGAAACCGAAAAAAGCACAGGGAATGGAAGTCCGCCGATAGCAGCTCGACGTCCCCCCTGAGCCAGGGTGTCGTCGGGAGTCGTGGCGGCGGAGAGGCTGGGCGGGGAGCCGAAGCTCAGAGCGGCCCCCAGTGAACCCACCGGGGTGGGG
Source organism: Prorocentrum cordatum (assembly GCA_963575745.1). NCBI lineage: Eukaryota > Dinophyceae > Prorocentrales > Prorocentraceae > Prorocentrum > Prorocentrum cordatum. The sequence goes on along the minus strand of CAUYUJ010016852.1, from coordinate 207,272 downwards.
AAGCGCATGGTGACGGGTTGGTGAGCGCCGCCCCCCTCCACCCTTAGCTCTACGCCTCCCAGATAGGGCCAGAGTAGACGGCGTCGGAGGATCGCGCCGCATCGCCGATGCAGCGGCGGTGCGGCTCGATGTGGAGCACGATTCTCTCCACGCTGGAGTCGCCGATGCATCGCCGATGTCGCCGATGCGCCGCCGAGGCATCGGCGATGTATCGCCGATGTATCGGCGATGCGGTGCGATCCTCCGACCCCATCTACTCCGACCCCATCTAGGAGGCCTCTGTTGATGTTCTTGTGCATCCTGGGGGAGGGTGCTCTCGAGTGATCTGATGGTTCGGGGTGCTTTGGCTGGCGGAGAGCCCATTGTTCTGGAAGCAGGATGTGCTTCTGTTCCTGGTCTGGCCGTATATTTTCAGTCGGGCGTGCCCCTCTACAGGAGGAGTCTCTGTTTTAACGCTAGTCCGCAAGCTCCTCCTCGACTTCGGCCTCCAAGGGGCCTCTGGGGCGAAGTGGTGGCCCGGGGGACAGGGGCCCCGGGGCCTCGGGGAAAGGGCCGCGCATGGCCACGGGCAGCATGCCGTCGGGGAGCCTCGGGAAACCGCGGAGCAGTGCCCGAGGAGCCAGATCCAAGCAAGACGTCAAACTTGTAACAGTCTAAGCAAGACGCCCAAATAGTCTGGGGACGTCGTTTTAATTGTTTTGTAGGATTGGGGCGTATTGTTTGACTACTTTTTATTTTTCGCCCAAAATCCGCCTGTAGGGGGACACGCCCGACCTAGCCATAGAAAGATCGTCGGAGAGCCGGGCGTCTGGGACCATGGGCGACGTGGCGGCGGAGATCCGACCTGTGTCAAACTCACGGCCGGAGCCCTGGAAACCCCGCCCTCCTGCGGCACTCGCCGAGCCGACCTGCTCCGCGCGAGGGCCCCGGGACTCGAGATCCGGACGGACCTTGGGCGCCGCGTAATGGGGGGGTCATAAATGGGGGGGCGGCGAGTGTGGTCCGAAAAGATACCCAAACGGTACCTAAACGCGCCCCTTGGGGCTCTGGAGGGGCCCGAAAGGGGACCTTTTCTGACCCCCCCATTTGTGACCCCCCCACTAAGCCACGCCCAAGGACCTGGGATCGAGATGAGTCCGTTCCAGAGCGTTCGGGGATGCTCTCAGAGCGTTCCGGAGCGCTCTGAACGGGCGCGGCGCCCGCGGCGCCCCATACATTTTCCGGGCGTGTCGATTCTTAGGGATTCTCGATCTATTCGGTCCGATTGTGTCTCGATGCTGCCATCGTCTTCGGGAAGGCGCCGGCGTGAACAAATGTTCCAACGCCAGGACCTCAGGGAAGCAGGTCCTGAGGCAAGCGGGCGCTATCAAGCGTTTTGTCCGCCGCTGTGTCAGGAGAGAAAAACACACGAAAAAAGAATCGTCGATTTCCAGGGAGATGGGGGAAAATAGGGGAAGCGGAGGGCAAGACGAAACTCCAGAAGATCTGGAAAATTATGGTGAGCCCTGGGGTTGGTGTCTGTTTGTTTGTGTGCCCCTGGAAGCCCTAATTATTGCCTTCGGGCTCCGGGGGCCTTCGGTGGGGGGGGGGGGCCCGGGGATCCCGGCAGAGAGGGAGGTCTGAGAATGGGTGTGGTATAGAGAGGGGCGTGGTGGCAGGGCTGAGAATGGCGATGCTCTCTACCGAAGGATTGCAAAACAAAAAAAAAAAAAAAAGAAAAAAGATTGCAAACAAAAAAAACTTTGCAAAAAAGGGATTGCAAAAAAAAAGATTGCAAATAAAAAGGATTGCAAACAAACAAACAACCGATTGCAAAACCCCCTTCGGGTTACGCAACATCGCGACGGGAGGCTCTTCGCTGTTGTCGGCCTCTGGGGGCCGCTACCGTCAAAGAGCGACTCGGGATGAAAAACCGGTCCCCGGGAATGGGTCGAGACCTCTGGGTGATGATCAGGAGGGGAAAAAACCCACAGACACAATTAATCCTCGATTCCCCCGAAAATGTGGGAAAACATGGGAAGTGGGGGGGAAGGCAAAAACCCAGAAAATATAGGAAACTATGGGGAATAGTTTTATTTGTGTGTATTTATTCTTAGGCTTACGCCACACCGCCGACCCCTTGTTTATGCCAATCTGGGGGTAGTAGAAGCTGCGAAGGGGTGAAAAGGCGAGTGATATTTGTTTGGTGTCTGTTCGTCGCCACCGCCAGAGGGTCTCGGGCAGTTCCGCGGGGAGGTCCGAGCGGACAGCGACACTGCGAGTTTTGGAGCCACTCGGGGGCCGTTTCGGAGCCTCTGGGGTGCTTCTTGGGGGTTCCTTGGGGCGTCTGGGCGGCCTCGTGAGGGCCTCTGGGGGCCTCTTGGGGCACTCTTGGGGCCCCCTGGGGCTCCTGGGGGCAGAAAGCTAGAGTTTCAACATGT
>CAUYUJ010016852.1:187352-199852 GCA_963575745.1 Prorocentrum cordatum | reverse complement strand
CAGGCATGCCCCGGCTCCCGCACGCGGCAGGGCGAAGGATGGGAGAAGCGGGCGAGGGGAGGGGTTTTTTGGGGGGCTGCGTTGGCAATCTCGTGGGGCCATCGTGGGGGGAGAGAGGTCGGGGGTGGGGCGGGGCGGGGGAATGGGGGGGAAACGGGAGAACGAGCGACGACGAGAACAGGCGGCACGCATTTGCCCGGGCTCTTGCACAAGGGAGGGCGAGGACCAGGCGAGGCGAGGCGGGGTGAGGAGGGGGGTTGGTGGTTCTTGGGGCCATGTTGGTTCAGGGGGGGGAAAGCACAGACACAAACCATAGTCGAGTCCCAGGAAGATTTGGCAACTTAGGGAGAAAACGAAACTCCGGCACATATTTAAACCTATGGGGGATTCTGGAATTTGTGGTCTGTGTGTGAATCCCTGGGCAGGGGCAGGGGGAGGCCTATCGGAAGCTTCTTGGAAGCTGTGTTGGAGGTGTCTTGTGGCCTCTCCTGGGCCTCCTGGGGGCGTCCTGGGTCTGATGTTGGCCGCTAAAGTCTTCCTACTGGGGCTTTGGGAGGGCCTCGTGGGGGCCTGCTGGCGGTCTAAGGGGTCATCTTGGAGCGGAGGCCGCGACATTTTAGTCGAGTCCCCCCTCCTAGGTCCTTCTTGGGCTGCTCTGGGGGTCTCCTGGGCCGTCTTGGGCCCCTGTTGGGCCATCTGGAGGCCCTCTCGTGGGCCTTTTGGGCCGTCTTGTGGCTATCTTGGAGGCCTCTTTGGCCTTCTTGGAGCGTCGGAAGCCTGAAAAGCCAAGAACACTTACATCATTCAACCACATAAAGGAAATCATTGCGTTTGACTTCTCGGTGCCCTCTTGGAGGGCATCTTGGAGTCCTTTTCAGGGCTGCATGGGCCGTCTTGGAACCATCTTTGGCCGTTGCGAAGAACGGCGACGCACGTCGTGATTCCAAATAATGCTGCCGCCGCAACTCCTCGACGTTAGCCTTTCGAGCCACCTTGGGAGGAGCAGGCACATCCCCTCCTGTAGTTGGTTTGGGACCTCTGGCCGACATGCCTGGCCCCTGTGGGCGCCAGACCTAGCATGGGTCTGGTGCCAGGGCCGCGGGAAGGGAGAGAAGGAGGAGGGGCACCGCCGCGGGCTGGACTAAACAGCCGGGCAGGAGGAGGAGGAGAAGGAGGAGGAGAAGGACGACGTGACATCAGCAGCAGCATGTGATTGCATTCGGATCATTCTATACACTTCCATTGCCCACTGCTGCCTGGGGCGGCCTCGTCGCCTCTTGGCTGCCCAGTTTCGTGGGGGCCGTCGGGGGGCGACAACGATGAATATTAATTCATCTGAGTCAGAAAAGTGGCCCGCGCTGGGGCGATACGAACAGCAGCAGGATGAACTGGAGTGGAATGAGCGGGAGGAGCAGGAGGACCAGGGGAAGGCGGAAGAGGGGACATGAGAGAGGGGGGGGGCCACAACGAAGCAAGGCTCGGATCCAGAAAGGTGGCGCCGCGCTGGGGCGAGAGCGCCGTTCGGAACGACGGGAGAAAAGTGTGGATCCGAAATGAGAACCACGCTGCAGCTGGAGCGCCATTAAAGAACACTCGGACATTACCAAACATCCATAAGACAAGACACAAGGTCTGAACTCCTGTGTGTGAAAAGGACCGCACGCGGAGGGGGCGGGAGATCTTCCGAGCAAATTCAGGGGAGGAGGGCGAGTAGTATCCAGATGTTCAAATTGTGGAAGGGGAGGAGGGGGATGAGGGTGAGGAGGGGAAGGAGGAGAAGGAGGAGTAGGAGGAGGAGGAGGAGGAGGAAGAGGAGGAGGAGGAGGAGGGGGGGGGAGGCAGGCAGGTCAGGAGGGAGTCAGGGAGGGGGTTAGGAGGAGAGGGAGCTTGGAGGAGGTGGGGCTGGGAGAGAACATGGGGCCCCTCGGCAGGCAAGCCGTTCCTCTACTACTGCGGGTCGCACGAGCGAGTGAACGGGCTCCCCAAGAGGCTGGACTACCGCTCCAAGACCTGCGTCGCCTCGTGCCTCGGGGGAGGGACACTCCGAGGCGGAAATTTATCCATATCCACCGCATGGAGGGTCAGTTTTCGGAGCCTCGGCAGGCGGTGGATATGGACATATTCGGGCCCCCGGGGGCCGAAATACATCCATATCCACCGCCCGCTGGGGCACCAGGACGTCGGTTCCCAGGCGGTGGATATGGATAAATCCCCGCCTCGCAGACACGAGGTTCGAGGAGTAGGCTTGTTATGTTGCGCGCTTGTGTGGTAACCTTGTCGCGCCTCCGTGAGGCTTCGCGGCGCCATGCCTGCCCCGCCCCCCTCGAAAGATCCGGGCGTCATAGTCGACGATAGCAGGGGAAGAAGGAGGATAGACAGAAGGCGTGGGTCTCTGACACATACAGTCGGGGCGCTGAAGAAGGAACCCTTTTCGTTGGGGAGGGGCTCGGTGTTCCTTGATTGTTTTACAGTTTGCCTTGGGTTTTCCTGAGGTCTTCTATGGGGAATCGAAGTTTAACTTATGGGGGAAAAAAGGGCCTCGTTCCTCATTTAGGATTCCTTAGGTCAACGCCCCGACTGAACCGAGCAGGAGGATGGCATATCTTACGGAAGTTGCAAACGGCCCTGCACTTGCAGACGACCACCCCTCTGTCCACACGATTTGCCGGCTTCAAATGAAATAGTAACCACAGGGTTGTGTAACAGACCTGTTCTCCATCCATGCACTGATGTAACACTCCCAAGCTTCAGGGTCGTCGAACTGACTCAAGTCCTAAATACTACCCAGTTGTTGAACCCTCCCTGCCCTCAATCTGCGCAGCCGTTTGAAATGCCCACCGTCCGCGCAACAACATGCGAAGACGTCGCAGGCACATCACCTTGGACCGCCCTGCTGGCAGTCCTGGTGAAGCGACGAGGAGGACGTGCGTATGAGGAGGAGGGGTGGAGGAGGATTGGGCGGAGGATGTAAGCACGGCCCACCACGAGGGCTCGTCGTACCTCCCCCCCCCCCCGACCCGACACACGTTTTGCTCCCCGGTCCGTCGGCTGGGTAGCAGCACCGCAGCATGTACCGAGGCAAGGCGCGCCTGGTTCAAGTCCTACGTGGCGCTGCAGAGGGGGTCGGGATGACAGCCGGCGCACGCAGAGCCGCCGCGGGACCGCGAGTGCAACTGGAGATTGCCCGAGAGGACGTGCGGGTGCCGAGGCGGACGGAACCACAGGGCACACATGCAGGAAGACTAAAGGAGCACGAGCCCCGCACACAGAGCCGACACACACGCACACACTTACATGTATATGTGTATATATACGTACATGTATATGAATATTCTGTATATGTGTATGTATACGTACGTGCATATATCCTCTGGCGCGCGAGTAGGTCCCAGCAAGCGATGGGTAGTTGGGCTTGGACGCTGCCAAGTCAATCCGTGTACCTCTGCGGATACGTGCATAACACAAAAACCAACCGACTGACACACACACAGACATGCACACTCACTCACACACGACGGTGAGTACAGACAGGACACCTTCCCAGTAACCGGGACATCTGACCTGAAGGTCAAGCTCGTGATTCATTTGGTTACTGGACCGAGGTGGCAAGACGAAATGCAGCGCTTAGTTTGAAGCCTACTGTCCGATATCAACGTCCACGTGCATGGCGTTGGCGAGCACGCTGGCCCCGACAGCAGGAACCTCACCGAAGACCAGGCAGTTTTTGCGAGTGGCTGCTGCAAGCGGACGTGTCGTGGCGGTCCCTGCAGATCCAAAGCTTTCCACGAAGCGGCCAGGGCCACCGAGACAGTCATCACCAGGCGACGGCATCATCCAAGGATTCCGCCTGCGTAGCATCGGCGACCCACGGGGCGCTCGCGTGTCAGTCAGCAGCATGCCGACCGAATCAAGACAGAGAACGGCTCCCTGCAGACGGCCATCACGCTAATTTCGAGTACCGCGCAGCACATGATACCTGTTTGGGCTACCGAGATCTTGCAGAACCAATGCGGCACCCTCAGACCGATGACAGTTGATTGAGTTGCAGCACTCGGTGCCGACACAGGCCAACGAACCCTAGAACTATCAGTTGCTCAAGAGACCATGTACGAGTTGAAAGCAGCCCAGTCGACCTGTGCAAGCACCTCCGATTCACCAACGATATTTTTTGTCGCGGCCGCAAGCGAAGGCACAGGCGACGTCAGAAGTCGTCCCGGGCTACGGGCGAAACCTGATTAACCAGCGAGCGCACGCACGGCTGCCAGAGCTGCCGCCGAGGGACGCTGGGCTGCGCCGGGCGCTGACGGCGGGTTGCAGGAGCTGCCAGGTGTGCCAGGCGGCCGAAGTGCAACCATCCCAGAGGCGAGACGCACTGCAACAGGAATGCCGAAACACACCGCGATACACCAACACACAACAACTCTCGACGCACATGTTCCAAGTTTCTCACCGCCAGAACTCACGGCGACATGACGGCACGAAGTTCGCCAAGCACACAGTTATGATGTATCATCAGGAAAACAAAAGGATGAGCCCAGAGTGTCCTGGAGAATTCTGTTACGGATTTCGAAGTGAATGTCGTGCGTTTTTTTGTGTGAAATTCACTTCGTTTTTCGCTCGCCGTCTCCGGGTTCTGCACTGACAGCAGTGCCACGCGCAGACCCGCGGCAGCACGTCTGCAGGGTCGGTGCCATGAGCCCGGCCCGAGGCACTCGCGAGGTCCCGCCAAGCCCGCGACGGAGGCGGCGTCAGTGCCGCCGCAGCAGCCGCAGGTGCGACGGGCCCCCCCTCGCGACGGTCGCCGAAGAGACCAGATCGCACGGCGGGGCAGGGCACGCAGGTGACCCTGCTCGTCCGGGCCGCGCCCGTCTGCCGGCACGCCCTGCCGCCCAGCACAGGGCACGCCCCAGGGGCTGCTTGGCCCGGAGGCCTCCTCCTCTTCTCCCTCCTCCTTCCTCTTGCTCCTCCCCCTCCTCCTCCATCTCCCTCTCCTCCTCCTCCTCCTCCTCCTCCTCCTCCTCCTCCTCCTCCTCCTCCTCCTCCTCCTCCTCCTCCTCCCCCTCCTCCTCCTCCCTCCTCCTCCTCCTCCCTCCTCCTCCTCCCTCCTCCTCCTCCTCCTCCTCCTCCGCCTCCTCCTCCTCCCCTCCTCCTCCTCCTCCTCCTCCTCCTCCTCCTCTCCTCCTCCTCCTCCCTCCTCCTCCTCCTCCTCTCTCCCTCCTCCTCCTCCTCCTCCTCCTCCTCCTCCTCCTCCTCCTCCGCCTCCTCCTCCTCCTCCTCCTCCTTCCTCCTCCTCCTCCTCCTCCTCCCTCCCCTCTCCCTCCCTCTCCCTCTCCTCCTTCTCCTCCTCCTCCTTCCTCCTCCTCCTCTCCTCCTCCTCCCCCTCATCCTCCTCCTTTCTCCTTCCTCTTTCTCCTCCTTCCTCCTCCTCCCCCCCTCCTCGTCCTCCCCCTCCTCCTCCTCCTCCTCCTCCTCCTCCTTCCTCCTCCTCCTCTTCTTCCTCCTCCTCCTCCTCCTCCTCCTCCTCCTCCTCCTCCTCGTCTTCATCGTCCTGGATCCTCCTGCTCTTCTTCCGCCCCAACCCTGCTGGGCCACCCAGAGTCGCAGTCAACGCAGCGGTTCCAAGGACAGCTCGCAGGTTCGGCCGGGTGCACCCCAACACCCAGACCCCCGAGCCGTGATCTCCTCCGCAGCGTAGGCCACCGCAGATCTCGCTTGACCCATTCCCTGGGACCAGCCTGTCATCCTGAGCAGTTCCTTGATGGTGCAGGGGCCCAAGGAGGACCCCCAGATCCCGACGGCGGCAGGAAAGTCTCCGTCGCGCTCGCTTTCACGACGCGAGCGCTTCCCTGGGACCGGCCCTCGGGGCCGTCCAAACACGGCTCGGGATGAAGAACTGGTCCCGGGGAATGGGTTCAGACCGCTTGGTGTCCACGTCATGAAAAATTCATGCCGTCGGGTGTCTGGGAATAATGTTTAGTTGTTTACCAACCGCACAGCGAAGCCCAGTGGCTCAGGAGGACAAGAGGTGGAGGAGGAGAAGGATTAGGAGGAGGAGGCGGAGGACAAGGAGGAGGAGACGGAGGAGGAGGAGGAAGAGGAGGAGGAGGAGGAGGAGACGGAGGAGACGGATGATGATGATGATGAAGATGATGATGATGATGATGATGATGATGATGATGATGATGATGATGATGATGATGATGATGATGATGATGATGATGATGATGATGGTGGTGAGGATGAGGATGATGTGTGATGATGATGCGATGATGATGATGATGATGATGATGATGATGATGATGCTGATGATGGAGATGATGATGATGATGATGATGACGAGGAAGGAGGAGGAGGGAGGGGAGACGAGGAGAGACGAAGAGGGAAGAGGAGGAGAGCAGGAGGAGGAAAAGGAGGAGGAGGAGGAAAGGAGGAGGAGGAGAAAAAGGAGGAGAAAGAGGAGGAGGGAGGAGAAAGAGGAGGAGGAGGAGGAGAGTGAGGATGAGAGAGGAGGAGGGAGGAGGAGGAAGACGAAGATGGAGGAGAGGAGGTGGAGGAAGCATGAGGAGGAGGAGGAGGAGAGGAGGAGGAGAGGAGGAGGAGGAGGAGGAACCGGGGGGAGAAAAACCAGCCCCTGGATAGAGGCGAGCACTAACTCGGATGACCTTGTCCGGCGGGCCGGGGCGCTCCTGCGGCTGGCGGCGATCGGCCTCGCCCCCCCCCTCCTGCGCGCGTGGCCCGCAGAAGAGAGGTGGCCCGATCGGGCCATAGCAAAAGCACGACGGGTGTGTTCGTCCCCATCTTTTGCCACTGGAGAGGCCCTCACGGGACCATGACAAAATCACAACGGGAGGTTGTTCACCATTTCCTGCCTCAGGAGGCCCTCACCGGGCCTCGGGAGCGTCAAAAGACGACCCGGGCTGAACAGCCGGTCCCAGGGAGTGGGTCCAGGCCGCTGGGGACATCGGAGGTCTGGGAAAGAGGCGCCCTGGGTCCCAAAAGGGACGCGAAAGGTGCACGTTCCCCCACCCTCCCACTCCATTGCCGCCCCCTCTCGCGAAGCAACGCCCGAAGCACTCCTCAAACACCCCTCCCTCCAGTTCGCGCCCCCCCAGGAAGCAGCGCCCGAGGACGACACGGGCTACCCCCCCCACGGAGACCTTGTGGGATCTGCGCCGGGCACGTCTCTTCGGCGGCGCCCCCGCGTCGGAGCCGTATACTGGAGACGCCACCCTCCGCTGAGCCGCCGGTCGGCCTGCGCGCCCGGGAGACCTCCTCCTGCTCCTGCTCCTCCTCCTCCTCCTCCTCCTCCTCCTCCTCCTCCTCCTCCTCGTCTTCCTCCTCCTCCTCCTCCTCCTCCTCCTCCTCCTCCTCCTCCTCCTCCTCTTCCTCGTCTTCCTCCTCCTCCTCCTCCTCATCCTCCTCCTGGGCGTTGCGCAATGGGGGGGGGATGCATGGAAAGGGGGGGGGAGGACGGTAAGCCTCCTTAGCCCTAAAGGGGGCCCGAGGGGGCCCCTTGGGGCCAAGACGGGGCACGAGAGGTGCACGTTTCTCGCCTCCAGCTACCGCCCCCCCCCCACTACGCAGCGCCCGACACCCCTTTGGCTTGCAGAGAGCCATCTGCGTGGCGCGGCGCCTGCAGCGGACATCGCGTGGCGGATGACTCGTGTGTGGGCGGGATCCTCTTCTCACCGGCCTCCTCGATTTCCTCCTTCTCGTCCTCCCCTCCCTCCGTATCCTCTTCTCTTGCTCCTCCTGCTCCTCCTCCTCCTCCTCCTCCTCCTCCCCGCTCTCCTCTCTCTCCTCCCTTCTCCTTCTCCTCCTCCCTCGGACTCCCCTGTGGATGCCAGGAGACTTCGAGGAACCTTCTCCTCCCCCAACCCCCATCCATCCCGTCCATTGCCCACGCACCCTCCCCTCCCTCGCCTACCCCTCCCCTCTCCCTCCCTGTGCGTTTCCCCTCGTCCTCGTGCTCATCGTCCCCTCGCCCTCGTTGTCCTCCGCACCCTCACCGCAGGCCTCCGCCCTTCCCTGCATCGTCGTCGTCGTCGTCGTCGTCGCCGCCGCCGCCGCCGCCGCCGCCGCCGCCTCGCCGCCGATGGTCGCCGAGGGCCCCCAGAGGCTGGCGCCCGCATCTGGGAGGTGGGGGCGCCAGGTGCCCGCAGGACGACTCGGAGAGCATCGAGTGCCTCACCCAGGCTCGACTGGCCCCCGCCCGCCTGCCGCGCGATTGCCGGAGGCCCGAGGAGGATGAGGAGGAGAAGGAGGAGGAGGAGGAGGAGGAGGAGGAGGAAGAAGACGAGGACGAGGAGGAGAAGGAGGAGGAGGAGGAGGAGGAGCAGGAGCAGGGGGAATGATAAGGAGGCCCTGGCGAATGTGGAGAGAGGGGTGAGAGAGGAGGAGAGGTGTGTAAAGAGGAGGAGAAGGAGGAGGAGGAGGAGGAGGAGGAGGGAGGAGGAGGAGGAGGAGAGGAAGGAGGAGGGAGGTGGAAGGTGGAGGGAGTGGGGGCGGAGGGAGAGTAGGAGGGAGGCGAGGAAAAAAAGAGGGGAAAGGAGGAGGAGGATGAGGAGGAGGAGGAGGAGGAGACGGAGGAGGGGGGGAGGGGAGAGGGGAGGAGGAGGAAGGAGGAGTAAGTGAGGAGGAAGGGAAATGAGTGGAGGGAGGGAATAGGGTAGTAAAACAAAAATAAAAGGCAGGGAGGAGGACCAGTGTAGACCCAAGAGTTTCAAAACGTTGTCGGAAATAACCCCCCCACGCCCCTGCAACCCACCCACCCCCCCTCCTACCCTCCTCCTAGCCTCCTTTTCATAATATTCTTCTCTTCATAGGCCCCGACAACGGTTCATTTCCATTGAGGGAACTGCCTCGTTGGAAGACAACCGTTTCAAGATCCTGAAGCATGCCAACACATTGTTCTCGGGATTTCAACGCCACCGATCAACCTGACTGCTGCGTCTTGACGGTCCGGAGTCGTGCCAGAACGCCGTTCTTGGGACTTCAACAAGGCGAATCTACATACGTAATCGTTTTTCCCTCGCTGCACGCAGCCGAGGCGACAGAGCGAAACGCCCGTGCCCGCGACAGGTGTTGCACCTAAACACAAGAGGGAGGATGAGGAGGAAGAGGAGGAGGAGGAGGAGGAGGAGGAGGAGGAGGAGGAGGACCGGAGGAGGAGAGGAAGAGGGAGCGAGGGGGGGGAGGAGGAGGGCGGCGGCACCAGCACGCCCGCCGCCGCCCGCACAGCCAAGCTGTGCAGGCCCCCGGAGCCCCAGCGCGGCAGCCGCCCCGGGGAAGCCCCGCGCGGGGCCCGCCGCGCCCTGGCCGACGCGGGCGAGGACGCGCGCCCGGAGAGCGGCCAGGCGCTCAGCCGCAGGCTGCGCCGAGGACGGCCGCGCCGCGGCCGCGCGCGCCTCGCAGGTGGCCTGCGTGGCCGCGACAGCAGCGGCCACGCGCGCAGCAGAAGCCGCGCGGGCTGCAGCGGCCCGGGCCGCGCGCCGTGCCCCCAGCGCGCGCGGGCGGCCGGCGGCCGCGGCGGGCGGCGGCGCGGCGAGCGGGGGCGGCGCCCCCGCGGGCAGCAGCGGCGTCGGCGGCGCGCGGCGCGGCGGGCGAGGCAAAACCCGCGGGCGCTGGACGGCGGCCGCGTCGCGCACCGTGAGGGCGCCGCCAGGCCCGACCAGCTCGCGAACGTGGTTGTTCGCGGCGTGGGTGACAGACCCCAGGACCGCACATTCGTGCGCCACAAGCTTTTCGGCGATTTTAAAGAGCCCCGAAGCCGGGCCGCACGGCTGCGGACAGCCAGCTGCAGCTTTGGCAATGACGTCCGCCAAGCGGTTGGCTCTTCAATCCACTGCTGTGACCGCGTGGTCGCCCGACCTCAGGGCCGCGCCGGTCACGGTTTGGGCGCCATGAGCCGGCATCCAGGTAAGCCTGGCGGTCGTGACCAGAGTCGAGATGTCACCGTCGACTAGCGTGGCCACGCGAGAACAGATCTGAGCGAGCATCCGAGTCTGCTTGGTGGCCTGCGCTGACCCTGCCTCTGCAGTTGCGAGGAGCGCCCTGCAATCGGAGCGAATGACAGGCGGCGTGAGCGTGATGGACAGCACGAGCATACGTAACAGCCCACAGCTCAACAGCCGCGGCCGTGCGAATCCAGGGCGGAGGAACGGCGGAGCCATATGCCACAAGGTCCCCCCTGCCTTTGGCGCAACCTGTGCGCCGGAACTCCCACAGCGGGCCAAACTTCATGGAACCGTCCGTGTACTAGCACAGATCGGCGCGAGTCGCGTCTGGCGGGTCCGTGAACCAGCAAACTGCCACTTTCCAAAACACCAGTTCTGGTACGTTGGTCTTGGGAATCCGTGAAACTTTGGCAAACTTCGAAGCGAAAGTGCGCGGCACTCGGGCGAGAGCCACATTTTGAAAAGGGCCCGTCCTCAATCCGTGAAACTCTTGCAACTGTCGAAAGCGAAAGTGCGCGGCGCGAAGGCGATATACACATTTAACAAAAACGTGTCTGAATGTGCGCGGCTTTAAGGCGAGAGCCACATGTTGAAGACCACTTGCCCTGAATCCGTGAAGCTCTTGCAAATTTGAAAACGAATGTGCGCGGCGCGAAGGCTAGAGCTACATTTTGAAAACGACCCGCCCTCCATATGAAGCTGTTGCCACTTTTTGAGTTTCAGAGTCGTAAGTGGTGCTGAAGTCTCAGGCGAAACGCCCAGCCCGCCTTAAAAGCTTCGGGGCGCGACAGGGAGATGTTATAAGGACAAGGAATGGAGGAGTAGGACAGGCGGAGAAAGGAGGAAGGAGGATGAATCTGAGCACGATGCAGTATCTTGAAGGATTCAGGGGTCATCGTTGTACTTCTGGATCGTTCCGGAGACCAGAGCAGGAATATGGAGGGCAGGGAGCATGTGGTTAGAGTTGTTGCTCGCGTTTTTGGTTGTGGAGACCGATTTCCGCCCTGGCGCTGTCGCTTCGGCGCTGGCTGTAGTTCCTTTGAAACTGAGGCTCACGCTGAAGCGTTTCGGAGCTCCGCCCACACCAGCCCGTCAACAACAACATCAGCAGCAACAACAACAATAATAACACCGTAGCAACCCTTCTGCCGGCCCCGGGTTGGGGCCGGCAGAGGGGTTGGCATGGCGGGGTGTGCCCACTCTCAGCCAACCCCATCTGAAAGCGTTCTCGCGCCAGGTGTGCCGCCGCCTTTGCTGGCCCCGCGGGGTCCTTCAGTCAGGCGGCCGCGCGCCTAGTTGTAGCAACGCCCCAGCCGGCCCTGGGAGACGCCTCTCCCGAGCGGAAAAGTCCGCCAGAGCGCCTTCCACGACGGCAGTCGCGCACACAGGTGTGCCGACGCCTCTTCCGGCGAGGCCCCCAGGGAATCCTTAGGAATCCTTCGGGAATCCCTATGGAATCCTTAGGAATCCCTCATTCCCTAGGGAATCCTTAGAAATACCGAAGGAATCCTTAGGACATCCTAAGGAATCCCGAGGGAATCCCTAGGGAAGCCCTGAGGGAAATCTCTTGGGGAGTCCCTAGGTCCCTCAGAATCTGCGAAAATCCCTGGGGATCCTCAGCGATTGTTGGCCGTCGGCGCGCCACTGTGCGCCACCACCCCGCCCGGCCCTGGGGGTGCCTGCAGGATCAGGATCCCCGCCCCGGTGGCAACGCCCCTGCGGGCCCCGGGGGGGTAGGTCGCGGCCGCCAACCACTTCTGCACCCTTGCACCTACCAGCTTCACTTACCAAGAGGAGCAACATCTCAACAACAAGTGGGGGCCGGCATGGTGTTTGCAACGGACAACCACAACGACAACAACAACTACAACAGCACCACCAACAACACCACCAACAACAACAGTAACAACAACACCAATAATAGTGATACTAGCAATAACACGACTGACAATAACAACAGCAACAGCCTCGACAATAAGTTAACAACAACAGTAACAAACAACGACAACAACGATAGCAACAACACTAACACTAAGACTAACAACAACCACAACAACGCTCCCGTGCGATACCGCTTCACAGTTTACTCCGAGATGCCTTGGCCAGAAAGGGCCCAAACCTCAGGAAGGCCGATGTTTCCTGAGACTCCCGCGCAATTTAACACCACAGGTCGGTCCTTCAGAGCAGTCTTTCTACTACTCGCGGATGCGGGACCCACCGTTTCGCCTGAGACTTCCTCGCAATTTCAATCCACCAGGTGATTCTTCAGAACCAGGTCGCCACCATTCGCAGATTCCAGAAAGGCTTTTCCGCTTGAGAAAATTTCGCAATTCGGCACCTCAGGGGTGTTCTTCAGAGCATTGTGGCTGCTACTCGTGGATGCCGGAACGACCGTTTCGCTTGAGATGTTTGTTGCAACTAAGTAGCACACGGGAATCCGTCAGAACAGCCTCGCAGTTATTCGAGGAGGCCCCAGGAGGCCCCAGGACCCTCCGTGGCCCTCCAGGGATATATGTTCAGGGAACGTCTGTCGGCCCTCCCGTC
>CAUYUJ010016852.1:97352-182352 GCA_963575745.1 Prorocentrum cordatum | reverse complement strand
TGAGTCGGGCCCTTCCCTCTACAGGAGGAATATCCCAAAAATAGGCCAACAGTATATAGTCGGGGGACGATTTCTGGAGTACGGCATCTTGGGATTTGGTTTTGCATATCTTTTGGATCTGCTTTGTGCTCCCTCCGAAACCCGCCTGGAGGGGGGGACCTGCCCGACCCACAGTCGGGGCCCTGAAGACGGAACCCTTTTCGTTGGGGAGGGGATCCGTGTTCCTTAGGTGTTTCACAGCTCGCCTCAGGTGTTCCTTATGTTTTTGATCGGCAATCCAAGTTTAATGTATGGAAGCAGAGGGGCCTCGTTCCTCATTTAGGGTTCCTTAGGCAACGCCCCGACAGTACGCCGTGGGCAGCTGCGCCATCCGCGGCGCCGCCGGGCGGGCAGGGAGCCGCCGGGCGGCCCCCGATGGCGCGGGGCAGGGCCGCCCACGGAGCAGGGCCGCCCGGGGCGCGCCCGCCGCCCCGGGCGCGGCGCCCTCGGACGCCCCCCTTGTGGAGTCGGGCACGGCCCCCCGGCAGGAGGAAGGTTTTCAGAGCCCCGAAGCATCCGGGGCAGCTCGGGCCAGGGCTGACTCGAGTTCGTTTTTTCGGGGATCCGAGCCCGATGTACCCCGGACCCGAGCTACCCCGGAGAATTCGGGCGTCCAGGGCCCCACAGCATCAGGGGTAACTCGGGCCAGGGCTAACTCGGGTTCCTTTTTTCGGGAATTCGAGCCCGAGTTACCCCGGACCCGAGCTACCCCGGAGAATTCGGGCGTCCAGAGCCCCACAGCATCAGGGGTGACTCGGGTCAGGGCTAACTCGGGTTCCTGTTTCGGGAATCCAAGCCCGAGTTACCCCGGACCCGAGATACCCCGGATAACTCGGGCGCCCAAAATATGCCAAATTAGTCCAAACATAATCTGGGGACGATTTTCCGATGTTTTTTTTGTGTGACTATTTTCGAATCGGTCCTGGGTTTGTTTGTCTGCTTTTTCGTGGAAAAATTCCGCCTGGAGGGAGGCAAGCCCGACCTGACGCTCCTGGGGGGGGGGGGGGGCACGCGCCCTCGGACGCCTTCGGACGCCCTCCAATGTTCTTTCAGCCTGGCCAGCGGAGGGCCTCCCCAGACATGCGACTTCCTGACCTTTCCAGGGCGGCATCCCTGGAAGTCCCGACCCGTTCCTCGGGACCGGCAAGGGCCCCCCGGGGCCGAGAGCAGTGAAAAGCTTGCCGCCCTGATTGTTCTACGACGCGATCATGTCTGGGTCGTGCTCTTGCAGGGTGCTGCTCTGCTGGCCCAGGGTCCCGCCGTGCCTTGCCCTGTCGGTGCGGCCCCCGGGCTCCACGTCGCCGCCCTCGGTGCCGCGCCCCCACCCGGCCGTTGGCGCCGAGCCACGGCGAGAGCTTGACGATCAGCCCCAGTGCGGGAGATCGACGACGATCCAGTCCCCTCCCGCGTTTCCTGCTGCTCTTGCCGCCCACCCTCTCTGAGAGCCCCTTCCTCGGAGGAGCAGGGGGCACCCACAACGCTGCCCTTCCCTCGTTTCCCCTTTTCTGGGGCCTCCTGGGAAGCCCTCGTCGCCACCGCTGGATTCGACTCGACATTCTGGTCAGAACGCGCCCCAGGAGAGAGGGCCGGGGAGTACCGATATCGGTATCTTCGTGTCTCCCCACTGCTTGCTTTTCTGTTCTCCTGCTCGCTCTGGCCTGCCACGCGCCTCCCCTTCGCCGCTCCTCTCCTCCCTTCCGTTCTGACGTTAGACCAAATTTTGCTGGCCGGCCGTTGCGTCTGAACGCCCGCGCTGGGAAGAAGGAGAGACCACATGCGTGATGGCAGAAGGATTGCGCAAGCAGTGCGTGCACGCCCGAAGAAAAGAACTGAAGCAGTAGCGAAGCGTCCTGGCTCGCCTGTAACCCTACCAAACAATGTTCTAAGAATCTTGTGTGGTTCCCACGAAATGTTCTTAGAACATTTCTGGCGTAGTCTGTTTTGTTTTCTCGCATCGGGTTTATGTTCTAAGAACATGCTGTTGTTTTTCAATCATTCTTGGGTTCTAAGAACATTCCGTGGCAGGACTAGGAATGCCGGGACGGTCGGCCCCTGCTCAAAGAACGGCAGCGCAGGCCGGACAAGTGGGGATGCCCGCAGGGGCATGGGGGAGTGCCTAGCCGGTAGGTTTCACAACACCCCCATCACCTCACTTCAAGCCACGCCCCCATCGCATCACCCTGTGGTGCGCCGTGCTGGCCGCTCGGTTGGAGGCTTTGTGTGTATGCATATATGCACTTACATGCATGCATACATGCATGCATGCATACATGCATAAGTTCTTCCCTCTTGGGTTAAACTATGAGAGCACTGATGTATCCAATTTGATATTTTTCGGCTGTGCGACAGCGTCGTGGATTTTGGTTGTGTCTTCAGTGGATCCAATTTTCCGTCTATGCAAAACCAATGGATCCATTTATGTTCCGGGAATAGATATCTGAGATATCATATTTCACATCCCAGACCTTAGGGAAATATGATCCGCGGGGCACCGCACGCGAAGCATCATGCTATCCACGGAATTGGATCTGCTGACCAAAGCTATGATACTACGGGGGAGGGGGGGTCTTCCCAGGACAGCAAAGGCTATACATGTATCCGCTCGCCTGAACTGCACGTCGCTTCCGACATTTGGAGCTCAAAAGGACAATCTTCCGGCCTGCGTAAGTATGTATATATGTGTATAGAGGTGTGGATGCCCCTGCTTGATGAGAAGGGCCGGCGTGATGGTGCCCCTGGCTGTGCCGTGAGCCACGAGGCGGTGATTGAGCATGCCGCGAGGGACTGCCTCAGGAGTCTGGCTGGCCCCTCCTCCGCCGCATGCGGTCCTCGATCCTCCTCTGTGCTGGCGCACCGTCCCCCCGAGTGTTGATGATGGGCGGCGGGCGGCCCGTTCGCGGGGCTGCCCACACAGGATGAGTGCTCTGTGCAGCGTCCACGGCGAGTCTACGGCCGAAAGGGGCTACATAAAGTGGACTCTGCTCCCGTCTTCCGCCTTCCCCCAATCCACTATCGCTCCTCCTGGCGCAGGCAGCCCTCGTCTCTCCTCCATCGCCCCCTTCATCGCCCGATCGACTGACAAGATGAGCCCGGCGCGACCCCAATCAGGGAACAGTTTCCTAAGTGGGTCGTTCAACTAGCAAGGCATTGTTTGCGTTGTTTGGAATTGCTGCGCATTGCTAGTCGTTGCGTTGAATCGCTCGGCGTTGCTTGGCATTGCGCTGTTTTGCTTCGCTCTGTCTTGCATTGCTTGGCGTTGCGCGGTATTGCTGGAGCATGCTTTGCATTGAGTCGCGTTGTTTGAAATTGCCCGGCGTTGCTTGGCATTGCTTTTATTTGCATTGTTTTGCATTGCTTTGCTTTGCTTTGCTTTGCTCGGCATGTTAGAACACTGCTTGGCATTGTTTGGCGTTGCCTGGCATTGTCTAGCATCGTTTGGGATTGCTTGGCATTGCTTGGCTTTGCGTCGCTGTGCTAGGAATGTGTTGCGTTGGTTGGCGGTTCTTCTTGCTTTGCTTGGCATTGTTTCGTTATGCGTGGCACTGCTCTGCGTGACCCCTAGGGAACATCTCCTGAACACAACGGGCAACCGGGAGCGGGGAACCCGAGGAACCGGGGAACCTGGGGGACCTCCGAGGAACGGGCAGCGCAAGAATACGAGGCACCGGGGGCGGGGAGTTCGAGGAACCCACGGAATCCGAGGAACCTCCGAGGAGCGGGCACAGTAAGAATATTAGGCACCAACCTTTCACCAAGCAAGTAAGAACCCCTTTGGCAAGCCTACTTTGGGTACTAAGCGGGCCGAAACGAGTGATTGATATTCAGATGGAGACCGCAGGGGCGGGAAGTGGAGGAAAACTCCTCACCTACTAGTCCTCCTCCTCCTCCTCCTCCTCCTCCTCCTCCTCCTCCTCCCCGTCTTCGTGCTCCTCCTCGGTTGTCCTCTTCCTGATCTTTCTGTCCCTTCCCCCTCCTGCTGCTTGGGCCTCTTCTCGTCGTCATTGCTTTCTCCACTTTACCATGTTCCTCCTCCTACTGCCCCTGTTTGTTTTCTTCTTCCAAATCACAGTGTCTCCTGTGTGACCATGCTGCTAGCGACTGCTACCTCTTCACCAACATCCCTCCTACCAAGAAGGGTTCAGATGTGCGTGAATATGGTGTTCATCGTGAGTTTGTACAGTCTGCAACCGCCCTATTCGTGAGTCCGTAACTGTTCCTTTCTCCACCTGCCCTCCGATTCCTCACACTCGGGGACAGGCACATGACCATGAAGCGATGCTCGAAACCGCCGTTGCGCACAGTGTAGTGGGCATTCCTCGGGGTGAGTTCGCGAGCCTGAGACGTTCGACTGCAGATGTACAGTATGCCTCGGGGCCAAGGCCTGCATACCTTGGTCTATATATATATATATATATATATGTGCGACTCCCACGCTCGTCACCCCCTCCCCTCTCTCCCTTTCCTGCACACTCCCTTCCTCCTCCCCTCCCAGTCCGTTCTGGCCGCCTCGACGGTCTCGTGACGAAGGAGGGGCCTGGGACCCCAGAGGTTCCCATACGTCCCCCAAAAGCCAAGCAAGTGGAAGCAATTCGTCTTTGTCGTCGTCAATCTTTCGTCGTCAATCGTGCCTCGTCGTCGTCTACTGTCCGCCGTCGCCGTCGTCGGCTAGTCGCCATCGCCTTCGTCGCCTCTGCTGGCCATCGTCGCCGGCCGTCGTCGCTCTTCGTCGAGCATTGCCGTCGACGATCGCCGCTGGCGAAGCGCGAGGACGCCCAGCACCAGTTCTGGAACACCCTGAACGTCGACATCGTGCAGAGCGTCGCGCACCCGCGCGCGTGCTCGGGGGGAGGAGGAGGAGGAAGAGGAGGAGCAGGAGGAGGAGGAGGAGGAGCAGGAGGAGGAGGAGGAGGCTGGAAGGGAGGAGGAGAGAGGAAGGGCCGGAAGGGAGGAGGAGGAGGAGGAGGAGGAGGAGGAGGAAGAGGTGGAAGAGGAGGAGGAGGAGGAGGAGGAGGAAGAGGAGGGAGTGGGGGCGCGGTTCAGGCTGGCGCACAGGAGCAACCTCCGACCAGGGGGTGGTGGGGCTTCGGGTGGCGCATGGGCAGCATGCGCCAAACCACCTCGGGCCTGGAAAGAAATCACCACTGGTGGCTTTTCATTTTTGTTCGGCCTTTGGGCGGGGGTCGTCGCTATGTTACCGTGTTCGGCCTCTGGGGGCCCTTGCTGGGCCTCGGGGCCGTCAAATGATTCTGACGGTCGAGCCCCACATGAGAATCTCCCAAGCTAATCTGGAAGTGAACCTCATCGTTGCCCGGGTGAGTGCGGGGGCTCCCTTCCCAGTGTCCTCATCGCGCTTCTCTCTGTCGCTTTGGCGGAGGCCCTCTTCTCGCCCCCTGCTCTGCCTTCTCCTTGTCATCCTGTCCCTTCTCCCTCATGCACCTCCTCCTTCTCCTCCTCCTCCTCAGCCCTTCGAGCAAAGGCGCGCAGGTCGATGTTCTCTGGCGCCGTCGCCACCACGGCCGGCAGGGGCGCGGTCCCCAATGGCTGGATCACGAAGCCACTGGGGCAACCCCGCGGGCCAGGCCGTTGGGACAACCCCGCGAGCTGCTAGGGCGCGGGAGCAAACCGTTAGGACAACCCCGCAGGCCTCGAGCTAGCCGCGGCCGCGCTCAGGCGAGAGGCAGCGCGAAACCCAGCTCTGCCGCGAGCTGCTCCGCGTCAGCCCTGGAACTCCGTTCTCTTGTCGAATTCCCCGGGCGCCTTCTGGAAGGGCGCCGGCGGCCCGCGCCCCAAGATTTCGCGTGGGCTGCCACAGGATCATTCATCATGTTCCGCATCCCCGTGGCGCGGGAGAACACGACTTAGAGTTGCAGCCACCAGTGTTCGTCCGACACGCCCCCGCAGCCAGCGTCCTCATCCCTGGCGCAGTCGATGGTGACGCCCTTGCGCAGCGTCTCACCCTGCGATAACGTGGAGGTCGGGTAGGACGCGTGCGTCAGGGCGAATCCCGAGCGGCGCACCGCGTGCGGCCCCGAGCTCTGCGACGTGAGCTCCTGCTCGCTGGGCCTGAATGCGAGCGAGATCCTCGCCCGTTCCTCGGCCTCGCCGTCGTCGTCAGCGCCGTCGGCGCCTCGTAGCAGCAGCTCGGCGACCTCCCAATACATCGGGGACCCCTTCAAACCGCGCGCCGGTGTCCAGATTCCCTGCGTTGGGAAGTGGCGGCGAAAGAGCGTGAAAGTCGAAGGACGCGACGGTGGCCCGCTGCTCCTGCACAAGCCCCAACTTCTTATCATTTTCCGTATTACCATCATTTTTATTCGTATGTTTTTCTAATTATTCGGCCTCTTCTTCTTCTCCTTCTTCTTCTTCTTCTTATTCTTATTCAGCTTCTGGTGGACAGCCGTGGACCGAGCCTCCATGCCGCCGCGTGCCAGTAAGACGCCGTGGGTGTCCCTCGTCTTGAACGTGTTCGGGACGTTCAGGAGGCGCCGGCCCGCGTCGGGATCGCCGTGGATCGTGCTGCACTCGTCCACGGCCTGCAGGAACACCAGAGGCATGCCCAGGCGCCGCGCGTCGCGACGAGTGCGCGCGTTGATCAATTTGTTGAACCAGCGTCTTCCAGCAGATACCCATGCCGCTGCCGACGTGCAAGTTCTCGTGCTGGTGCCGAGGATCCAGGGCACCGTGGCTGTCCGAAACCAACGCATTCTCCCAGGAAGACTCGACTTATTGTGGGAAAGGTTTGCATTCGCGCGTACAGCCCAAGACCGTGATCAGAGGGTCCCCTGGCTCGAGCCACCGTCGGCGGTCCAGCGTTCTTGCACGACCCGTCGCCGAGGAGTTCGTTCACGTCCGTCAGGCCGACGTTGCCGGTGGGGGCTTCAGCTGCAGGAAGTCGCCGGGGTGCAAAGCGATGGGAAAGCGCCCGAAGTGGTTGCGGGGCCGACTGTAGGAGGACTCCTGCGCGTCGTGTGTGTTATTTCGTCCGTGTCAGGCGCGAACGTCCAGCGCGTCGTTCAGCGCGGACGCCACCATGATCAGACTCTCGATGGCGCAACCGCGAGCGTGCTCCCACAACCAATTCATGCTCTTATGCCTGCTCCCCTAGTCTCATATTCGCGTCGATGTAATATTTGGAATCGCGGAGCACAGGCGTTGTGCAGCGTTCTGGCCTTGACCGCATGAGTGCAGATTTTCTTTGCCTGCAATTTGCGCAGCGCTGACGTAGCCACAAATATTCCACCTCTGGGAAAACGATCTTCTACACCACGTGCGTCTTTCCCCGGCCGCCATGGCCCAGCAGGGGCAAGTGCGTGCTTGTTCGTTCGTTCCAGGGTTTCGCCTGCACGCCGTCCCCCCAGGCGGAGGAGGGAGGAGGGGGAGGAGGAGCGGAGAGGAGAGGAGAGGAGAGGAGAGGAGAAGAGAGGAGAGGAGAGGAGAGGAGAGGAGAGGAGAGGAGAGGAGAAGACAGGAGAGGAGAGGAGAAGACAGGAGAGGAGGAACGCGGGGCGATGTCTCTTCAAAACGAGGACCCAACACCAGAGGTTGGTCGGGACATGAACAATCACAAAACCGAAACGTGCACCGGGGGGATGTCCGAGCAATGGCAAGCGGTGCCACCAGACGGGCACACAATGGTGGATCGCTTTGAAGCGCGCAGGGCTACGGCAGGAAGCCGCGAGTTCATCGGATCGTCGGCGAAATTCGAAGGCTACCCTCGCGGGCAACTCGATGGGCGGCGAATGTAGGGGTCGGAATTCGTCGAACACACGGCGAAATCTGAGCCCTACCCTCCGCCTCCCATCGATTCACGAGAACCGATGGTCGGTGGGGGTAGGGTTCACATGTCGCCACCGATCGGAGGAAAGAAAAGCGACACCATCATTACCAGGGGTGCCACTGAGCCGCCTCCAGCGAGGTGGACCGCGATGCCTCACCGAGCTTGGGATATGGGATGTGCCGAAAGGGAGGATGTACGACAACCATCAAGAGGTTCCCCCATGGCTGCTCGCATCTTGGGTGTCTTGAGCCGATCTTTGGGCGTCTGGGAGCCCTCTTGGCCCGTCTTGGGGCCCTCTTCGGCCCGGAATAGTCATGCTGGGAAGCGCGCCGGATCCCCGAGAGCACGCGACAAGCCCCAGGGGGCACAGAAATCTTGGCCCCGGCTCCTGCGTGACCCTCTAGGACCGTGGACTGAGGCTCAGGGGAATTGGCACGACCTAAGGACATGCCACTCCGTGCCCAGGGGCACGGTGGCGGATCATTTAGTTGTAAATGTTCATGCGCGTTGCATCACAATGAGAGGCACGCCAAAGCAAATAATGGTGTGGCATAGCATCCCCCAGCTAGCACTACAAACCAGCATAGCGTTTACGCCTTCATTCGAGCGGGTACTTGGGCAGCCGTGCTGTTCTGTTCTGAGGGCAACCCTGTGCTAGCAGCAGTGAGAACATCACTGCATTATCAAAGCGATGCTTTGTTAGAGTAGCATGTCGTAGTATAGCTGTGGGCAGCATGACATAGCCATAGCATTGTACACCTCGAGGTAGCGCTGCATCGCCTAGCACTCAATGCAGTGCTAGACTATGACCCAGCATGACAGCTCGTAGCATGGCTTGGCATAACATCTCATAGCACAACGATGATCATATCGTCTAATAGCATGCCTGAGCATATCATTGCATGGCATGACATGAAGTAGCATGGCGTAGTACAGGAAGTCATTACACGGGATTGTGTTGCACCGCTATGTATACTGCAGCATCGCATAGCATTGCATCGCGTGGCATAGCATGCCATAGCATACATGTGCATCGCATGGCAGACCACAGGAGCGTTCAACACAGCACGGCATAGCTTAGCGCTGGGAAGCGTAGCAGCTTATATCCGCGCACAGCTCGGCATGATCTAGCATTGAGTTGCATTGGGCAGGATCTCATTGCACGGGCTGGAGTGGCGTGGCAAAGCGTACCATACCTGCGATCAGCACAGCACGGCGTAGCATAGCATGTCGTTACAGCGTAGCATAGTATTGAATGGCACAGCATTGCATTCGCCGCATTCGCATACGACCCCCCATCCGAGAACTGCTGCGCACCCAAAGGCGCACCGAAGCAGACAGCAACCCACGCGCAGCACCGCATAGTGCCCCGACCGCGCCGAGCGACAGGAGGGACCGCTCGGGGGCCCAGGAGCCAGACTCCCCCCATGGCGACCCCCTGCTCGAGCCATGAGAGGCCGAACGATGGGATGGCCACGTTACCCCCTGCGCAGAAGCAGCTTCGACCCCTTCGACAGTGTGCAATCGAGATTGGCTCAAGCCACCTCGGCGCAGGGTCTCGACTGGAATGCGGCTCGATGCTCGATGCCTCACCGGTTGTCATGGACAGCTGTCTGGAGCAGAGAAGACGGCCAGTTGCTGTTGTCACCGGCGGGAACAAGGGCATAGGATTCGAGATTGCGCGCGGTTGTGTCGAAGCTGGCTTCACTGTTGTAATTACCGCTCGTGATGCAAGTCGAGGTCAAGAAGCGGCTTGTGCTCTGGGCTGCAACTGGGCAATGCTAGACCTGGACGATCACGATTCCGTGTCTGCTTGCGCCATCGACATCGGACAAAAGTACGGCCAAATTGATGTCCTAATCAACAACGCGTCCATGGCTTATAAGCACGCTGATCCCACGCCGTGGGTGCAGAAGACGCACACAACAGTCCACACGAACTTCTTCGGGACGCTCGCCGTTTTCCAGGCATTCTCGGACCTCATAAAAGACGGCGGCAAAATTGTTACGGTCGCATCTGGGTCTGGGCACCTTACCGTCGTTCCAGATGCGCGATTGCGGCAGGAGTTTGCAGCCGCGGAGACGAGTTTGACGGTCCAGCGGCTGGCCGAACTGCTGGCGCAATTCGTGAGCGATGTCGAGGAGAGCACCTCCACGGCACCCGCACCTTCGAACGATTGGCCACATCTGCAGAGGGGCTGGGGCAACAGCGCTTACAGCATGTCGAAAATGGGGCAGGTGGCGCTGACCAAGATCTACGCTCGCGAGATGGCCGATCGGCAGATTGCCGTGAGCTGCCTGTGCCCGGGCAGCGTGCGCACCGACATGAACCCGCGGGGCACGCGGACAGCCGCACAGGGCGCCGACACCGCCGTGTGGCTTGCCTGCCAGCCCTCCTCGGCAGCAACGGGCCTGTTCTTCAAGGACCGCAGGGCCGTGACTTGGTAGTGTCGCCGCTCCCTGGACCGCTCCCCTTGACCACCACCATGTCGGTAGGTGGGGTTTCTTGGTGTGACAGGCGTTCGGCGCTCGGTGGAGCGCCGCGGCAGCTCCCAGCTAAAAACGCACTGCCCGTCCCCGTATCCCACCCAAGAGGGGGCCCTTGTTCCCCGTGGTCTCCAAAGATCTGGCTACTGTTATGACACTCGCCAGCCTCCCTCGCACACGCATGCCCACTCCAGCTTGGCCCTAGCACCCACGTGCATCGTGGTCGGACTCGCTCACGCGGACCACTCGCACCTCCGACCAGCCACACTCTGACTCATCCTAGGTTTTCCCCAAACAGTGCTTGCACTGAAGAGGTCCTAGCGGAAGTTGAATTTTTTGGCGAAAGTTTCCCGCCTGTTTTGGTAGCAGGCTGGGTTCCCGGGTTTCCGATTCCGGGATCCCGGGTTCCTGGTTATTGGTTCTGGGCCGATTTCGGTGGATTATGGGTTCCCGGGCTCCCGGGTTCCCAGTCGATCTCCTCAGCGAAAACCATCCACTGATTGGGGTTTTGCTCTGGTGTAATTTACCCGTGCACGGACCCCCCCCCCGATTCTCTCGCCCTCAACCTCGGACTTGCCCATGCTCGCGTGTTTGGCGTCCAGGGCACTGTCTTCTTACAGTCGAGCACTTGATTAAGAAACCTCCTCTCGGAAAGCTGGGCCAGCGTTTATTAGCCAACTTGCCGCAAAGTTGGCTCAGTTTCTGGAGCGCGTTCGCCCCTCCAGTGTTGACACAATATCTTGGCCCAGATTTGTCTTAAGAAATTTCCGGCAAGCTGGCCCAGGTTTCTCTAGGGATGATTTGTTGATCACATTTTCGGCTGTAGTGGGACCCTCAGGATCGCCGCGATGCAGCAGACATTGCGCTGAGGCTCCCCTCGGAGGAGCCGCCTAGGTGCCACGGACTTCCTCGTTCGCGCCCGGACTGCGGGGATCCGCCTGCAGGGGGACGTGCCCGATCTAAGCATAGCACGTGGGCATCCCAAGGAGGAGCTCACGTGCTATGCTTAGGTCGGGTAGTGTTGCAGAGGAGGAGGAGGAGGAGGAGGAGGAGGAGGAGGAGGAGGAGGAGGAGGAGGAGGCGGAGGAGGAGGAGGAGGAGGAGCAGGAGGAGTGTGGCCTGCCCCCGCTTGTGTGTGTGCAGATCGGGGGGGTGTTTCTCGTGGGCTCGTTCGGCGTCGCCGACCTTCGGCCTCCTGGAGGGCCTCCCCGTCACCGGCACGCAGCAGGCACAGCGCCCGGGCGCCTCGTGGAGGCGCCGCCAGGGAGTGCTGCCCCTGCGCGTGCTCGGGCGGGTGTGGACGGACTTCTCGAGCGGAACGTGTGCCTCGGTCCCCCCGGCCACTTTGATTTCAGAGCCCCACGCTCTCCACGTCGCAGGCATACCACTGGGCCACTCCAAGGGGAAGCCGCCAGGGGGTGTTGCATGTGCACGTTCGCAGCGAAACCGGCGGGACGTCTCGAGCGGAATGCTGGTTTGGGCACCACCGACCCCTCTCCTTTCGGGGTTCCAAGATCATCCCTGTGCAGAAGAAATCGCATCTCGGACGCTCCAAAGGGTGAGCTGCCAGCGAGCGCTCAGGCGCCACAGGCTAAACATGTGATCTCACCCAGGACCTCACAGTGGTAAGTGCCAGGAAATCAAGCTCACGTATGGGTATCTCCGCGTTGAAGTTTTGCTCTATTTCGGGAACCACGCGACACGCCCCCGGCAGCACACGGGGAGTTCCTGGAAGCCCGGCCCCCCAGGGCTTTTTGAAGGATTTTGAGGATAGTGAGCGTTTTTGTTATTCATTATTTTGTCGATCGGCGCGAGCCCTCGCACCCCCCCCGTGGAGTAGATCTTGGCTGTTTTAGACGCCTCCTTCAGGCAGGGGGATTCTCCCCTCATAGGACGCACTGTCGCAAACAGTCGCATTAAGCAGGTGGTCGATTTCCCCAGGCCGCCGACGCCGTTTTTTGGTGTCCGTGCCAGCCTGTGTTGAGTTGGGTCCTCGTCTGAATCCGCAGCGCACCGAGTCTCCCATCCCGCCTTTCCCTTCTCCCCATCCCGACTCTGCTCTCCGCATGTGCAATCGTGTTTTTATATATTATTTTGCCGATCGGCGCGGGCCCTCGCACCCTCCCCTCCCTCCCCCCCATGGAGTAGATATTGTTTTTTGTTGGGCGCCTGTTTCGAGCGGGTGGAGTCCTCCCCCAGGGGGCGCATTGTTACAAACAAACGCATTACGCAGAGGTCAGGAGGCAGACCCCCCCCTTTCCCCCTCCCCCTTTCCGCCCATTGCCGGCACGCCGAATACAAAAAAAACGCTCGCACTCCGGTTCGAGGCCCAACTGCCAGGGTTCGCATGGCGCCGCCGCCTCATTTTGGCACTCCCACCACGTGTTTCGTGGTCCCACAGGGTCCCAACCGCAGGCCCAAGACGCAGGGTTCGCATGGCGGCGCCGCCCCCCTTTTCGGTACACCCATCCCAGGGTCCACCAAAGGTTCCAGCGGCAGGGTTCGCATGGCGGCGCCGCACCCTCGTCGGCACACCCTCACGCGATTCGTGACAGGGAGCTCCAGAAAGCGCCCCAGCGGCATGGTTCGCACGGCGGCGACGCTCCATTTCGGCACGACCCTCGCGCGCTCCGTGGCCCCCTGGGGGGGCTCCACGCTCCAGAAGCAGCGCCCGCACGGCGGCACCGCCCCGTGTGGATCATCCCTCGTACGATTCGTGGCCCCCTAGGGAGCCCCACAAATGGCGCCGGTGCCGGCGCCCGCACGGCGGCACTGCTCGATGTTGGCACACCCCTCGCGCGCCTGTTGGCCCCCTTAAGGGAATTCCCCCTGCCCTCCTCCGCCGGCCTTGCGGCGCTCACGCCTGCAAGTGGCTGGGCCCTTCGCCAGGAGGATTGCTTTCAACACGGGGCCTCCAGATTTCTCGACTCCTTCCACGGGACGAATTCTGCCTTCCCAGGTTGGTGTTTGGTTGTCTCGAGGCCCGCAGCGAGCCTAGCCGAGATGGAGAACCAGCCGCCAGAATTGACAAAAGTCATCGGAGGTCCGCTCCTCCTCCTCCTTGCTCCTCCTCCTCCCTCCTCCTCCTCTTCGCAGTAGGCCATTTCAGCCAGCCCCGCGGCAGGTCACTCTCCAGAAGTCGTACCCTACCGAGGAGTACCACGCTGCGTTCCATGCTCGGCCTTATCGGGTGATTCGGCGGGGAGCCACGCGTGCCCGGGCATCCTTCGCCACAACAGCATGAAACTTTGAACCGCCAGTCGAGGGCTCCCGATGGCACTGGTCACGCAAATTCTTGGCTTCGGATGCTCGGGGGGGACTTGAGGTGGACGGCGCCAATATCCGGGCCTCACGTACTCGGCTGAGCCGAATGCACCAGGACACCGGACACGCACGACGCGGCCGCCCTGGGCGACAGCTGGAGTCACACATGTTGCCGTAGGCATCCCCAGCGCTCGGCCCCGCGATGGCCGTGCAGGCTGGGCCGCTGCAGGTGGATGCAGCCGTGTGTGCCTCCAGCTTCCTGGGACTACCGCCTGCCAGCGCCTCCGCCTCCTCCTCCTCCTCCTCCTCTTCCTCCTCCTCCTCCTCCTCCTCCTCCTCCTCCTTTCTCCTCACCCGCTGTCGTCCTGGTCCAGGCCCGTGAATGGCACCGCCTGCGTGGGAGTTCTTCGCACGACGTGGAGAAGCTGGGAGCGCCCTCCGCGGCTGCGGCTGGTGCCGCCCTCCGCGCTGCCCCCAGGCAGCCGCCGCGGTGCCTTGCGGAGTGCGCGGCCCCAGAGCTCCCTGCCCCATCCTGGGGGAGGAGGAGGAGGAGGAGGAGGAGGAGGAGGAGGAGGAGGAGGAGGAGGAGGAGGAGGAGGAGGAGGAGGAGGGAGGAGGAGGAGGAGGTGGAGGTGGAGGGGTAGGGGGAGGAGGAGGTGGAGGAGGAGGAGAAGGAGGAGGAGGAGGTGGAGGTGGAGGAGTAGTAGTAGGGGGAGGAGGAAGAGGAGGACCTTGGATTTCGCAATGAACCCCGACCCCCTCGAGTTATGACACAGTTTCGACGGGAGGCTCTTCGCTCTGTTCGGCCTCCGGCTCCAGCCCTGGATTTGTCTGTTGTCCATTGTTTACGAATGTGCGGTTGCTGTGTTTTTGTTGTTTGTGTTCAGGCCCGTTTTCATCGTGCTCCCGAAACGACTTGTTTGAACATGGCAAACACCAAAATGGCCTTGCCGTTTCCTGGGCCCACTACGCCCCAGGAGGCTCATGGAGGCCACGGACGTGCATCCGCGCACCGATTGATGATGTCAGGTTGGGCGTGTCCCCCCTACAGGCGGATTCTGAAGGGAAGCTCAAGCATAGTCGAACCTATCCAAGAATACGTAAACCAAATTATGGAAGCATCGCCCCCAGACTATCTGGACTGTTGATGATCCCTCCTGTAGAGGGACAGGCCCGACGTAATGATAATGCTTGGAGGCCCTGTCCCCAGCCCGGAGGCGCGGGGGCGGCGAGCTCGGGAAGCAGAGGCGGGACGACGAGGAGAGGCAGGGAGGAGCTCCGTGCAGGGCTCGGGGGCATGCGCCGGCCAGAGTGATCGCCAGCAGTTGCGTGGCTGCCGCCTGGAGTCAGGAGGGGAAAAAACACACAGACACTATTAATCGACGATCCCCAGGAAAATATGGGAAAATATGGGAAGTGGGGGGGAAGACAAAAACCCAGAAAACATGGGAAGATATGGGGAAAATGTTTATTTGTGTGTATTTATTTGTGTGTCCTGGGGCCCTTTATGGAGGCTCTCTCGATGCCCTCGGTGGGGCGATGCGGCGGTGCTCGGCACGGCTGGCCCCATACGCTGCTTCGCAATACGTCGGCCCTGGGCAGGCCGTGCCGCCCGGAGAGGGGGAGCCGGGAGAGGAGGGGGAGACGCAGGCAGGCGACGAACGCGCAGGCGGGGGGCCGGGGCGGGCGGGACGATGGCGTGTCGCGCCGCTGGTTCTGGCCAGCCACGCTTCAGCCCGACACGCTATCCGCTTCGCGGTCCCAGGGTTTCAACGTCCCGAGCTTTTCCGAGCCTTCCGCCCCGGGACGAGCGCAGGCGGGACCGGCAGAGCGCCCCCCCCCACCCCCACCCCCATCGGGGGCGGCCAAGAGGGGGGGGGTGATGACCACGGGGGGGGGGCAATATCATCGAGTCGGACGTGCCCCTCTCTACAGGAGGGATGTTCAAGAATAGTAGAAACAGTAGTCTGGGATCGATGTGTTGCATATTTGTTGAGCGAATCGGGGTATGTTCTGACTATTTCTAATTTGTCGTCCAAAAAATCCACGTGTAGGGGGACATGCCCGACCTAAGGATTTCATGGCGGGGTCATGATATTTCCCAGATTTCGTGGCGCCTCTTCTTATCTCATTGCGTCCCTTGCCCCCCCCCCGGGCCGCGCACATGCCGCTGGCCATGATACGCGCCCCCGCCCCTCTTGGACACCCCCCTCTCGGCCGCCCCCGACCCCAGACAAGTCGACTGAGCAGCTCTGCTCTGGTTCTCTCGTCGTCGGCGTTCGAGTGTGCGGGTGTGGCCCCCGATCGGTTCCGCCAGTCGACGTGCACTTCGCCCGATGTGCGGTCCTCTGCCCTTGGACGTCGGTGTGCTGCCCCGCTGAGGGCCCCCGTCGGGGGGCGGCGCCGTGCTGTGCTGTGCTGCGCTCTGCCGAGGAGGGCCCCGCCACTCCTCGCGGGGGGCGGGCGCCGGGCTCCCGTGGCCCCGCCGCACGAGGTTCTGCATCCCCCCGCACGACGACCAGAGCGGCCTCCGCGAGGACGCCGCCTGGAGGAGGAAGGGGGAGGGAGGAGGAGGAGGAGGAGGAGGAGGAGGAGGCAGACGGCAACGAACGCGCAGGCGGGAAGCTGGGGCCAGTGGGGCGGGCGGACGGGCGCGAGGGGGCCGGGCGAAGACAGCAGGCAGGGGGCAGGAGGAAAGGGAGGGAGACGAGGACGAGGAGAGGGCAAGCAACCGCAAGGTGTTTCGATCTTTTCTGGCTCTGCGGGCCCTCGCCAGGCCCTGGGGCTGTCAGCAAAAACGACCCGGGTATGCAAAACCAGTCCCGGGCAAAGGGTCCAGACCTTTGGGGGACCACGCTGCGAAAAACTCCTGGCGTCGGGGGTCTCGGGAGGGGGGCGGGATCAGGTGGCTGGGGGGAGGGGGGAGGGCGCCCGCACCACGCTGCATCGCGCCGCAGCGGCTGTCGGCCGATCGTCGCCAGTGCTGCGCCCAGACGGCTAAGTGTGCTTTGGCGCGGGCCTCTCCCACTGTCCAAGGATCACCAGGATTGCTCCTCCTCTGCCCACTCGGGGCTCCGAGGAGAGGTGGGGCCACTTCTGCTCGTCCCCGTGGCTTTCTCCTCACGGTCGCCCGTCGCATGGCTTGCGAGGCGCCTGCGCCGAGGACCAGGACGCAAGGCTGGGCTGCAGGCGCCTCGCACGCCGCGGTGTGGCGGGCACGCCTCGCGCAGGCGGCCCCCGCAGGCAGCGGCCGCCGCTGCTGCGGGCCCAGGCCAGACCGGGCTCACGCCCAGGGGCACCGGCACTTCTCGAGGGGGGCACACGCCTCCGCCCCTCGCAGAAAAGCACGGTTGGCACACGGGGCGCTCCAGACAGGGCTCTTGCCCTCGAGGATAGGAGGAGTTGCCGTCTCTTTCTCGGCGGAAGGCGGCGGGAGGGCGGCGGGCGGTCGGCGGAAGAAGAACGAGGCCGCCTCCGGCGGCGGAAGCCGGCGGCATGGCGGCGCACGAGACGCCCTGTTGCTGAGACTTGCGGGCGTAGTGTTCGAAAACAAAAAGGAATGGCGGCGCAAAAGGTGGCGGAAGAGAAATATGCGCCCCCAAAGAGATGGCAACGTTTTTGGGATCGGGATTGTTCCGAAGTCCCCCGCGTGAAATCGGAAGTCGGCCTGCGAGCAGGTGCCGCACGGACATTATACTGATCCCCCGAGGGCCCCGTGGCCCCGCAGAAGCTCTGGGGAGCAGCCTGTATTGGACCGTCAGAGGTCGACCAAGACTGGGCACCAAGAATACTCAGAGCAGGACTGCGGATATCAGATGTGGCTTCTGGAGGCGTTCTCGTGCTCGTCTTGTTGGGGGAGTGGCGTGCCGCGCCGCCACGCACCGTGGTCTTGGTGCCTCCTCGTCGCGCCTCGTCATGCTCTGCTCGTCGAGGCGCGCCAGGTTCGCCCACCGGGGCTCCGTGTGAGGTCACCGCCCTGCCGGCTCCTCCGCTCGTGCTGGGGGCGGCCTTCCCGGAGATCCCGGCGCCGCGTCTTTGCCACAACAGGCGATGTGGCCGGGTTCCGGGCCCCAGAACCATCACAGATCGATCCGGCTCGAAAAATGGTGCAGAGGGCTCGAGTCGCGCTCTGTTGGCGATGTTGCAGGTTTTGTCGGACAAGTTGCTGTCTCGGATGTCAGAGAAGGTCGAGCTCATTCGGGCTCTTGCACTTGCTCAGCCTCGTAGCCTTTCAAAGACTCGGAATAGGGACCTTCTCGTTCCCCACGCTGCCAGCGACGGTATCGCTGTCAACGACCCCAGTGCCTTTCGTGTCCTGGATTGTTGTCCTTTTCGATGCCGGCGGCGTCGCTGCAACTCTCAATCATGCCACCCATGGTCTCTAGGTTAGTTGCCATGGGCCTGCGCCTGTTGAGTCTGCATGTAGGCTATGTAGGATCCAGACCCTGCTGCACACTGTCATTGCGATACGACTTTGGCCGCAGCGGAGTTCACGATGCTCAACACTTCCAGATCTGCTCACGGCCCTTTCAGGGTCCACGGCCCTTGTCGCCGCCATGGCGGCAGGTCCAGCCTCTGCCGTAGGCAAGCCAGTGGACTTACTCACTGCCGTTCCCGCAGAGTCCGAGAAGATCTTCAGCGCGACGATCGAACGGGCCGGCGGGATCAACACCTTCGTCCACGCCCGTAAACCGGCCACCGTCGAAACCCAGACCATCGTGCGCTCGCAGTCCGACATGCTCTATTCGCAGGGCGTGTTCGATGTCTCGGAAGGCATGACCGTGACCGTTCCGAAAAGCTCAGTGGGTTACCAGTCCGTTCACATGTTCGATGCCAACCATGGCCAGATCGGCGTGGTCTATTGCGGCCAAAGCCGGGAGGTGACCGCCGATGAGGTGAGCACCGAGGACAAGCATATCTATGCCATGATGCGCACAAGCACCGACAAGGGTATCGAGACCGCGAATGCGGCGCAGGACGCGGTGAAAATGGAGCCCAAGTCGGCGACCGAGTATGTCGGACCTGGCTACGACCAGGAGCAACTGACCGAAGCCAAGCGGATGCTTGCTGGCGGCATCGTGCTGGTGAAGAACCAGACCGCCTATGCTAAGGAACTCATCCCCGGCACCGTGTTGCTCAAAGACGGCACGGATTTGGAGAAGTACAATTACATCTTCACGTCGCTGCTGGGCTGGGGGCTAATGCCGCTCGAGGATGCCTATTACAGCAATGTCGTCATCAAGGAAGCCGACTGCACCGAGGTGAGCTTTGCCAAACCGCCTGTCGACTACGATAACCTCGGCTACTGGAGCCTGACCGCGTACACCATGGAAGGCTACCTGGGCACGGACAACGCGGCTCTGAGCGCCTACAAGGCGGAGTCCAACGACGACGGCAGCTTCTCGATCATCGTGGGCAACAGCCAGGACTGTAAGTCGAAGGCCAACCGAATCGACATGCCCGAAGGCGGCGCAGCCCTGACTCTGCGCATGTATCGTCCGACCAGTCTTGAAGCCGCGAAGGAATTCGAGACCAAGTTCGTGGCCGACAACAATGGGAAGTGAACGGCTGCCGTTTTGGAAGAGCGATTGGCCATTAGCCGACATGTCGCCGCATTTCCGGGGCTAGCCCGCGGTACGGCTCTAAAGTTAACCGGTGGTACCACTACCGATTGCAAGCTTGCTGACGGTGGCGTTTGCAATAACGCTGTCAACGTCCCCAGTACCATGCATGCCCTTTCCGTTGTCAGCGGAGACGCTGCCGATTGCAGTCGTGTTGCCCATAGTGTCAATGCTATCCACGATGACTTGCGACTGCTCGATATTATCAGATTCGGTGTCAGTAGTGCCACACACTCTCAATGTCAAGCTTGCCGTCTTTGGGCCCAATCCAATCAGCAAGACCTGCGTGGGCGTCTGACAGTGCGGAACCCGAGCCTGCTTTTTTTCTCTGGGGATTTGTCCTCCACGCTGCCGGTAGTGCTGCAACTAGTGACAAATTGGCTGGCTATCGTACCGATTTTAGTTGTAATGGCAGTTCCCTTCGAACAGGGATGAGGGCCAAGGGATGACGGCAAGGAGACGGTATGGGTTGGGGTGCAAGGGCTGGGGCGGGGGAGAAGGGTGTGGAAGCGGGAGCGAAAGCAGAGGGATGAGGAAAGAGGCGGGGGGATGGAACACGAGGTGCGGGGGAGGAAGAGGAACACCGTAATAGACGCAAGACGCACCAATGATGTGGCAAGAAAGCCCTCCCTCCGGGCTCCGTCTTCCTAGGTCCCTACTTCAAAATATATGCTCACTGCGGGAAGCGGCCCATCAGAAGGCAGTCGTCTGAGAGGCCCCGACCGTGCCAAAACACTTGTTCCTGGACTTCCACGCCGCGGGTCATCGTGGCTGTTGCTTTCTGACAGTCCTAAACAGTGCCAGACCATTATTGTTGTCCTCCTCCTCCTCCTCCTCCTCCAAAGGGAACCTATGAACTGAGAAGGCTAATATGCGCGGCGCTGAAGTGAGAGCCACACTTTGAAAAAGGAACCGCCCTGCATCCTTGACACCGTTGCCAACTTTTGGGACGACCTTGCGCGGCGCCAAGGCGAGAGCCACATGTTGGAAGCTGCAATGTTACGGCTAGTGTGATGAACATGTTGATGACGCAGCACTGGCCCTCGAGATGATACCTGCTGCGGCCTAGTAGTAAACTGTTCAGGCACACCACGCCAGACAGCAGGCGTCGTTCTTGTGAGCAAAATGCCCAGATATGTAGCCCTCCGACTGACGATAAGGCCCTGTTCAATGAATAGTTGGTGATCTCTACATCAGTGTGTGTGTATATATATATTAATTCAATGCACCATACCAGCATCAACGACTCCCAGAGCCATTGGGCAGCGCCAGCGGCACCTTGGTGATTTCCCAGTACGCCTGCATGTACCTCGTAAGGTCCGCGTCGGTCAGCGTGCAGTCCTGGGCGCCATCCTGCACACAGAAGTGCCACACGCCGTTCTTGTTGCTCCACCGCGGCCTAGGCTCCTTGACCTTGACATCGTGGGCGAACCACTTCGGTGGGTCTAGGAATTGCTGCCGCGCCCGCGGCCGCTCTCCTCTGACTGGCTGGATCGGGCCCAGGTCGCATGGCTGGTGAGCCTCCGTTCGGGGGCCTCCCCAGGCCACCGTTCCTCGACTTCCGTCTCCTGGGGGCCCTCCTGGCCACCATCGCTGAGTGGCGGCAGCCAGTCGTCCACCTCCGTGTGCTGCTCCGGCGCTGGCGTCGCAGCCTCGCCCTCACGGGGCATCCCCGCCTGCGCTTGACTCCGCTCCTTTGTCGCAGCTCGCCTGGCGCCCCGCCGGGTCCTTCCTCCTCTTCCTCGCCCGCCGCCGCCGCGGGGCCGCGGCAGCAGCAGCATGCTCGGTGGCGCCTCCACGCGCTCCATCGCCTCGCCGGGCCGCCATGACCGCCCGGGCCACAGCAGCCCCAGCGGTTGCGGCGGTGCGACGGTGGGGCGCCTGCGCGTGCCGGCAGCGGTGGCGGCCGCGTCCAAACGGGCCGCTGCCATCGCGCCGTCGACGCCCGCTGAGTCGCACGTGAGCGGCGCTGAAGCTGGGGCAACATGCGAAACGCTTCGTGTATAAATCGGGCCGGACGAAAGGGGGGGATTGGGAAAGGGGGGGTTACGAAATTTGCTGCATGCAGCTGGTTTCGGCCTCACCGAGGGGGCCATTCCTCGATACATGGGCGCCTCCGGCGCCGGGAGGCGCCTGGAAAATCAGCTACGTGAGCTGATTCTCAAACCCCCCCTTTGCTATCCCCCCTTTCGCCCGACCCGAATAAAACTAAAGCTGGAGCAACAGGCTAAAGTTTCACCAGCCGGGTCAGAAACGATGCCCAGGCGAGTTGCCCTGATCAGCTATGTGAAGTATCATGCAGTCGGGGATGCCGTCGTACACCAATAGGGGGGGGATGGAGGAAGAATCGGATGAGGAGGGGGAGGGGGAGGGGGGAGGGGGAGGAGGGGGGGGCGGAGGAGGGACTAGGAGGAATGGGCGGATGAGGCAGAGGAGGAGCAGGAGGAGGAGCAGGAGGAGGAGCAGGAGGAGGAGGAGGAGGAGGAGGAGGAGGAGGAGGGCGAGCCTCTCGGGTTTTTTGTGGATGTCTCGTGAGAGCTTGGAATCCCCTTGGGGCGTATTCGGGGCCTCTTGGCGGTCCCGGGGGCCTCTGGGAGGGCCTTGGGTGCATCGGGGGATCTTCTTGGGGCCGCTTGGGAGTTTCTTGGGAGCCTTTGGGGGGCCTCTTGCGGGCCTCGGGGGGGCTTATAGGGGCCCCTTGGGCTTTTGTTCGGAGCATCTTGAGGGCCTGTTGGAGGGCCTCGGGGGGCCTCCTTGGCGCCTCGTGGGGCCCTCTTGAGGCCCTCTTTTAAGCTTTGGGGGCCATCTTGGGGCCATGAGGGGGAGTTTAACCAAAGAAGGGGGTCCCAAATTAGCCTCCCCCCCAGGAGGCCAAAACTGGCCCGAGGCCTTCTTGGACGCTCAAATCGGTCGCGCCCCCCCCGGTCCATGTCCAGGGGAAAGGGGTAGGCAGAGGGGTAAAGTTCCTAGCGGGAGCGCCGCAAGCTATCTCTCGGACTCCCACTCGCCCTCCCGTTACAAAAGTAGCACCTGAGTCTCAGCATAGGCAGGGGCCGCGGTCGACAACCGTCGAGAACCAATGCAGCTGCCAGCCATGCGCGCGACGCACGCGAGATGCGCCGCAGATGCCAGGTGTGCCACCCGCACCAGGTGCGCCACATTGGGCAAGCTGTCGACCCCCCATGTTTCCTGCCGGAAGCCAATGCACAGTGACGGTGGGTCTGCCAGCATATTATGTAATGTGTGCGTGTGCACGTGCAATCACTTTGCACTTGTGTTCGGCAGGGATGGTGGGCCTGCACGCAGCAGGCAATGTGTCAGCCACCCCGCCGTCCCTGTCAAGAGCCAGTGCGAAGTGATCGCGGTGCCCGCGCAGGGTCCTGATTCAGGTGCAGCGTATAATGTGTATTGTTGTTGTTGCAAGGGTGGGGCTGCTGCCAAAAACCAATGCGAAGTGATCGAGGGGCGCCCGCGCATCAGTCAGATTTTGGTGCGAAGTGCACTTCGCATAAGTTTGTTGCAAGAGATGGTGTGGGGCTGCTGGCATTGCACGCAGCAGGACACTTCGACACCCCGGCCGTCCCTTCCGAAAACCGGTGCAAAGTGACCGCGGGGCGTCCGCGCCTGGTCCAGATGTTGGCGCAGAGTGCACTTCGTATTGTTCCCAACCGTCCTGTGCTGTTGGGCCCCGGTTTTGAAGCGACAGCGCCCCGAGTTCTCCCTCCTCCCCCCGCTGTCCCCCCCCACTTCTCCCTCCTCCCATCCCTGCTTTTGCCTTCCGCACCAGCCAGCAGTTTCGGCACATCCCTCACACGGTTCGTGGCCCCATAGGGAGCTCCACTGGAGGCACTAGTGGTTGCGTTCGCATGCGACCGCCGCGCCCATGTCGGCACACCCCTCACACGTTTCGTTGCGCAATATGGAGCTCCACTGGAGGCCATAGTGGTTGCGTTCGCATGCGCCCGCCGCGCCCATTTCGGCACACCGCTCACACGTTTCGTGGCTCCATAGGGAGCTCCACTCAAGGCCTCGGTGGTTGCGTTCGCATGCGCCCGCCGCGCCCATACCGGCACACCCCTCACACGTTTCGAGGCTCATTAAGCCTTACGTAGGGAGCTTCACCGAAGGCCCCAGTGGTTGTGTTCGCATGCGCCCGCCGCGCCCACTTCGGCAGACCACGCACCCCATAGGGAGCTCCACCGAAGGGCCCAGTGGCTGCGTTCGCATGCGCCCGCCGCGCCCATTTCGGCACATCCGTTGCGCGCTTCGTGGCCCCATAGGGAGCTCCGCCGAAGGCAGCAGGGGCTTCGCTCGCATGAGCCCGCCGCACCCGTGTCGGCATGTCCGCACACCCTTCACACGTTTCGTGGCCCCAGAGGGAGCTCCATTGGAGGCCTTAGTTGATGCGTCCGCATGGGCCCGCCGCGCCCATTTCGTCACACCCCTCACACGCTTCGTGGCCCCATAGGGAGCTCCACTGAAGGCCCCATTGGTTGCGTTCGCCTCCTGTGCCCGCCGCACACTTTTTCGGCACACTCCTCACACGTTTCGTCGCCCCTTAGGGGCTTCACCGAAGGCTGCAGTGGCTGCCTTCGCATGCGCCTGCCGCACCAATGTTGGCACACCCCTCACATGTCGTGGCCCTATAGGGGGCTCCACCGAGGGGTCCAGTCGCACGCGCCCGCCACACCCATTTCGGCACACACACACACATACACCTCAAGCGCGTCATGGTGGCCCCATATGGAACTCCACCGAAAACGGTAATCACAACTGCCGTAGTCACAAACTGCATTTGTCTGGGCCTCTCGCCAGGCGAATGTTCTACAAGGGATGGTGGTGGTGGTGGGGGGTGTTGGCATTGCACAGAGCAGGCAGCATGTGAGCATCCCCACCATCCTCGTCAAAAGCCAATGCGAAGTGATCTTCGGGTGTCCGCGCATGTTTCAAAGTTGGATGCAAAATGCACAGCGTATTGCTTTTTCCCAACCCTCCTTGGTTGGGTATTCGTTTTGAAAAATGGACTGTGGTCTCCACCTTCCTTCCTCCCGCCTTCCTCCTGCCTCCTGCCTGCCTCCTCCTGTCTTGCCTGCGGGGGGCTGCGATCCGTGAAACTGTCGCTACTTTCGAGGCCTGCTGGGGGGCCCAGCACAGTGACGCCACGCGCGGACCCAAATTAGACCTCGCCATTCCTGGGGGGCTGCGATCTGTGAAACTGTCGCAACTTTCGAGGGCCGCTGGGGGGCCCAGCACAGTGACGCCACGCGCGGACCCAAATTGGACCTCGCCATCCCTGGGGGGGGCTGCGATCTGCGAAACCGTCGCCACTTTCAAAGCCTGCTGGGGGGCCCAGCACAGTGACGCCACGCGCGGACCCAAATTAGACCTCGCCATCCCTGGGGGGCTGCGATCTGCGGAACTGTCGCCACTTTCGAGGGCTGCTGGTGGGTCCTGCGGGGTGAGGCACCGCGCGGACCTGAGCGGGGCCTCGCCGTCCCGGGGGGGCTGCGATCTGCGACACGGTCGCCACTTTCGAGGGCTGCTGGTGGGTCCTGCGGGGTGAAGCACCGCGCGGACCTGAGCGGGACCTCGCCGTCCCTGGGGGGCTGCGATCTGCGAAACTGTCGACACTTTCGAGGGCTGCTGGTGGGTCCTGCGGGGTGAGGCACCGCGCGGGCCTCAGCGGGACCTCGCCGTCCCTGGGGGGCTGTGATCTGCGAAACCGTCGCCACGTTCGAGGGCTGCTGGTGGGTCCTGCGGGGTGAGGCACCGCGCGGACCTGAGCGGGACCTCGCCGTCCTTGGGGGCTGCGATCTGCGACACGGTCGCCACTTTCGAGGGCTGCTGGTGGGTCCTGCGGGGTGAAGCACCGCGCGGACCTGAGCGGGACCTCGCCGTCCCTGGGGGGCTGCGATATGCGAAATGTCGCCATTTTCGAGGGCTGCTGGTGGGTCCTCTTGAGTGGGGCACCGCGCGGACCTGAGCGGGACCTCGCCATCCCTGGGGGGCTGCGATCTGCGAAACGGTCGCCACTTTCGAGGGCTGCTGGTGGGTCCTGCGGAGCGAGGCACCGCGCGGACCTGAGCGGGACCTCGCCGTCCTTGGGGGGCTGCGATCTGCGAAACTGTTGCCACTTTCGAGGGCTGCTCGTGGTTCCTGCGGAATGAGGCACCGCGCGGGCCTGAGCGGGACCTCGCCGTCCCTGGGGGGCTGCGATCTGCGAAACCGTCGGCATTTTCGAGGGCTGCTGGTGTGTCCTGCGGAGTGAGGCACCGCGCGGACCTGAGCGGGACCTCGCCTTCCCTGGGGGGCTGCGATCTGCGAAACGTCGCCACGTTTGAGGGCTGCTGGTGGTTCCTGCTGAGTGAGGCACCGCGCGGACCTGAGCGGGACCTCGCCGTCCTTGGGAGGGGCTGCGATATGCGAAATGTCGCCATTTTCGAGGGCTGCTGGGGGTTCCTGCGGACTGAGGCACCGCGCGGGCCTGAGCGGGACCTCGCCGTCCCTGGGGGGCTGCGATCTGCGAAACCGTCGCCACGTTCGAGGGCTGCTGGTGGGTCCTGCGGGGTGAGGCACCGCGCGGACCTGAGCGGGACCTCGCCGTCCCTGGGGGGCTGCGATCTGCGACACGGTCGCCACTTTCGAGGGCTGCTGGTGGGTCCTGCGGGGTGAAGCACCGCGCGGACCTGAGCGGGACCTCGCCGTCCCTGGGGGGCTGCGATATGCGAAATGTCGCCATTTTCGAGGGCTGCTGGTGGGTCCTCTGAGTGGGGCACCGCGCGGACCTGAGCGGGACCTCGCCATCCCTGGGGGGCTGCGATCTGCGAAACGGTCGCCACTTTCGAGGGCTGCTGGTGGGTCCTGCGGAGCGAGGCACCGCGCGGACCTGAGCGGGACCTCGCCGTCCCTGGGGGGCTGCGATCTGCGAAACACTTTCGAGGGCTGCTGGTGGGTCCTGCGGAGTGAGGCTGAGCGGGACCTCGCCGTCCCTGGGGGGCTGCGATCTGCGAAACGGTCGCCACGTTTGAGGGCTGCTGGTGGTTCCTGCTGAGTGAGGCACCGCGCGGACCTGAGCGGGACCTCGCCGTCCTGGGGGGGCTGCGATCTGCGAAATGTCGCCATTTTCGAGGGCTGCTGGTGGGTCCTGCGGAATGAGGCACCGCGCGGGCCTGAGCGGGACCTCGCCGTCCCTGGGGGGCTGCGATCTGCGAAACTGTCGCCACTTTCGAGGGTTGCTGGTGGGTCCTGCGGAGTGAGGCACCGCGCGGATCTGAGCGGGACCTCGCCGTCCCTGGGGGGCTGCGATCTGCAAAATTGTCGCCATTTTCGAGGTCTGCTGGTGGGTCCAGCGGAGCGAGGCACCAGGCAGATCTGAGCGGGACCTCGCCGTCCCTGGGGGGCTGCGAGCCTCACGAATGCCGCTTGCAGAAGTATCTGCGCTCATGTCACGTCATCACCTCCGTATAACGTCTCCCAAGCTACTCATGCCCCGCATTGCGCAGGGGTTGGGTACGTCGGCAGGGTAATATTCGGAATGGTTGGGAAGGGGGTGTGGCAGTGTCCCTGGTTTGTCGCCGGTCGGCTGGGGGGGGGGTGTTTATCAATAAAGATCAGTAATCAACCTGTCTCCGAAGGGGAAAAAGGGGGGTTGGAAGAGGTAGCGCTCTAAAACACTCACCCCCGGAGGGTTAGTGATATGTTCAAATGGACACGCCCTACGCCATTCATTCTTGCAGAGTTCAAACTTCATGACCTCAGGCGAAACGCTGGGCCCGCCCTACCGACATGTCGGGGGGTGCGACAGGGAGGATACACTTCTAAGACAATGGGGCGAGGGAGGAGGACAAGGTAGGAGAAGGAGAACGGAAGGAGGAGGAGGAGGAGAAAGGAGGAGGAGGCGAAGGCAGGAGGAGGAGGAGGAGAAGGCAGGGGACAGAGGAGGAGGAGGAGGAGGAGGAGGAGGAGGAGGAGGAGGAGGAAGACGAGGACGACGACGGCGGACGCCGACGACGAGAGCGACGGGACCCCACGACGACGACGACCTCGGCACGCCGAGGGGGCGGCGCCGAGTCGGCCCGACGGCGACGACCTCGGCACGGGCAGCCACCGGCAGCGGCCACCGCGCCCGAGCTGCCCCGAGACGCAACACGCAACACGTATCGTATTGATTCGGGGGTTGACAACACCCCTACCCTGACACGTCGATTAGTTAGTTGTCCGTTTTCGCTTCTCGAGAGGGCGCCGCGACCGTCATTTTCCAGGCTCGCGTCCGCCAGGCTTGGGTCCGAGGTCGCCTTCACTAAGCCACGTTTTGCTAAAGGGGGCTCTGTCCATCCCCGACTGATACGGAGCTCCACACGCAGGCCGAAAACGTAGGCCCGACGCGACACGCTCGCCAGAACGCGGCCCAGCACCTGGAGCCACCGCGCAGCGTGCCGACACGGACGTCTCGAGCACGGGACGCGTTGCGTTTCAAAGCGGGCGTGTCGAGGCAACTACAGTCGGGGCCCTGAAGAAGGAACCCTTTTCGGTTGGGGAGGGGCTCCGCGTTCCCTCAAGTGTTTCGCAGCCTACCCCAGGTTATCCTCATGTCTTCGATCGGGAATCGAAGTTCAACTTATGGGAAACAGGGGCCTCGCTCCCGATTCAGGGTTCCTGAGGTCAACGCCCCGACTGTAAGCCCGGTCACCGCGCTCAGCCCAGGACACACTCGACCAGATGAAGGGGTCGGTGCACGTCGCGGGCATGGTCTCGAGCTTCCGGCGCGCGCCGCCGCCTGCGTGCCGTCGTCCTCGTCGTGGCGCCGCCGCCCGTCGTCCCTCTGGTCCGCGGCCGCGCCCCTCGCCCCTCCGCGGGAGGCATGGGGCGAGGAGACGGGGAGGAGGAGGAGGAGGAGGAGGAGGAGGAGGAGGAGGAGGAGGAGGAGGAGGAGAAAAAGGAGGAGGAGGAGGAGGAGGAGGAGGAGAAAAAGAAGAAGGCTTTTCAGACGCTGCGGTCTTGGCCATCGAAACCCGCCGAACTTACAAAAAAAACAACAGGAGGAGGAGGAGGAGGAGGAGGAGGAGGAGGAGGAGGAGCAGGTGGAGGAGGAGGACATTGAACAAGGAAGCAGGAGGCTGCCGGTGATGAGGAGGGGAGGGAGGGAAGGGCGGGAGGGAGCGAGGTGTCTCTTTCGTCGTCGGTGTCTCTTGTCGCCCTCCTCGGACGAGGAGGGAGCGACCGAGGAGGGAGGGCGTGAGGCTGATGGGGTGGGGTCCAGTCAGGTGGCGTGGGAGGGCAATTATACAGCAGGGGAAGGATCAGGATCATCAGGCGCAGGACCAGCAGGAGGAGGGAAGCGGGGTGAATGACGGGCAGGTGGGCGAGGGAAGGGGACGAGGATGGGACGAGAGAGGTACGTATGCGGATGCGGAGCATGAGAGAGACTGGGGAGTGGGCAGCTGGAGGATAGCTCCTCCTCCTCCTGCCATTGTAATCTTATCCTTCCTCTGCCCATCCTCGTCCTCCTCCGTTCTCTTCCTCCTCCGCCTCTTCCCTTCAGTACTCCCACCACCCCCTCCTATTCATACCCCTCCTCCTCCTCTGTCTTCTCCGCCTGCCTTCCCCTCATCCTCCCCCCTTCTCCCTCTCTCCTTTGCTCCACACCAGCTCCTCAGGAAGGCGGGGAGAAAGACGGTGGAAGAGTGGGACCACGAGAACGCCGAAGACCCCGACGCCGACGCAGCAAGCCAGGAAGACGCCGGCGAGCACAGCCGAAAGGACAACCAACGACGCCAGAGAGCCTCCTGGAGCCGCCGATAGCACCCTCCAGGCGCCACCATCTCGGGACACCTTCCCCCCCCCTGAGCACCCCCGAGAAAACAGCAGCCAGAGCCCCCCCCCCTAACACAAATCGGTCGCCAGGAGGAGGAGGAGGAGGAGGAGGAGGAGGAGGAGGAGGAGGAGAGTGAGGAGCACGGGGAGGAGGAGGAGGAGGAGGAGGAGGAGGAGGAGGAGAGGAGGAGGAGGAGGAGGAGGGAGGAGGAGGAGGAGGAGGA
This sequence comes from Prorocentrum cordatum, assembly GCA_963575745.1. Classification (NCBI taxonomy): domain Eukaryota; class Dinophyceae; order Prorocentrales; family Prorocentraceae; genus Prorocentrum; species Prorocentrum cordatum. The sequence goes on along the minus strand of CAUYUJ010016852.1, from coordinate 153,128 downwards.
GGAGGAGGAGGAGGAGGAGGAGGAGGAGGAGGAGGAGGAGGAGGAGGAGGAGGAGGAGGAGGAGGGAGGAGGAGAGGAGGAGGAGGAGGAGGAGGAGGAGGAGGAGGAGGAGGAGGGAGGAGGAGGAGCAGGAGGCTGAGGAGGTGGAGGAGGAGAAGGAGGAGGAGGAGGAGGAAGGGGGATGATGATGATGATGATGATGATGATGATGATGATGATGATGATGATGATGATGATGATGATGATGATGATGATGATGATGATGATGATGATGATGATGATGATGATGGATGATGATGATGATGATGTGATGATGATGATGATGATGATGATGATGATGTGATGATGATGATGATGATGATGATGAGGAGGAGGAGGAGGAGGAGGAGGAGGAGGAGGAGAAGGAGGAGGAGGAGGAGGGGGAGGAGGAGCAGGAGGGGGAGAAGGAGGAGGAGGAGGAGGATGAAGGGGAGGAGGAAGGGGGAAGAGGAGGAGGAGGAGGAGGAGGAGGAGGAGGAGGAGGAGGGGGAGGAGGGGGAGGAGGGGGAGACGGAAGAGGAGGAGGAGGAGAAGGAGGAGGAGGAGGAGGAGAGGAGGAGGAGAAGGACCAGTGGAAACCCAAGAGTCATCAACGATGTTGGAATGATCCCTCCCACCAAGCTCCCTTTTCATAGGCCCCTACAACGGTTCACTTCAGTTGAGGGAACTGCCTCGCTGGACGACAACAGTTTTTGAAGATCCAGAAGCGTGCCAAAACATTGTGCTTGGGATTTCAACGCCACGGGTCAACCTGACCGCTGTACCTTGACGATCCAGAATTGTGCCAGGACGCCATTTTTGGACCTCCGCACAGCGAATCAACATAACTGTTGTGCCCGCATAATCCTGAATCCTTCCAACACACCATTCTGGTACGCGGATCATGGGAATGAGTGAAACTCTTGCAAAGGTGCGCGGCGCTAAGTCGAGAGCCACAGTTTGAAAAGGAGCCGCCCTCAATCCATGAAACTCTTGCAAATTGAAAAATGTGCGCGGCGCCACAGCGAGAGCCACATGTTGAAAAGAAACCGCCCTCAATCCGTGAAACTCCTTGGACATGTTATGAACGAAAGTGCGTGGCGCTAAGGCGAGAGTCACATTTTGAAAACGACCCGCCATCAACCCGTGAAGCTCTTGCACGTTGTTCAACGAATTTGCGCGGCGCTCAAGCGAGATCCAATTGTTGAAAACCACTCGCCCTGAATCCGTGAAGCTCTTGCAACTGTTTAACACGAGTGTGCGCGGCGCTGGGGCGACAGCCACATTTTGAAAACCACCCGCCCTCAATTCGTGAAACTCTTTCAAACATCTAAAACGAATGTGCGTGGCGCTAAGGTGAGAGCCACATTTTGAAAACCACCCGCGCTCCATATGTGAAGCTGTTGTCACATTTAAAGCTTCAGAGTCATAAGTGGTGGGGAAGTCTCAGGCGAAACGCCCATCGTGCCCTAAAAATTGGCCTCGGGGTGCCACAGGGAGGAGTTATCTACAATGAGAAGGAATGGAGGAGAAGGAGGAGGAGGAGGAGCAGGGAGGAGGAGGGGGTCGAGGAGGAGGGGGAGGAGGAGGACGAGGACAAGGACGAGGACGAGGAGGAGGAGGAGGAGGAAGGAGGAGGAGGACCTCCTCCTCCTCCTCCTGGAATAGAGAGGAAAATGAGATGAGGAGAAGGATGGGGAGCAGGAGGAGGAGCAGGAGAGGAGGAGGAGGAGGACGAGGAGGAGGAGAAGGAGGAGGAGGAGGAGGAGGAGGAGGAAAAGGAGGAACAGGAGGAGGAGGAGGAGGAGGAGGAGGAGGAGGAAAAGGAGGAACAGGAGGAGGAGGAGGAGGAGGAGGAGGAGGAGGCGGCAGAGAGCCGCCGCCCGCGGCGGCTCCACGGGCCCTGGGCTGCGGCCCCAAACCCGGGGCGGCTCGGGCGACCTCTCGGGCTTGGGCTCGGGCGTTCGGCCTCGGGGGCAGCGGCTCGGGCCTCCTGCCCGGACACCTGGAAGCTCCGGCTCGGGCCTCCGCTCCCGCTCCTCATGATGGGCAAATGGTCCACCGCCGCTACCATGTGTAGGACGGGGGAGGAGGCAGGATGAGGAGGTCCTCTCCTCCTCCTCCGCCTCCTCCTCCTCCTCCACCTCCTCCTCCCTCTCCTACACATGGTACTGGTGGTGGAAAATGGGCCCATCACCTCAGAGTGGCTCTGGAAAGCGACAGGGCGGTGTCTTTGCTTAGTCGGTTGTCGTCTTATTTCTATGTTTTTTTGTTTGCGGCCGGTTCTGGCGCCGTCGCCGTTGTTTTTCTTCGGGTCTGGCTCCGTTTTCAATCCCGGGGCCGTTGATATTCTCAGCCTCGGTGCACCGTTTTTGTGCTGGACCGTTTCCAGGATCAAGTTCCGGATTTCTGGACACGGTCCACATCTCTCTGCCGCTCCCAGGAACCATTAAGTCCCGCTCCAGCTCGTGCTGGCCCAAGGTGCCCTTGGCCGATGCGCCACATGTTGAGCCCCTATAGGGGCCCCTGTGCCTCCCTGGAAAAGCTGAGGCCACCCTGGGCCAGAGCTGCATCTGCCATCACTTGACCATACTCGCGAGGTCTCCTGGGATTCCCCGGAGTGCCCCAGAGGCTTGTGCTGAGGTTCTGGAAGTTCAGAGAGAGAGAGAGAGACATCAAAGACAGCAAAAAGACATACCAACAAGACAGGCCAAAGGCCGATTAGGAGGTTTGGGGTTGGAGCCAAAGACGGCACAACCACTGCGACGACCGTATCCATCCATCGAACAACCTCGATCGGTCTCACAACATATCGTCCTCACAATCTACCCACCGATCCCACTGTCAATCAAGTTGCCGATCTATCAGTAGATCTATCGATAGATTGCGTGATCGGCCTCACTCTCTGTATATCGATCGCACTATCTATAAACCTCGCTATTTATGTATTCGGTCCGCTATCCAGATCCTACGAATGTTTTTTCCAAACAGTTGCTGTGCTTAGGGAAGATATCTTGTGTTCTACAGAACTGGGCCGAGCTGCCAGTCTGGCGGCTCCGTCTTCGCCGTCGCCGCCCCGTCGTCGCCTCGACGGCGCCCGTCGTCTGTGCCTGGATGCCAGCCTGGCAGCTCCGTGCTCGCCGTCGCCGCCCCGTTGTCGCCTCGACGCCGACCGTTGCCTGGGCCTGGCTGCCGGTTTGGCGGCTCCGTGGTCGCCGTCGCCGCCCTGTCGCCGCCCCGTCGCCGCCTCGTCGCAGCGACAAGGATTGAGCCACATGGATTTTTGTTAAAAAAAAATCGACTTGATTTAGATTCCGCCGCGCTCCCGAGGGAGGACTCAACGGTTCACCATGGGTATGTTTCGTGCAGTTTGTACATGCTTATGCCCGATCGCTTATTCTGCTTAAACGACATCATCCCAGCCCAGCCGGTATCGACCACCCCCCCTTATCAGTGACAAAAAACACTGCGCGCACAAGCGTTGCACAAGAAACATGAACCACAAGAAGAAACATGTGTTTGAGGATCTCGGCATGCGCGCGCCTTCGCGCGAGCATGTCGACATCCTCAACAACATAGATTCCGCGAAGATGTCAACGCCAAGTGTCCCGAACATGCACATGTTTGGCTTTGCAACGTAACGTTTCAAAACAAGTCTGCGCGCGAGCTCTTTCTACTTCTTGAGAAAACCACTTGCTTCCAAACAGTTTCGTCAAATTCGACCACGCGTGACGGGGGGCACGGTCCCTGTCGAATCGTACCATGCGGGCCACCAGCGCCCGTCGGCCGCGAGCTCATTGCGAAATCCATTCTCACAACCTTCATCGCCGACACGTGGAATCCATCATTGTCATCGGTGTGAGCAGCATCGGCGCCATCAGTGGCCTTCCCGTCGTCATCGTCACCGTTGTCACCAGCACTGCTAGAATCGTCATCGTGTCTGCCCGCGCGTCAGCACTGCCTGCGAGACGCGCTGGGAAGTTCCCAGCGGCCAGCGCCACCGCGGCCGAGTCGGTCGTGGCAGACTAGCTGGCCGCTCTGCTCGCGAGCTTGCGCGCGCAAGCGCGGCCGCAACGATGCGCCAGCCAGCGCCAAGCAGTCATCGCAACCGCCGCCGCATAGGTTTTGCAATCCAAGTTGCGGGCAGGTCGGTGGGATGACTGCTCGAGCAGTGAAATTGGCAATTAGATTTTGGTTTCGTAGACAAGTATTCGGATCTACCCCATCCCTCGGGCGGAATTGCGGGTCCATTTTCCGCATTGCATTGCAGTTTGCATCTGGGTCTGTCCACTCGTCTATCCGAAGTATGAACTCGTACAACCCCAGGCAGGCCGGTGTCCCCCCCCTTTTTTTGCAAAATATACTACGCGCGCTTTCTCGTTTATCGAAAACCATAAATGTCCAGGAGCCCCTTCGCAACGCATGGGACAAAGTGCACACGCGCGCGCGTCGTCGCGCGCGCATGCCGGAACCTTTCAACAAGCCATCGATTTCGTACGGGTTTCAAAATCGATTGTCCCGAAAACATGTAGTAATACATGGTTTCGCAACAACGATGATGAAACACAACATTGCGCCCGGGCTCTTGCGGACTTGAGAAAACCAATCGTTTTTCAACGTATTAAACTTGTGTCACTAAGCGGGTCGTTCGCGCGCGCATGTTGGAATCGCTCGAACGCCCTTGCGCGCGTGTTGTCGCAAGAAGCCGCTGCAAACGATGGGACGAAGTGCGCGCGCGTCGTCGCGCGCGCATGTCGCAATCCTTCAACAACCTTCGGTTTCGTAAGGATATCAAAATCGAGCGTTCCAGAAACATACAACACCACATGGTTTTGCAACACCAGTTTGTTGTAAATGCCTGCGCTCGCGGTCCTTCGAATCAGTAAGACAACGCTTTTTTTTATTTTCCTTTAATACAAAAACAGACACATGTTCCTTGAACTCGGCCAAAGGGGCCCTTCGCGCCGAACGTCGAGGTCATTCGGACTCCCTTGCGCGCGTGCTAGGGATTGGGGCGCGATCCGTGTCCAACAATATCATGCGGGCCCCTCTCGCGCGTCGGCCGCGCGCGCATGCCGAACTCGCTCCAAAACTTGCACCGCCGACCCGAAAGCGCCGTTGTTGTCGCCGGCGTAATCCGCATCGGCGCCGTCACAGGCCTTGCCGTCGTCGTTGCCATCATCGGTGCCAGCATCGCTACCATCATCATCGCGTCTACTGTTGTCGACGTTGCCATGACACGGCCCGCCCAAGTCGCCGACTCGCCCTGAAATGCCCGCTGGGGCGTGCCCAGCGGTCAGGGCCACCGCGGCCGCGTCGGTAACGCCAAACTATTTGGCCGCTGCGCGCGCGAGCATGCGCCGGCTAGCGCGGCCGCAGGGATGCACCCGCCAACTCCCAGCACTCATCGCAATCGCCGCAGCGTGGGTTTTGCAAGCCAAGTTGCGGGTGGGTGGGTGGGGTGATTGCGCGAGCAGTGGGGTGGACCATTCATTGCGAACAGAAGCTATTTGCACCACGTAGATTACGCCACGCAGATTGTGCAACCTAAACTGCACCATTTGGGTTGCATCATGTGTACTGCGCAACGTAGATTATCCGACTACTCCCTTGTCACGACGGTACTCTCTGGGAAAGTACAGTTGTCATTCGATTCTGCCCCAGCTTACATAACAACGGCTGCACAACATATATTGCACAGCGTTGGTTGCACAACGTAGATTGCACCACAAGTGTTGCACCACGTAGGTCGTCTTACATATATTGTACAACATTGTTCTTTCCACCTAAATTCTCCTGTCTAAAAAGAGAATAGGCTCTACCCCCCCCGGACTTATCGGCCCTCCTTGGGATAGTACGATTTCATATATATATATATATACAAGACTTGAAGCTCGCTGCGCTTCGCTTGAAAGTCTTGGTATAGTGCATGGTGGGAGTGAGGCGTGGGCCGAAGGCGGCCGTTGGGTTGCGCAAGGAAGTGTGCGCAGGGCCGAGAACTGGACGAACATCGCAATACACGCCGGCACGAGGACGACGGGGGCGCGCGCGCGCACGCGCGCGCGCGGGTGGGCGTGCGCGTGCGAGGGTACAGAAGGGCGGGTGCCATCACTAAGGACAGGAAGAATTAGCCCGGGAGCTGTCCTAAGTTTCTCCTTCAATGTGTGTTACACTTTTTCGTCTCTGTCGTTTCAGGGCGCCGTGATTGCCTCTGAAGGTGTCCAGAGGGATGCTCTGGGAACGCGCATGCGAGAGATGAGGAGTGAGGGTTGCGGCGAGGGTCATTTATCGGTCCTCTGGCGTACAAAAAGTGGCCACGACGGCACTGGCAAGCGAGCGCGGTGCGGGCTCGCTGAGCAGGCGATCCTATTGGCGGGGGGGGAGTAGAGGGAGTGGTTGCCGGGCAAGTATCGCACCGGCACGAGTGCCGAGAAAAAGGAAGGCTAGCAGGGGCCAGCGGATGCGCGTGGAAGCGGCGTGCTGCAGACCGCACGTCAGTTCTTCGCTTTCTTGGCGGGCTTCTTCGTGACGGCACCGCCGACGGCGGCCGCCGCCGGGCGCTTCTTGACGGACGTGGGGGCGGCCGGCGCCTTGGCGGTCAGGGCAGAAGGGACGGTGTCCACCATGGCCGTGTTCGGGTCACACGTGGTCCACGTGATGAACTGCGGGTACTTCTTCTGCAGGCTGCGCAGCGGCGCGAGGATCTTCTCGGGGATGTTCTTGGCGACGACGACGCAGAAGTTGTGCAACTCCTTGACCGTGCGGTCGGTGCCGTCGAGCATCTTGAAAGACCGAGTGAGCTGGACGCGGTTCTGGTTGCGGACGCTGGAGACTGTGAAACCGTTGTGTTTCCCCGTCGGCGGCACGACGAAATCGGCTTCGATGTAGCTGTGTTGGAGTAGGTCTGCGGTGGTCTGCAGCACGTGCTTCTGCGCGTTGGCTGTGGCGCTGGCGGACTGGCCGAATGCCGCGTGGACGTGGGCCCAGCTCGGATTCGGGTTGCCCTTGCTGAGCGCCCTGGTGAAGCCACGCTGCGCGATCTGGACGCCAGCGGGGGCCTCGTCCAAGTCGTGAACGGCGACGGCGTCCTTCCACAGCGTGGTGAGGCCGTGGGTCTTGCGCTCCTCGCGGAAGCGCAAGCTCGCGCCGTCGGCGATGGTGACGCGGACCCCGTTCGCTTTCTTCTTGTTGATGTCAAGGAGCTCGATGTGGATGTGTTCCGTGTAGAGCGACACGTAGACGCGGTTCTTCCCCGCGTCTGCCGCCTTCGCAGTGGTGGCTGCGGTCTGCTCCGGGGCGTACTCGTAAGTCGCGTTCGAGCTCTTCGGGGCCATGGCGAGCTGGGACGCGCGGCGGGGGGGGGCTGCCGAGTGAGCGGCCGGACGTTGGTGAGCGCAAAGCTGCTTGAAGAGCTTCGGGCCAGATGGCGCGGGGAGCTCGGGGTTGTCCGCGGGCGGCGGGGCGACTGTTATTGGCTCGGAAGTTGTCCGGAGAATGTCTGTGGCAGTGTGCGCACGGGGAGCCACAGCGATTTTGTGCATTGCCGCGCTGGGGTTGCATCATTGGGAGTGCACAATCAGGCGCAGGCAGAATCGGTGGAAAATAATCGAATGGCGGGCTGCCTGCAATCGTGCAGGTAGGAAAATAAATTTGGGCCCCGAGCCGGAGGTGTGCGCCCGCCGAATCTGCCCGGAAGCTGTCTCAGAAATCGCTGTCCCGGGGCGGGTCCAAGTTGTCGTTCGGCTGCCATGGAGGGGGGGGGGGATTGGCTAGTGACATCCCCCGGAAGCTGTCCCGAGAGTTGCCTTGCCGTTGGGCGTGGAATTTCTCTGGCTGTCCTGGAGGTAGGTCACTGCCCTGGGAGTCGCCCAGACAATGCCAATCGGGACAAAACAACTGACGATTATGTACCCCTTTGCCCGCGAGATGGGGCGCCCAAAGAATCGCGCGGCACACGTGCCAAGCGTATTTGGGATGGCCGTGTAAACAGCCAGGCGCGCCTCAATGGAGAGGTTTGTTTTTGTTTGGCATCGGGGCAAGAGGATTCCCCTGGAAGACCCCGAAACCGATGTCCATGTCATCGGCACCATGTTCGCTCCGATGTTCCACGAGGGTGTTGATTGCGCCGGAAGCTGTCCTAAAAATGCTGCGTTCTCTTTCTTTCCTCCCCCCGTTTGCTCTTGCTCCTGCCTGTTCCCTCCTCCTCCCCCCTCCTCCTCGTCGTCCTCCTCCTCTTCTTATCATTTCCCTTCCTTTTCTGGATTCGCCTGGAAGCTCCCGAGAAGCGATTTCCATATCAGCGGCACCATGTTGCCATGTCTGGTCCGATGGTCCACGAAGGTGTGGATTGCGCCGGAAGCTGTCCTACAAATGCTGCTTCTCCTTTGCTCTTGCTCCTGCTTGCCCTCCTCCTCCTCCTCCTCGTCCTCCTCCTCCTCGCCCTCTTTGCCGTCTTCCTTTCTCTCGTGCACGGCAGGCGCGTGCTTTTTTGTTTGCGGGGTCATTCTGTCTGTCGGGCCTGCAAACAACTGTGCACGGGGCTGCGCTCAGACGATTTCGGCGACCTTGCGCCGGGCCAAGCGCGTCCAGAGAGCCCGACGCTCTGCGAAATACAGTGCGCGCAATGACAGCACGAAGCCATCGCGGATATCGTCTGGCCAGTGCGAGGCACGGGCGCGCTTTCGCGACCGAGATAAATTGGACCCGATCTCGCAAACCATGCTCTCTTCGGCAAAGCCGCAGCTACGCAGGTGAGCCATGCCGAGCAATTCGGCCGCTCGCTTGCCTGTCGGCCCCCACTGGGATGCCATTTCTGCGAACGCGGCGTCGCACATTAATGCATCGCGCCGGCCCAATGTGTTTTGCATGCGGGAGGATGGCGTCTTCTTCTTCTTGCCCTTGAGCCCGCTGGGGAACCCGCGCAATCCTAGCAAAACGCGTGTCCCAGGGCCAGGATATATCTGCCTCCTTTCGCAGAGCCGCGTGATGATAGACGTGCCTGAGAGCTTGCACGACAAAGCATTCCGGCGGAGCGCATTGAGAATCTGCATGGCCACAAACGGACCTACCTGGCATGGCAGCGTGGATCCGCGGCCCGCTCGCGCAGGCCCCCGCGATGGCGGCTTGGAAAACATGTCTAATGAAAAAGGGGGCCGTGCTTGGCATTGCGTAGCTTTCTGAGGGGCATCGGGGAAGGGGTCACGGGGCCTTGTGGGATGCTCGCCATAGCGAGCGGGCGGGCCACGGAAAGATCAGCGTTGGGGGGTTCTGGGTGCGGGACGCGTCGGCGGCAGCCTTCCGTACGCGATTTCAAATTGGGTCTTACTAAGCAGCAATTGTCGCAGTCGTTCCAACCGAGGCAGAACCAGGACAAATTTGCGAGGGATGTGAACGCCGTCGAGGACCGGCCGTTGGATATGCTTCCAACCATTCCTGCATCGAATTCGCAGCTTGATGTACCGGACACGAGGATGCGCCAGCGGAGTCTCATTCGCAAAAGATCCTATATTGTACCCGGTTCTTGCTTGTTTGCGGCTGTGGAGAATCCAACAAATAGCCGCGGCTTGGAGCATCATGTATATATCCATGTTCTCAGATGTGAGCACGGCGGCGATTAACGCATCTCGAAGGCTCTGGGCCGACAGGTAAGACGAAAGGTGCTGTCGGAACCTCTCCACCAAACGTGGAAGTTTCACCTGGCGCGGTTGCGTGTGCACATAAGCGTATGCTATCAAGAACATGGCGAAAAAAGACCCGTGGTTGAGCCATACCTTACAAACGAATATGTTGAGCAGAACTTGCGCGCGAGACGACGCCGCGCCAGTGACGATGTCCAGGAATATGTTGGTATAGTCGAAGCCTGATGCATAATTGTTGAACCCGTAATTCTTGATGTCCAGAAGGCCTTTGGTGCTTCGGCGCACGAACTCAGATGGCGACTCGAAAGTGTGGCCTCGGCCTCGCACCCGAGGGCGTGGACCCGACTGTGGCCCGCATGGGGCGGTAAGAGCATTCATGGGCCGGCTGCAGGTTTGTAGCACGCAGCAGAAAGGAAATTCGTGAAACCCGTGGATGTCGCACCAAAGTTGCACCAGTTTTACCCATCGCATATAGTCTAAACAACTGAACAGAGGTTGTGAGACGGGGACTTCGCCACAGAAGCGCTGATAGAACTTAGCGTCCGACGGGGTCGCTGAAAAGGTTCGGGCAACAGTGCATGCGGAAGAAGCCACGGGCACCCCGTCTCCAAACACGGACGCGTCTGACTCCGAGTCGGAGTCCGAAGAGGAACGTGCCGCCCAGCACGATGTGAAACAAAGAATGCAGAATGCCAGAAGTTGGAGGCGCCGCGAGGCGCGCATTGAGCACGAGCGGGGATGAACTGATTAGCAATCCGCGCCGGAGCCTGAGCAAAAATGGCTACGGATAATCATGAGGGGGGAATGGTCACAGGCGTCTGGTGGACACACCGCGACGACGTTCATTGTTACATGTTCGTCCTCTGGTGGCTGACGTTGGACTCGGGGGCTGTCAAATACCGACTCCAGATGGGCCGACGGTCGCAAGGCAGGGGAAGGCAAGTAATTAGCCCGGAAGCTGTCCAGAGAATGGGCCTTCGAACAAAGGGGTTGCACTCGTCGGCGCTGGCAGGGACCGACGCACGTGTCAGTGATTGGGGCTTCGAACAAACAGGTTGCACTCGTCGGCGCAGGCAGAGATCCACGCGTGTGTGAAAACAGAATCTTTGAACGTGTATGTTTCGTTGTTGCGCGTTGTTCGTATTAAGGCGGCCGTAGGGGCGTGGGTGTCGTTTCGGGCGTCGAGGTCGGGGCGACCTGTCGTTTCGAGCGTCTCCCCCGATGATGATCCGAATGGCCCCGCAGGGGCCCCCGATGCGCGGTGAAGAGGTTAGAAGAGGTCTCGAAGACAGACTCGAGAAGCTCCCCAGAGGCACGGGGGGCTCTCAGAGGCCGCAGCGAAACTCCGAGATGCCTCCAAGAGCCCCTCTGAGGCACCCCAACAGACCGCCATGTTCATTGAGAAGGTCCTGACCAACAGCCCAGGCACGATGGCGCGGGGGTGGCCGAGCGCCGCCAGATAATTTCAACCATCGTCACAAGGTCTGAATCCTTCAGGAGGTCGGCGGGGCGTATGCCAAATCGTATAATCTTCCCGGAAGCTGTCCCCGCGAATGCCGATTGACGTGTGCATGTGTGCATGCACGTGTGGTGCAGGCATCTGTGTGCGTGGACGTTGAGAGAGATATGCAGACAGACTGGTGAGCAGGGAAGGGTCCGAAGAGGCTTCCGAGACGGCCCCGGCGAGCCCTGAAGGCCCCGGAGCCTCCAAGAGGGCGCAAGACACTTGCCAGATGGCCCCAAGAGCTCTCCAGGAAGGCCGCCGAGGTATCCGAAGAGACCCTGATATTAATTCAAAAGGTTCCTGACCGACAGCGCAGGCACGGTGGCAAGGGTTTCGCCGAAGGCCACCGGGTAAGCTCCGCGGCGTAGCAAGGGCTCACTCTTCGGGGTGTCAGCGAAATGGCGTAAGCCAGTGGGTATAATCTCCCCGGAAGCTGTCCCTGGAAGCTTGCCTCATGAATATATTTGTGCATGCATGTTTGTAGCATCGAACTGCGTGGTGGACGTGCGACGGGTATGTCCCAGAGACCCCTCGGAGGTATCTCAACAGACCCTCATGTTCATCAGAAAGGTCTTGACCATGAGGCCAGCGACGCTCGTGCGGGTTTGGCCGGGTGCCACCAGATAATTTCCATCATCGTCGCAAGTCCTGAAATCCTTCTGGAGGTCGGCGGAACGACGGAAGCCAAATAGTATAATATCCCCGGAAGCTGTCGCCGCAAATGGCGGCTGATGTGCTCATGTATGCATGCAGGTGTGGTGCATGGATCTGGGTGCGTGGACGTTGCGAGGGATGCGCACACAGACTGGTGAGCAGGGAGGGATTCAAAAGGCCTCCAAAACGGCCGAAGAGCCCCGAGAAGGCCCCGGAACCTCGAAGAGGACGCAAGACACTTGCCAGATGGCCCCAAGAGCTGTTCAGGAGCACCCTCCGGGGCACCTCAAGAGACCCTCATATGAAGTGAAGAGTTCCCGACCGATAGCCCAGGCACGGAAGCAATGGTGAGGTTGAAGACTATCAGGTAATTCCACGGCCGTCGCAAGGTTCCACGCCTTCTGGGTGTCAGCGGAATGGCGCAAGCCAGTTGGTATAATCTCCCCGGAAGCTGCCCCTGGAAATCTTGCCGGTGAATGTATGTGTGTCCCCGCCGCCGAAGGCGAGGAGCAGATGACGGAGAGGCCCCGAAGCACGCGATGGGTTCCACGATGCCGAACGGGCACGTTAAATACCACACACACACTGTTTGATCCAGCCTTGGCCGATCCCGTTCGCTGGAAGCCGCGCGGCGGGTCACCGTTGAAGGCAAGCACCGCAGGAAGGGGGGGGGAGTGGGGGGGGAGGAGGAGGAGGAGGAGGAGAAGGAATCGTGACCAGCGTATTCTATGTGGGTGCGGGGGTTGGGGAGGTGACGGGGGCTTTCTAGTATTGTCTCTTGGGGCTTTCGCGGGCTTGGGGGCATTTGCGGGCCGCTGGGAGCCTGATGGTGTTTCGTGGGGACCCATTGGGGTGCCGGGGTGCTCGGGGATTGGTGACATGCGTTGGGGGTTGGTTGGGGTCTCCTAGGAGTTTGGGGAGGTTCGCGGGGGCGCAGAAGAAACGACGCGTCGAAGACGGAGGGGAGGGGGGAAGGTCGCGGGGGCGACGGCGGAAGGGAGAATGACAGGAGAGATGGGGAGGGAGAAGACGAGGACGAGGACGAGAAATATGTGTTTTTGGGTGCGCGCGGGGTGAGACGAGTCGAAACACGAGGGCCTCTGGTCCTCTGGTCAGCGGGAGGACGCAGGCCTCTTCATGGCTGGGCGATGTCGCCTGGAACTCTTCGCGGGTACGGCCAACAACAGCTCAGGCCAAACAATGTTCTTCACGATGGCCCAGCCGTCTGTGTCCACGTGGTCGGGCGAAGCGAGCGCACGAATATCAGAGCGGTGCCGCGCCCGGGTGAGGGCGGCATAGAGATGGCCGTGGCTGAACGGGTTGTGCCGCGCGTCCAGCACCATCTTGGATAGGGTACGTCCTTGTGCAGAGTTGTAGGTGGATGCATAAGCTGGTCGTAAAGGGTACTGTCGACGAGCCATCGTGGAAGTGCCGTGGACGATCTGCCATCGAAAAGTGATCCGTGGGAGGGGGAATTCCCGACCGTCGAGGGTCTCTATCAGCACGTGGTGAGTGTGGACTTTGCGAAGTATCACGGGGACCCTGTTCATGAGGCGGTCTTTTGGGTTGAAGTTCCGCATCAGTTCGTAGAGGGCCCCTTCCACGAGGCGCAGACAGCGGGGGGGAGCGCCGGGGGAGGTCTGGAGGTTGAGGAATTCGGCGGTGATGTGTTGTTCAACTGCTCCCGCGGCATCGATGTCGAGCGTGTCCGCGCTGAGGGCACGATACGAAGGGCACTGGTAGGTGCGCGCCAGCAGGTTCAGCATGCGTTCGTTGTAGGCGTCCACGAGAGAATTGAGGACGGCGAGAACTTTGGATTCGGCGCACTGGTGCGGGTCATTCGGCGCGGGGAAGCAGTACTTGAGGGCGTCGTCTTCGGATGGGACGGTGGCGATGTCGCGCAGCTTGATGTTGCCAGGGCTGCCTGTATGGTTGGTTATCGTCGGCGCGTCACCGGAGCCGATGGTGTCCAGCCATGCTGCGAAATGCCGATCGTCTGCCTGGCGGTGCACTCGGTCCAACGTGAAAATGGCGAACTGGGGCCATGAAGCCGAGGAGCGGACGCTGCTGGAGACGATGGATTGCCGAGTCCCTTTGGGGACGACTGGTGGGATTTGCCTGAAGTCCCCGCATCCGACGAAGGTCTTCGGGACGTATGTGTCCGGGTAACGATCGGCGAGTGCGCGCAGCAATGCAATAACGGCGTCCCACGCTGCTTTTCTTGCAGAAGGGAATTCATCCCACTGGATCAAAGTGGCCTTGCAAATTGTAATGACTTGGGCCGACGTCATTGATAAAGAGCACGTGAGTTCGGCGTCGTCGTGCACTGGAATGGCGAAGGCGGAATGTGCCGCGGTGCCGTGAGGCTGCAAGAGGGCGGCCTGCCCTGTGGTAGCCACGTTGAGTACCTGGTGCCCATCGGCTTCGAGAGCTTGCGTGAGGCAGGTAGCCAACGTAGTCTTCCCTGTGCCCGCGCGGCCTTCCACAAACACGAAGGCTTCGCGACGCCGGTGGCAGCAAGTGAGAATGTGGTCGTAAGCTGTGCGTTGCCCGGGGCATTGGCGAATGCGGGCGAGCAGAGCGGTCGTCGGGGCGGGGGTAGGCGTTGTAGTATCTGAGGGGGGCCCTGCGGTAGCGTCGGCGGGGGCCCCGTCAGTGATCTCGCCCAGCTTCCTATTTTCGTCGCTGTTGCCGTTCTGCAGCCAGGTGGCTCGCAGCAGGACCATGAGATTTTTCTGGGCGGCGCGGGCGCCGAGACCTCGGTCCAGGAAGTCCTTCATAAGCGGTCGTTCGTACTTGCGGTAGAGAGACACGGGGGCGGCATCTTGTTCGAGTAGAACCAGGAACGCGAAGCGAAGTTGGGCTGCAGTGTACCGGAGCGCAATGAGCTCGTCGAGCACGGCGTGGGCTTCGTCGTCGCGGACGAATTGGCCCGTGGCCCGTAGCGTCTCCTCGTATATAGGATACACCTTGCCGTTGTGCGTCCTGCAATCGGCAAAGGACGCCTTGGGAAAGTTCAGCAGGATGTGTCGGAGGTAGAAGACGTCGCCTTGCTTCGGGAACTTCATCTCGAGGCGGCACAACGGGGGCTCGCCACGCAGCCTCGGGTACACGAAGAACTGTTTTGGCGGAGGGGCGCGGTCCAACACGGCGGCGGCCTGCGATGGGCACGATGGGGGCGTCATGTAGGTTTCAAAATACTCGTGGCAGGCCAATGCGTCGAATGGTGGACCCGCGGGTCGGTAGAAGTACCGTTGAAGTGGTGACACGTGGGCTTCAAGCGCATTGGCCTCCTCTCCTTCCGCGAAAACAATCCATTGTTGTCCGGGCAGGTGCACGGGCAAGCAGACGACGTGCGGCCATCTGTCGTAGGTGTTGTATCCGAACATGCGCCATGCTGCCTCCGTTGCGCACAGATATCCGCCTTTGAGCCACTCGGAAATCTCGTCGGCAACCTTCGCATCTAGCGTGACGTCGTAGTTCGTCTTGGAAGGGCCATTGAACATATATTTGTATAGGTATTCGAAGAGTTCCACCGTCGCTGCGTACTTGACGTTGGCGTGCCCCTCCCAGAGTTGAAGCACCACGGGGCTGTATTCGACGATGAGCCGATTGAGGCAGACGTCGCGTTTCCCGTACATGGCCCGGCCAGATCGGCAATTCGGGCAGTGGGCGCCGCATGGTCGCCGCCGGTGGTGGGGGCAGCCGCGCGCGTCGAAGACCGTGTCGTCCGAAAACGGCCAGGGGCATCCTTTCACGCAGTCTTGAGCGGGGTCTTGAGGGTGGCAAGAATGGTTGCAGCCGTGGACCATGTGGCGAAGGACGAGTTCGCGGAGTCGTCCGTCTTCGCGGGGTAGCTCACAGGAGATGAGAAGGTCGACCTCGTCCAGAGTGGCGGGCGGGTTGAGGACAGCCAGAGCGATGTGCGCATGTGGAAGGCCGCGGAGCTGGTACTCGATCACTTTGATGAGGTAACGGCGAGCCCCGCAGAAAGAATTCTTCAAGAAAACGACGATCTTCTGCAGCCGGTCGTGAAAGACGCGGACGACGATGTCGGGTCTGTCGGCGGCGGTTTGTCCGCGGTGCAGTTGACCCACAATCTCTGGCCAGTAGGGGTTGCAAGTCAACGTGATGAAGAACGACGGCGGGCCTTTGCGTCGCGCCAGCTCCAGGGCGTCAACGCGCAGTCGGCGAAGATGGCGAGGTGATCCCGGGACGCTCGATGGCAGAACGTACTGTTTGCCAACCGTTCCGGCCTTGGCGGGGTCGTTGGCGAGCACCTCGCAGAGCTCCTGGCGAGTGGCGCTACGCTGTCGTTGTTGATGGCGGATGTGGGAGAACCTCTCGTCTTCCATGCGCGTGAACATGTTGATGAGCCACTCGTTGAGCAGCCGTCCGCAAAGGTGCATGTGGGGGAGTCGGAGCAATTGTTGGCGATACCACCACATCTGTGTTACCTTGTGGCCGGTGGCGCTGATGACGTCTGTACTCCAGCCGCGGCCGCCGAACGGGTACCACAGGGGGTAACTCAAGGGTTCGTAAAAGGGGCTCAGCGGGTGCAAGTAGGACGGCGTGTCGCGGCGCTTGTATGTGAAGACGATGGACCTTTTGTTGCGGTCAGGGGTGGGGTCGACGTCCAGTATTCCAGCCACTTCGTTGACTCCCTCGTGCCACTCCAAGATGACATTCGCGTCTGCTGCTTGTTTGGACTGGCGGGCCAAACGCTGAATCATACGCATGTGGGCATTTCTCGGCACTATGAGCTGTTCGAGTTGTTTGGTGGTCTGCTTGTTGAGGCCGTGCGCCGCGGCGGTGACGAAGCGGTCTTGCGGATCGTGCACCAGGTATCGCAGAGGGACCTGGTCTGCCATAGAGAATACGCGTCGGTAAATCGTCCCATGGATACGGATGTTTGCTGGCCGGCGGGCGTCTCCGAATCGAAGCTCTTTGTCTCCAGTGCTGCACTGGATTTCGTGTTGTGCGAGGGCGAAGAGGCTGTTATACCGCCTGGACTGCGCCGTGAAGCCAGTGTACCGAAGCTCGTTGGTGGTGGTGTCGTACATCTTGTCTCCGCGGTCGTCTGTGAGCGGCCAATGGGAGGCGAAGATGTCGCAGAGGGGTTTGTCGGGGCATTTGAAATAGGTGTCAAAGTTGACGAAGTACTTCCCGGCATTACAACAGAACGTTTTGGACTCCGAACTGAACAAAAGTGCGCCGCAGTGGTCGCATTGGGTGGACATGTCCCCCAAAGAAATGGAGGCGAGGGTCGACGGTGGGCGGCCGCCGTCGGGAGCGGGCGCGGCACAGTTGAAGCAAACTGGGCCAACCCGCTTCGGGGCCCGCTGTGGAAACATGTCGGTGGGCCAGCAGACGCCGCACCTGGAGCAGACGATGTCGGCATGCTGTCTAAGTGCCCCGCTACGCTGAAGCGCGGCTCTTGTGCAGGTCAAACATTTACGGGTACTTCGTCGCCACTGGTCCGGCGCGTACTCAGCTTGCGCGAGCTCTGTCCCGCAGCTGGCGCAGGGTCGTAGAAGTACAGGGGCATTAGCGGTGGAGCAGCACTCCTTGCATCGGGCTGTCCGAGATGAAGAGTGCAACTGCGTGGCGGAAAAGGCAGACGTGTCCAAGCATCGATGGCATTGCGTGCAAGTCAAGGTTGAGCGCTTCGGTGGCATTTGACGGCCGTCACGCGATAAGGCTTGAGCCTGCAGCAGCGGCCGGCATGGCAGGAGGGACCATGGAGAGCGCGGGGGAGCGGCGTGGGGAGGTGGGAGGGAATGGGCAGGGGTGGTAAGAAGGGAAAGAGGAGAGCCGGTAGGCTCTGAAGACGGTCTCGGAAGGATACGGACCACCATGTGAGTATGAAGGCTAGTTGAACATGTTGGGGCGCTTGTGGTATTTTGGAGGTGGAAGTCCGTTTGGGATTCGCGGTGCGAGGTAGCGTTCGGGAGAGGCGGTTAGGAAGAGCAGGAAGAGAGCTGGTAGGCTTTTGTGGGAGATCGGGGGTGGTTCGGAGTGGCACTGGGGCCTCTTGCAATATGTAGGGGGGCTTTGGGGGCCTTTACGGGGCTTCGGGGCGTTCAAGGGGACCTCTTGGGGCCTCTTGGGAGCCTTTTGGGGGCCTCTTGGGGGCTTTGGGGGGTGTTTTCAGAGCCTTCTGGAATCCTTGCAGGTGTTCTTGGGGGCCTTTGGGGGCCTTTTGGGGCCTGTTGGAGACCTTTTGGGCCTCTCTGGGGGCTGCTTGGATGCCGTATTGAGGCCGCGGAGGCTGATGGGAGGCGATCAAGTTAGAAGGCGGAAAAAATCAATCTCCTATAGGTTTTTGATCGATCTCAGCCTCTCGGGGGGCTGTTCGGGGGGCGCTTGAAGCCCTTGTGGGCCCGTTGGCTGCCTATGGGGCCGTCTTGAGGTTATCTTGAGCCGTCTTGGAGCGTTTTCGGGCCGTCTCGGCAATTGCTCGAAGCCATCAAGGGGGTCTGGGGGGCCGAAGCCGAGGTCCGGGAGGCCCCCGTGGCGGTCCAGGAGGCTCCAGTGGGCCGCCAAATCCTGTTTGGGGGGGGGGGGGGACCCTTCGGTGTCAGTTTCCTGGTGTGAGATTATTAAGATAGGAATATATATGTATGTATATATATATATATATATATATATATATATATATATATTCTGCACACTCGTCCATCCTAAGTGTGAATTCGTACCATCCCAGGCAGGCCGGCTTCCCCCCCCCTGAGGGTCCCCATGTAAAATAACGCTATGCGGTGACATGTGTTGTTCTAACATAGCACTTTTCCACGAATCCCTTGCAAAAAAACGGGACGAAGTGCACACGCACGCGTCGTCGCGCGCGCATGCCGAAATCCTTCAAAAACCTACGGTTCCGGAGGGATTTCAAAATTGAATTCCCAAAAAACATACAACAACACATGGTTTCGTAACACTGATGTGCTAAAAAAGCTTACGCGCGAGCTCTTGCGAAATCTTAAGAAAACCATAGGTTTCCAAGATGTTCACAAAATGCTACCAAACGGGCTTCGCGCGCGCGCGCATGTCGAAATCTGTCGAACGCCCTTGCGCGTGTGCCGTCGCGAGAATCCTCTGCGAAAAAAAGGACGAAGTGCAGACGCGCCTGTCGTCGCGGGCGTCTGCCGAAATCCTTCAAAAACCTTCGGTTTCGGAAGGATTTCGAAATCGTGCGCCCAAAAAACCTACAAAAACACGAGGTTTCGCAACACGGGTTTTCAACAAAAGTGTGCGCGCGCGCTCTTGCGTCGTCGTCGTCGTCGTCGTCGTCGTCGTCCTCCCTCCTCCCTCGTCGTCGTCGTCGTCGTCGTCGCCGTCGTCGTGTTCTGTCTTTCCTCGTCGTCGTCGTCGTCTTGGCGTCGTCGTCGCTTCCGTCGTCGTTGCCGCCGTGGTCGTCCTTCCTCCCTCGTTGTCTTCGTCGGCGTCTCGTCGTTGTCCCTCCTATTTCGTCGCCGTCGTCGTTGTCGTCGTCGTCCTGGTCTTCACTCCTCCCTCGTCGTTATCCTCCTCCCTCGTCGTCGTCGTCCGTCGTCGGCGTCTCGTCGTCGTCCCTCCTATTTCGTCGCCGTCGTCGTCGTCTTCGTCGTCGTTGTCGTCGTCGTCGTCTTCCCTCCTCCCTCGTCGTTGTCGTCGTCGGCGTCGCCGTCCTTCCTCCTTTTTCGTCGTTGGCGTCGTCGCCGTCTTCCCTCCTCCATCGTCGTTGTCGTCGTTGTCGCCGTCGTCGTTTTTTCGCCTCCCTCGTCGTCGTCTCCGTTGGCGACGTCGTCGTCGTCTTCGTCGTCGTCGTCGGCGTCGTTGTCGTCGTCGTCGTCGTCGGTGTCGTTGTCGCCGTTGTCGTCGTCGAAAACATTGGAGACGTCGTCGGTGTCGTCGCAGTCGCTGTCGGCGGCGCCGTCGTCGTCGATGTCGCTGTCGTCGTCGGTGTCGTGGCCAAGTGCCATGTAGTACCTACCGTCACGGTCTTGTCTGAAGATGTCTTGCGACCAAGTTGCGGGTGGGAGGGTGGGATGTTTGCACGAGCAGTGGAGAGGACATCTTCAAGACGGTCAGTATTAATTACACCACGTAGATTGTACCATAAATAATGCAAGAGAAGCGTTTCGGGGACCACGTTGGGCAACATGTACAGATACAGCTGTTTGCGGTAAACCCCGCCACCGCGCTTGTGAAACAAGGGAAGCAGCAAGGAGGATGGTTGTAGGAACGGCGCAATTCCAGCGAGTGGCTAGGGACGACTCGTTAACTCGACGTCGTCTTCGTCCGGGCGGTAAGAAGTTTGTAGAGTTCTCGCCCCGCGGCAATTCAGCGATTGGTCTGAATTGTGGAGTGTCGTGATCTCGACATCGTCTTCGTCCGTTCGGTAGGGAAAAGGAGGAGAATGAGGAAGAGGAGGAGGGGGAGGAGGAGGGGGAGGACGATGAAGAAAAGGCTTGTTGGGGCTCTTTTGTGGCCGCCTGGGGACCTCCTGGGGGCCTCTTGGGGCCTCTTGGGGGCCTCCTGGGGCCTCTTGGGGGCCTCGTGGCGTCTCTTGAGCCGTCTTCCGGGACTCTTGGCCCGTCTGACGCTTTCTGAGGCCGTCTTGAGGGAACATTTGTGCCGTAGTGGTGCCCTCTTAGGGCGCTTCAGGGCCGTCTTGGGAGCCCCCTTGGGTGATCTTTGGATCCTTTCGATCTCTCTCGGGGGCCTCTCCGGTTGTCAAGGAGCTATTTAGAGAGGCCTCTTGGGGGGAGTCTTGGGCCGTCGTGGGCGATCAGAAACCCACACAGGCGAGAATCTTCGAATAGTATCAAAACAAGTCAAAGGCTTCTGCATCCTGGAGATCTCCTGGAGTATTCCTTGCGCGAGCCGTCTTGAGAATGTCTTGAGAGCCTCTTGGCCCGTCTGGGGACATCTTGAGCCGTGCTCGTGTTGTCTTAGAGGTCTTCGGAGCCGTCTCGGAGGCAATCTTGGGTTTCTAGAGGCCGAAAAGAGCGCCGGGCTGCAATTATGTTCAAATCCCGTGTGCGTCGAGGGGGTTGAGTGAGCCCTCAAAACATTTACAAACCTCCCAGGGGGACCAGAGGAGCGTTCTAACACGCCAATTCCGTGCAGGCACGGTGGCGGATACATACCACACCATCTATATGTCGGTCTCACTATCTATCGATCTCACTGTCTACCGATATCACAATCGATCTGTCGATCGGCATCACTACCGATCTGCCGACCTCACTATGCATGTCGGCCAGAGTCTGATGGCGCAGCGCATTTTCGTTGGCAGAAGACCATCGGGACAACCATCGGAACGACCATCGGACCACCATCGGGACAACCATCGGGACTACCATCAGGACGACCATCGGGACGACCATCGACGCAACCATTGGGACGACCACCGGGACAACCGCTGGGACACTCACTCGGGGCAACCATCGGGGCAGCCATCCGGACATGAATCGGGGCAATTATCGGAGCAGCCATCGGGCCAGTCGCGGGACCACCATCGGGGCAGCCGCGCAACGACCGACATCCACGGGGCAAAACCACGGGACAGCCGCGGGGGCCACCCGCCGCCAACCGGGGAGAGAGCGGAAGGCAGAAGGCTCTCTGCTCCGGCGCCCCTTGGCAGCCGCCGTGGGACCACTCCTCCTCGCCCGCGCATGCAGCGCTTCGCCGTGGCCGCACGCGCGGCACGCAGACAAGACAAACAAAAAAACCGAAGCCGGCTTCCCAGTGGGGGGGGCTCCACTTCGCTTCGAGCTCACCTCCCCCAGCTTCCGATGCACATCGACGGAGCTGGAGAGAGAGAGAGAGAGAGAGCGAGAACGAGAGAGAGAGAGAGAGAGCGAGGGGGAGAGCTAGGGAGAGAGAGAGAGAGAGAGAGCGCGCGCGCAAAAGCCGCGTTCAAGAGACTGGGCATGGTGCCTCGACCGATGGAGCCATCAGCGGCGGCACAGGGCTCCGGTGACGGAAGCTGGGCCCGAAGCGTTCAAGCACCTTCCATCCTCGATCCTACGACGACGACGGCGACGAACGGCGCTGGCGGCGACAAGCGACGCGTCCTGCACTGCCCCGCCCCCGATAGGAACGCGTGGCCGCTGCCTGTCGCAGCGGCCCTCCTGGCGCTGCTGCTCAGCCTCGTCTTCCTCCACGTCCTCAGGCGCGCCTACGACCTACGACGACGACCACGGTGACGGCCACCGCCACCGCGGCGACGTCGACGACCACGACCACGACCACGACCACGACCGCGGCCACGGCGGCGGCGAGGTGCAGTCGGACCGAGGTATAAGACGTCCTGGTCGGTTCGGGGAGGGCGCCCTAGTAATATTTTGTGTTTGCTGGATGTTTTTGCGCATCCTGGGAGGGGTAAGTACCCTTGGATCTTCTGTTTGTTCTGGCCGACGGAGGGCCTGATGTTCTTGAAGGATGTTCTCTTGGCCCAGGTTTAAGTCGGGCGTGTCCCTCTGCAGGCGGAATACCCCCAAAACAGTCAAAAAGAACAGTCGGGGGACGATTTATCCGAGTATGTTCGACCATGTTTGGAGTATTTTGCTATTGTCTTCCAACCTCCGCCTGTAGGAGGACATGCCCGACCGAAGTCCGGGTCCGACTGCAGTCCTTCCTGTACGGAGGCGTTCGGGGCGTGCCCGCGGGTCCTCGTCGCGCCACGGCGGGGCGCGGCTCGAAGGGCTGGCGCTGGGCTGGACCCCGCGGGGGAGGGGGGGCTCCTGGGGAGGGGGCGCTGTCGGCGACGGCGACGGGCCCCCCCCTCGATGGGCCTGTTTTCCACCACCACCAGCACCGTAATTATGTTGGAGGGGTGGTGTCCTCCTCCTCCTCCTCCTCCTCCTCCTCCTCCTCCTCCTCCTTCTCCTCCTCCAGCCCCCCCAAGAACAGGATGCGGGGCCGCTGTGGGGGGCCCCCAGCCTCTCCCACCGCGCCAGGAGCCGCGCCGCGGCGCGGCGATGGCGGCTGCCTCTCAGGTGGCGAGGACCTGCGCTGGCAGGTCCATGCGGACTCTGCCACTGCTCTTCGGGGTCTTCAACCCGCTGTCGGCGCTGGGGGGCAAGGCGGAGGACATCGCGGACGAGGTGCGCAACTTCGATGTCTTCGCCTTGGTGGGCACGCAGAGTATGGCGCCCCCTGGCTACTCGCACGGGCTCCAGCCTACTGGCAATGGACGTTTGATTATTGAATCAGGCTGGGGCCCTGGAGTGTTTACTAACATCGGCTGGGTGCAGGTTGCTGTGGGGCAGGAGGGTCAATCGTTCACATCTTCGGCGTGTATTTCCGACCCCTGCCCAGATTCAAGGACGAGTGCTCGCAGCTAGATGCAAAAATTGACTCAGGGACGTTACGGCCATAGCGATGTATTTTCCTCCGAAACCGAAGTCGGCCAAAGCTGGAGCACATTACCGAGAGACTTGCACAAAGATGACACAATGGCTGGACCAAGTGCTGCTGAGTACCCCGCATTCGTCGCTGCCGCTCATTTTCACGGACCTCAGCGACGGCATCGGCATTGGCTCAAAAAAGGACGACGGCTACATTGGCGAAGGGGTCATCAGCGAGGCGCATGCGACGAGGGAGTTCAAGGACGGTGCAGGCCAGCAGATGAGAGAACTCCTTCGCAGACACCACTTTGCGGTGCTCAACGATTCGCTTGCGCCGACATGGTTCGGACATTCAGGCGAACACTCGCGCTTAGACTACATATTTGGTCATGTGGTTTGGATAGACGTCTTGATTAAGTCAGCACCTCTTCTGCGACTCGGACGGCGTCTTCAGTACATTCCCGATCGTGAGCTACGTGACCATGTGCCAGTATTTGCAAAGATAGTGTACGACAAGCTGGCTACCTGTGCAGATCAGTGCGACGATATTCCGAGGGAGAAGTGGAACAGAGACACTTTAGTTCATGCCCTTCGGCATGGTGACCGCAAACATGATTATTTAACGGAGCTGAATCATTAGTTGCAGCAGAACATGGAAGAATGGGTGCAACTCGGGCTGAGATCCACCCCAGACGCTATTTTTACGTTTCTTGAGAAGGCGATGGTGGATCACGGCAAGGATTTTTTCTGGAGCCTCAGCACGTTGATGATAACTATCGACAGTTACGACAGGCAAGGCTGGCTATTCTTCGGCAGCGCAGAGGCCTAAGGGAGGCTACGTGGGCGACAGACGACACGAAAAGGCAAGTTGAGGCTCAGCTCGAAGCGATTTCCAGAGAGTGTGGTAAAATTCGGAAGTGGGCTCGGCAACAAACGCGAGAAGCTATTTCACAGGAGGTTCAGGAGCATTGGGATGGCAGAAGGTTCGCACAAGCTTATCGGGCTACCGTACGACTGGGCAACTCGAGGACGGGGACGAAGAGGAGGGATCCACGGGCTCTTCCCCTGGCGCATCCGACGAAGACCGAGTGGATGAGTGCGCTCAAGCAGCCAGGGCGCCAAGGCGGAATGGGCGCGCAGGAGATCACGCACTGCCCACGCGAGACAGGAGAAGAGTTCGAGTGTGAAGAAGTACCAGACGACCTTCCCCGTATACCTGATCCTTGGGAGCATATGCCCGAGGATGATGAAGAGAGGATGCCCGTGTTCAACGACGATCGCGCCACCGATGCGTTCCTGGAGAGCAAGCGGGACCTTAGGCGCCTCAAGTGGTACTTGTGGGCGACCCCAAAGCGGAAAGCGTGCCCGGCTCAATCCCCACCTGCTGAGCTCTATTGGATGATCTTACATCCCGCTCGAGACCCGCCACGACGTGGAGTCGGCTTCAGCTTGGAAGACTCGGACAACAGCTACATCGAGGCTGCGCTGCATCTGGCTTTCTACAATCTTCGCTACCATCAGCTTATGCTATGCTGCAAAAAAGAACGAGGAGCCAGGGGCTAAAGGACGACGATTGTTGCACATTCTGCGTGTCTTGGGTAAAGGTTTTTTTTGCAACGTGCATCGGTGCTCGGCGACCGTCACCACTTCCTCCTGGGCATCATGGGCACGCCAAAGGTAGGCGGAGAGAGACAGCTATCATGGCATCCATGGCGACGGCTTGGAGACTGAGGCACATGCAGTGTTCCTACATCGACAGCTTCAAGGATATGACGAACGCCTTTCCGTCGGTTGGATGGTCATATATGGAAAAGCTGCTACATAACTGGTTCGAGAAAGGGACCTTCGACTGGCGCTTTAACGCATTCGTCGCGCACAAGTTCGCCTTACAGCTGCAGAAGGTATTTTACATTTCCGTCCGACAGAGGGTGGGCTCATGGGGGGTCCATTCATGGTGCACTGCTTCCCTCGCGCTTTCTCTCATGCCGTCGTTCCGTGGACTGAGCACTGGCGACAGAAAGATGCAGCAGATGATAAGCTGGTTGTGAAGTGCCCGATCACGATGCAGCAGGTTGATCTGAGTGTGCACATTTACGCCGACGACATTAACAAGAAGGTCCTGCAGCATCCCCCAGCATCGAAGGATAACGTCGACCTTGACAAGCTCAGGAGTAAGTTGAACGACAGCAATAGCATCATGAACACTTGCTCACAGGAGATAGGCCTGGCCCAGAATACTTCCAAGCAGGTGAACATCATGGCGCTACACGGAAGGGGGAGCGGTATTGCGAGAAGGGATTTGCGGCATAAACACAACAGGGAACTCTGGGAGGGCAAGCTAGTCGACCATGCCAGGTACCTCGGCCCGATCGTCAACAGCACGCAGTCGTTTGGCATCGAGTTGACGAAAAGAGTTCACGCAGCTAAAGCGGCTTTGTATTCAATGGGCTCGTTCTGGAGTGCAGCTCGTATTCCGTGGAGGTGGAGGCGCACGGTTCTCCTGGGGCGAGTGGTGAACGCAGCGCTCTCCGCCGTGGAGGCCTTCCTGCCGTCCAGGCGCCAGTATGACACATTGGACGGCACTGTTGCAGCACTGGCGAGGATTGCAATGCGGGGCAGGGCCTGCACATGGAAAGAAAATGGAGAAGCACGCTCACTCACGAACGCAGAGGTCCTGGCTCACTGGAAGATAGCACTAGCAGAAGTGGAGCTACGAGTACGACGGCTACGGTGGCTACAACAGGCAGCGGCTGACAGGGACAACAATGTCCAGTTCTTCGCGGCGGTTTTTGGCACCATCAGTGGGCAGGCTTTCAGCACGCTCGGCGATGATGATAGCATTGCCGCCACTGCGAACCCTTGGGCCAAGAGAGTTCAAGAGGATGCGGATGAATTAATTCACGCTTCGGAAGAGGCGCAGGCACTGAAGGAGGAGGCTGGTCCGCACGTGGCGGTATGGCTAAAACATCCTGAATGGAGGTCGCAGTTCTGTCAAATAGACGTCGCCATCCTCCGAGCTCGAGAATTCAAACGCAACATCGCGCCCCCAACATGCGCCCCGCCCCCAGCCCTGGAGACCGCGGAAGAGGAGATCACGATTCACGAGGTGGAGGAGGGATTCAAGTGCCAGGTGGAGGTGGAGGGGAGGACCTGCGGGAGGACCTTTTACTCGAAACGAGCCCTTCGTACTCATGTTCGACAGGCACACAGTATCGTAAATATGTGCTCGTTCTTCAACCCCACGAAAGAGTGCATAGTCTGCTCGTCGGCACCTCGCTCGATCGACTCAAAGAGGCTATTGTGTTGCCGATCTCGGTCGCGCCCTCGTCGAAGCCCAAGAACCACGGACCCTCGACTGCCCTGGCGGTGATTACGTAGCTGGCTCTTGGCTCGAGCTACGCCAGCATCTGGTTCGGCATCTGCCTTTCTTACCAGATATACGTGCTCCTGCTACGGTGGGCAAGAACCTCCGCTATGGCAGAGGGCGCGGACATGCCTGGCTGGATGAAGCAGGCGGGGATCGCAGACCCCAAGTGGGCGCTACCCAAAGGCAAGCGTGGCGCAGAGGACGAGGCGGGCAGTGTGCAGAAGCTATAGAAGGCCGAGGACGTCGTGGAAGAGGCCAAGGGCAAGGCGGGCAAAGGCGCCAACAGGGCGCAGGTCGTGGCGGCGCTCGTCGCCATCCTCGGCAAGCTCGTGCTCAGCATGGCGGGCGACCTCAGGGCGGTCATCAGCGTGGTCTTCGTGGCGGCCCTGGTCCCGACGACGATCCCGTGCATCGAGGCGGCGATCAAGGCGGGCAAGGACTACCACACGGCGGCGATGAAGCTGCGCGAGGAGAGCAAGGAGGACGACAAAGCCGACACGGCGAAGCTGGGCAGTCCGCATGTGTACGTATGGAAGGACTTCATTCGCGCCCTCCTCGCGAGTACAGAGGAAGGAAAACCTCGCGAGATTCTGACGTACTACTGGCGCAACCACACCATGAGGTACGAGCTCGTGGACGCAGCAGCGGAGGTCAAGCACTTCAGAGTCAGGACCCCGCAGGGCGAGGAGAAGAATAAGAGCAAGCGCATGGAGGGCAAGGTGCGATTGCAGTGGGCGCTGACGATGACCAACAAGACGGCTTCGGAGCTGGACGAGGTGCTGCGCGCGGAGCTCATCCGTCAAGGGGCGGAGATCACGATCGGAGCGGCGCCACGCGGAGTCTTGGAGAGGGACGCCAGAGCGCTCTTGAACAAGCTCGAAGGAGGCTCCAACCAGCTGATGTGAGAAGGATGGACATGCTGTCGTCTAGCGCTAGGCTCGAGGACTTAATTCAGAGAGGAGCGGTTAGTCGTGAGACGGTCCTCGCTTCATATACTTCTGTTCTCACGCCTGAGGTTTCAACGGATTCCCAGGGCCGATGTGTGCCTGTGGGAGGGGTAGAGGGCGAAACCAGAATCCCTCTGGGCGTGGGAGGGGGTAGGTGCCGCTTGTGCGTCGAGCCCTGCTGCAGGGGATGCCGTTTGGGGCCCTCTGCTGCAGGATGCGGCGCCAGGCTACGCTCACTCCCTTTCGTGAGACTTTTGGGCCGCCACCTCCTCGCCCGAAGCTCATACCTTTTGGGGCCGAGGAGGGGCCCGAGTGATATTTTCCACCTGTGCCAGCGTGAAAACTCGGTTGCAGCCAATCAGGTTTGCCGCCCAACGATTTCAACAGTCGGATAACTCTGCTTGTCTTCGCCCAGGGATGTCTAAGTCTAAGTCTTCTCCTCCTCCTCCTCCTCCTTCTCTGCATCCTCCTCCTCCTCCTCCTCCTCCTCCTCCTCCTCCTCCCCCTCTTCGTCCTTTTCCTCGTCCTCCACCTCCTTCCCCGCTCCAACTTATGGTGGTGGAGGTGGTGGAAAACAGGCCCATCATCCCTTTCTGAACCCGTGTCGCCGTCCTTGCCGTCGTCGTCGGCACCACGGCGACGGTGAGGAAGGAGCCTCCAGATCTCTTCCTCGGATACTCGACGGGTGTCGAATGTCTTGTTCGGTGGCCGTCGGCAGGGTGCTCAGCGGCTTCCCGTACGGTTCTGGGCGCCCTCCGTAGGTTTTGTCGAGGGCGGGGGTGGGAGGGGAGGGGAGCAGCAGGTAATCATAGTAGGGGGGATGGGGGACTGGACATCCATCTTTCGATGGAGTTGCCAGTGGCAGTGGGGGGAGACGACTCGGAGAATCAGGAAGATGAGAAGGAGGACGAGAAGAGGAAGACAAGGAGGAAGAGGAGAAGGAACATAAGTGCGGGGACGAGAAAAAAGGGGTCAGGAGGAGGAGGATGACTTTGGCGGCGGAGCAGGAGCCAGCGGATGCTTGGCTTGTCGCCGGCAGGTGCGAGGCGAGAGTTCCACAGGCGGCTTCCATGCTGAACTCTGGCTGCGAGTGCGCAATCGTTTCTTCGCCTTGCTCCCACCTGCCTACGTCAGCACCTTCTCGTCGGTCCTGGACCCTCCATCCTCGAACCGTCGTCGTCGCCGCCACCGCCGTCGCCTTCGCCGCCGTCGTCGCCAGCGGCGGCGTCGTCATCGCCGTCGTCGCCGACGGCGGCTGCGTCGTCGCCGCCGTCATCGCCGTCATCGCTGGCGTCGGCGTCGCTGTCGGCGTTGTCGTCGGCGGCGTCGTCGTCGTTTGCCCGGCCCTCCGCAGGAGCTTCGCGGGGCCCCTGCTCTTCGCCACGCTGTGCGTGGGCACGGTCCTGCTGCTGCTGATGGGCGCCTTCTTCGCGTTCGGGCCGCGGCCGGGGCAGCGGCGGCAGGGGCAACGTGATGGGGGGGAGTCGGCAAGCTCAGGGGCGGAGGAGGAGGAGGAGGACAAGGAGGAGGAGGAGGAGGAGGAGGAGGAGGAGGAGGAGGACGAGGAGGACGAGGAGGACGAGGAGGACGAGGAGGAGGAGGAGGAGGAGGAGGAGGAGGAGGAGGAGGAGGAGGAGGGGAAGGGTGCGTCGAGCCCAGATCGCCTACCCATCGCCGCTGGGGGCACCCGACGGCCCCGCCCCCCCCGCCCAGGAACGCGCTCGGCTTCGCTGCCCGGCGGCCTACCGCCGACCGCTCGGCGAGAGGCCGTCGGCTCGCCAGGGCGAGGCTCCCTCCCTGGGCCAGCCCCCCGCCTCTCTCGCTGCCCCCCGCGGTCCCAAACATGCGACGTCCTGATTTTTTTAGGACGGCGTCCCTGGAAGTCCCGACCCTTTCCCCGGGGCCGGTTTTTCGTCCCGAGTCTTTTTTGACGGCCCCGAGGCCCCGCAAGGGCCCCCTGGGGCCGAAAATTGAAGAAAACCTCCCGTCCCGATTTTTGGTTACGACGCGATCATGTCTGGGGTGGGATAGAAGGCGGAGGGCGGGGAGGGGCGCAGCATCGAGTGGACGGAGTGCCCTCCGGGCGTGCTGTGCCTCTGCGGGGCCTCCCCAGGTGGCGCCCCCTCGCCGCCACGGCCGGCTCCCCGCCGAGGCTCCGGCCAGAGCGCGCCGACCGGCGAACGCGAGGAGGCGAGGCTCGACAGCTCGTGCCCGTGGCTCGGCTCCCCTCCTCTCTCTCTCTCTCTCTCCTCCTCCTCTCTCTCTCTCCTCCTCCTCCTCCTCCTCCTCCTCCTCCTCCTCCTCCTCTCCTCCTCCTCCTCCTCCTCCTCCTCTCCTCCTCCTTCTCGTCCTCCTCGTCCTCATCGTCCTCACGTCCTCATCGTCTCCTCCTCCTCCTCCTCCTCTTCCTCCCTCCTCCTCCTCCTCTCCTCCTCCTCCTCCTCCTCCTCCTCCTCCTCCTCCTCCTCCTCCTCCTCCTCCTCCTCCTCCCTCCTCCTCCTCCTCCTCCTCCTCCTCCTCCCCCTCCTCCTCCTCCTCCTCCTCCTCCTCCTCCTACTCCTCCTCCTCCTCTTCCTCCTCCTCCTCCTCCTCCTCCTCCTCCTCCTCTGCTTCTGGAGGCTCCCGCGGCGGGAGGGCCGTGAGAAAGACGGTGGTCGAGCGGCCCTCGCGACACACAGAGGCGGGCGTCGGACGGGGCTACAGGACGCGGGTAAGTCCGTCCTGGAGCGTTCCGGACGCTTTCAGGGCGTTTTGGAACGCCCTGAGAAGGCCGCGGCACCCGAGATATGCTCCAGAGATCCTCCCGAGGAGGAGAATGAGGAGGGGATGGAGGAGGAGGAGGATTTTTTTTTTTTTGAGCTCCACGCCCACGCCTCCAAATCAGGGGTCGGCCCTGACAGAGCACCTGCAACGGAGGGAGGTGCAGGTGCCGTAAAATATCGAGAACTAATCGGATTCGACTAGATCGTCAGCAGGCTGAGGCACGAGCGGGGCCTCATCATCTTCAGCCGCTAAAGCGTCACGAACCAGGCGCAGCGCATCTCTTTGAGACGGGGCGTCGGGTAGCTGCTCGGATGGCACCAAGCTCGGCACAGGGGCAGGAGCAACAGGCGCGCTGGAAGAGGACGCCGTGCTGCCCTGAGCGCGGTCCACACCACTGCTCAAGGGCAAGGCTGCGGCGGCACGGGTACTGGATGCGGCCGAACTGGCCTCAAAAGTGTTGAAACACTGAGTCAAATTGTCAGTGTTGACCGTGACGCTTTTATTGCGCATGCTGTATTGGGGGTGCCTGCCTTTGCAAAGGTACCCCCATCCATAATGAGCAGCGCGGGTTGGAGGAACGGTGCACTGTTCAGCCAGGCCTCTGACGGAGGCTCCAGAGCTGTGGCACTTACACCTCGTACAAATAAAAAGCACAGAATTGTCTGAACAATCAAAGGCAATCGTGCGATGGCCCAACGCGTCCAGTTTGGACGCATGGAGCTTTGAATCTTTGGGACAACGGCCTGGAGGTGGCTTGTTAACACCTCGCGAACCTCGAAGACAGACCGCACACCTCCAGACCCCTGACCACCACTCCCAGCGATGACCATCACTGGGAGCAGCGGGAAAATGAGGAACCCGAGCAACGCCACTGAGATCGAGGCCGGGCCACAGGTGCAGCAGGCCGGCAGCCAGCTTCAAAGTGGCACGGGCACGGCGCACTGACTGGTCAACGGCGTCGAGCTGCAGCTGATCGCGCGGGTGGAGGGAAACAGCCGCCTTGGCTCCCACATCGGCGTGGTGATTGCCCTGCCTACACCACCGTTCGTCGGGGCCAATGCCCGCCTCATCAATGTCACGGTGCGCCGCCACCTTGACACATGGACAAATGGACGGTTGTTGGGCATAGCACTGAATGAACGCACCCGAGTACATAAGCTTGGCAGAAAGCTGTTCTGCCTTGGACCTGTTGGCAGTCTTGACCACACTCGAGCAATCCGAATACACAGTGGACTCCGGAGGCTGCCTTGCAAGAACCGTGGCCCACGTGAGCGCACTGAACTCGGCCCCCTGAGGCGTCTGGGGGAGAGGACTCCAGACGGGGGCCCTGAACTCAGCTAGAAGTTGTCCATCGGGGCCCACCATGCACACACTACTGGCAGCACGCGAGAGCTCCCGCACCACGTGTCGAGAGCACGATCCGTCAACAAAGAGAGATCCCCACATGCTAGTGCCACGCTCGCCTCCGTCTGGAGGCTCGAGAGTGTCATCGTGCCAGACAAGAAACGGACCATCATCAGCCTCAGTGAGAGCTCGGGGATACACGTCGGCGGGATGCCGAAAGGCTCCAGAAGTGAAGACGAACAAGTCATCGTGCTCGTCCGAAGCCTTAGCGGCAACAGCAGCGTCAATCATATCCTGATCGACTAGCGAGGCGCGCGCCTCGGCGACCGGGCCGTGCTGACACTCCCACAGCCTGTGGAAGATTGTATCCTCACAGCCGCAGAAGGGGCAGACCGAGGACACAAGATAACCGAGGGCAACGGCACGGTATCCCGTGAAAAACGCTTCCGTGGCGAACGCTCGGATTCTCGCTTTGTCGAGGCTGGTAAATTTGGAACTGGCCAGGGCTTCTTTGACGACATCGTAGCAGAGGCGGGGACGCATACCCCTTTTGTCCCCGGACTCCCGCTCGAGCATCCGAAGATAACCATCTTTGAGGAGGGACCTAATGAGGGCAGGCGACACAATGCCGAGGGGGATGGACATACCTCTGTCGTCGCGAAGCGTCATGAAGTTTTCCATAGTCCAGCCGAGGCGAACAAGGGACATCCTCAAAGCCGAAATGGGTCCGCTGACGGACCTCCAAGAACACGAGGCCCTGGAGAAAACAGACGACCAGGCTTCGCGGAGCTGGGGGGGCCCAATGGTCCAACGAAACGCGCTCGTCTGATTCAACCAAACCTCTTTGCTCCACCTGAGAATTGGTGCCGTGGCCGTCCGCCAAGTGGGGTCGCCATCCAAGATAGCGGCCGTCGTGAGCGACCTCAGTTGGCTCACGGGCCGTACAACGGAGAACACTGCGCGGCGCAGCTGGTGAAGGTCATGGTCGCTGATACCTGTGATCTCCGACCCATAGGAGGCTCCCGCAAGAGGCCCCGCAGAGAACACCTTGAGCACCACCGAACGCTTCAGGACCTTGGTATGTCGCTTGAGCCGCCTAGCAGCACGACTCGCCTTGGCAAGCCTCTCCTTGAGCTTGGCACACCGGCCAGACACGCGGACTGATCGCCCTGCCGTATAATCTATACCAAGATTCACTGCAGAATTGCAGAACGCTCCTCCAAGCTTCTGTAATTCATCCGCCACCTGAGTGCCGATCGTCTTCGAACTGGCAACAACCGCCGTCTTATCCAGAGCGAAGGAGCACCCAAACTCATGTTCAACCACGTGCTGCAAGTCACGAGATCCCTGGACGATAGAATCGATAACATCACGAGCCCTCCCCGTGCACGACAACCCCTGGTCGTCTATGTACACGTCGAGGTCGAGTCGAGAACGAGTGGGAAGGCTATCGTATCCATCCAAGCAAAAGACTCGAATGAACGTCGTGGCCATCGAACACCCAGCAATGACACCATTCAAGACAAAGTGGGGCCCCTCCAGCCAGCCTCCCAAACACAGGAACCTTCCGCATCGATAAGCGAAGAGGCACAAACGAGCTATGACCAGCGGGAACCCGTGACGACGACATCTCTCTTCAAGCTTGCTTAAGGAAATGTGTTCATAGAATTTCCGAAGATCAAAGAAAACGCTGCAAGATGACTCCCCTTTGGCCAAACCGCTCTCGGCCATGAGCGACTGACGCCACACGACGTCCGCTGCTCCACGATGCTGGCCGGCTGCCCAGTACCGCCGGGGGTGTGCCAACTCCCAGTCCAAGGCCACAGGGCGCCGACAGCGGCCCCAGACTCTGAACCAGGAGCAGAACACCCCAATCGGCCGGTAGCCTCCGACAGGCTTCGGAAGCAACGCGAGCATAACGACAGAGATCTGCGGAGGCAAAGATCCAGTCGCCTCCATGATGGCCCAAATGCTGCTGAGGCAAGAGAGAGCAGCATCAGATAAGTAGGAGAAGTGCTTACAATGGAAGCCGTCAACAGACACAGCAGAGGAGTCCCTATAGCTGCGGGAGACATCGCGGATTTCATCCACCGTCAAACGGGGTAACGGCTCCAAAATCTCGCCGGAGGGAAACGCACCCTGCCCCACCCCCCAGAGGTCGGCGAATCTCGAACCCTCGGCTTTGAGAAGCGAGAGGGGGTCAGCAACGACACATCCTTCCGCTGAGAGCGTGCTGCTGGGGGCCCATGGGGAAGGGTCCCGGAGAAGCTGATGCACACGTTTGGCCCCCGAGTTCACCCCCACATGCAACCAGGAAGACCAATCACTCCCACTCTTGGCAGCATACTTGACATCGGCGGCCTGGACGGCCTCAAACACACGGGAATACACGTCGCCAAGGTCCTGGCCGTCGCTCGAATCTCCAACTGCGGTCGACACCTGCTCGAAAAGCGGAGCATAGTCAGCACGAGCATCAAAAATGACGACAGGAGGGTGCACCAGGACAGAGCGCAAATGCACAGCAGAAGAGGACAAGTGAGAATCCCTGCACGTGTGAATGAAGGCCCGAAGCTGCTGGCCTAACCACTTGATCGCACGGTGAGCTGGGTAGCGCACCTGGGTATCTCTGGCGAGGACCGAGCGCCAGACCAGCTGAGGTCCGAGCCCTCTCGTGCCGTACTTGATGGGGGCCTGGCCGACCAGAGGCACAAGGTCACGCTCGGCGTGGTCAGCCCAAGCCTTATAGAGAGGGCCGAGCAGACGATACGCACCCCAAAAGTCTCCTAACTCGAGCCTCTCAAGGGCCGAATCGGCCAGGGCTTGCTCTCCAGCCCAGGACGAGTCACGAGAAGCAGGGCCCACAACCCTGGCACTCGGAAGAGGGGGAGGCTTGCGAAAAGTCAAGGCTTGAAGGACGGCCAAACGGGGGTGAAACGAAAGCTCCACCGGGCGATGGGGTGAGAGCTCCGTGTCCAACAGCGTTTCGACCTTCGCGACAGCTTTGCCTAAGCCGCCCGAGCACACAAAATAATCGAAGGTGGTCGGCGGGCCCACAGGGTAATGAGTGCAGACGCTGGGGAAAACAAGAGACCCTCTGAGCTCGCTGATGAACTGAGCGTCCTCGAGCTCTTTGGGCTCGAAATTGAAGTCAGCACCCAGAAGCCACGGCAAGTGCAGACAATCAACACTCTCGCCGATCCTGGCCAGAATCTCGCGATTGTTGTCGGACAGGCCCTCCGAATGATGAAGGTAGGCCGACAGCATCACAAGAGGGGGGGTCCCTGGCAGCTCCACGAAACACCCGACGGCTCGTCCAGGACAAATGGGATCCCCCGGAAGGGGACGACACCCCAGCCAGCTGCGCACGAAAATGGCGACTCCGGAGCTGGTATCCCCCGAATCCGTCGCAAGCGCAGGCGACCAGATCGACTTCCATCCGCGGCGAATGCACCAGGAGCTGGCCTGATCGATAGCTTCCTGAGCCAGCAACCTGTGTTCTTGACACAGCACCACATGCGTGTTAGCGCCTTCCAACATGGACTTCATCCTGCCCCAAGAATTGCAGTTGATGGTCTGAACCTTGAGGGCCACCACATCGATATTCTCTGGTGACTGCTCGCCGCGGCCCCCCTGGCCTGCACTCGCACCTCCAGGACTCTGCGAGAGCAACTCTCCCACTTTGCCCTGGGCGGCGAGGCCGGGGGAAAACAACGAAGCTTCAGGCCCAAGGAAACTGGAACGGCAGGCGAGGGGCCTAAGAGCGTCGGCTCCGCCGCGTTCAGTAAAGCAGGGCAAGAGAACATTAAAGTTGTTAGTTTGCCCCTCGGTCGCAATTGCCTCTGCCGCCGGAGGCGAAGGAGGAGGAGGGGGAGGAGGAACGAGAGGGGAGAGAGCGAACGGGGCAGCACCATCATAAGGGCACTCACCAGATGAGACGGCGAGAGAAGCCTCGCGCTGACTGGAAATCAAAGGCATCTCCAGCGGCAGCTTCACACAAGAGACGCGGTGAACAGCAGACTTCGCCACAGAGAGCACTGGATATGCACGAGCAGGGGCGGCGAAATTGACGGGCGCCTGCTGGCGAGCAAATGAAGTGCAACTGAACGCAAACGAAGAAGCATGCTGCAAACTAGCGCGGGCAATGGACGAGGTGGAGCTGTCGCCATTGAGCACAGCAAGAGAGCGAGCAAGCAACGCTGACCATCGATGGCGAGACAGACGCTGCTGTGCAGGCTCCCCTACACACTGGGCAAGCAAAAGGGGCATCCCCCTCCTGCGCCAAAGAGCGAGCTGCGCCAGAGATCGCACTCCAGGCAGCTGTTGAAAAGCAAGTTCAGATCCCCCCTGGAGCGCTTGCCCATAAGAGCCTTCCCTTGAGCCCAGAACCTGAAGTCCCAAAGAAGCAGGGACACGGCACCCCGAGACGACCGGGAGACGGGCCAGGACCGAAGGATTATTAGGTGCCTCCAGGGGGGGGTGGCTCAGAAGAGTGACCCTTGCCTGCGATGCGGTCAGCGCGAGAACGCGCGGATGCAGAAGGCGCTGGCGGTTCAGCAGCCGCGGGAGGGCCGGGAGCGGCGCCGCCTGCTGGGGGCGCCTGGGGTTCCGGACGGGCCGAAGCTGCCGCGGCCTGGGCGCCCTGGCCATCGCCAGCAGTTGGGGGGGCAGCGCCCGCTGTGCCACCAGCGGCCGCTCCTTCTCCGTCAGCTCCAGTGCGACGCTTCTTCGCCGCCATCCGAGCCGCCAGCGCAGAGTGCTCCGCCTTGAGGCCGTCGACCTTGGACTTAGCCTCCGAGAAGAGGCTCTTTGCCATGGAGGAGATGCCAGTCTTGAACTGCTCGATGCGGTTCTGGAGCTCAGTCTAGTCCTCGGCCGAGAGCTCGTCGTCAACGCCCACCTGGAAGGCGGAACCCACGTCGACGTCGAAGGCAGCCGCAAACTTCTCTTCGTCAAGCAGGTCGTCCATGGAGAGCTTGTTGCCACCGGCCGCTGGCGTGGCAGGGGGCAACTCAGCATGAAGCTTGCGTACGAGATCACCATGCTCTGATTCCGCCGCGACCAGTTCTGCACGAAGTTGAACGACAGCTGAACGCTGCAACTCCAACTGGGACTCGAGCTGGTCGAACTTATTGCAAGCTGCCTCCAACCTCTTCTCGACGCCTCGAGCCTTGCTGTGCGCTTTCTGAAGACGGACCTGCACGGCCTCAGGAGCAGCCGCCGGCTTCTGCAGAGCCGCAGCGGCCGTCTTGTACGCCTCTGCTCCCTGCATGTCGCCCATCTTTGCGCAGAGGCCCGACAACTGGAGGTACTCCTCGCTGGTGAGCGGAGGCGCATCTGCGGCGGGAGCACCTGCACCCGGAAGGGTGGGGCCCTTGCCACCGTCATTGGGGAGCCCCTTGCCTCCTTTGATGCCTCCAGCGCCTGCCGGAAGTCCTTTACCTCCAGCTTTGCCACCTCCATCTGCAGCACCATCTTCGAAGAGGGCCAACGCTCCACCGTAAGACCAGGTCGATGATGGCACCGCGGAGTCGGACTTGAGCGCTCCGCAGTGCTTGCAGAAGTAGAAGCGGCCTTCGTTTTTCTTGCATCCACACCAGCAGCATGTCCACCGCTTGTCAGGAGCATGGCCATGACCAGCATCCACATGAGTAGCAGGCGGACGTTGGAGGCCTGGCACCAACGGCGGCCACTGGGTGTGGTCGCGGCGCCTCGGCACTCGGACGGCTCCAATCCGAGGCGCTTCGCCTTGGAGACCACCAGAGGGAGGAGGACTGGACCACTTCGAGTGCCATGGCGCCCACGCCACGCGCCCTTTACCGCCTCCGACAGCAGAGCCACCCGCCATGCCGCCGATGGGGACGTCGTGAAGAGATGCTCCTGCAGGAGCTCACAAATGGAAGCGTGCGGGTTGAGATCCCGCGAACTGAATGAAATGGAATACGAGCCAATTCAGCCCGCAACAGCTGTGTGCCGTTCTGAGGATAAGCTGTTGCAAGCACAGGCGAAATGCCTGAGCCAGAACGGCTTGAGCCAAAATGGCTACGGAGAGGAGGAGGAGGAGGAGGAGGAGGAGGAGGAGGAGGAGGAGGAGGAGACAGGAGGAAGAGGAGGTTGATGAGAGAATAGAACGGAAGAAGTGTGGAGCAAGACGAGGCAGCGGCGATAATCGAGCTTCAGGCAAGAGGCACAGAGTGTTGTCGGAGAAAGAGAAGGATCCCGCAAGGCGGGAAGCAACGGTCCTGCGTCGCCACGGCCACCTCCTGCCTCGTGTGGTGTTCCGTCGCCCTGCGCATGCCGATTCTTGCGCTGCTCGTGCTGCATCTCGCGCGTTCCACGCTGCACCTTCCGGGCTTGTCGCCAATATGCTGAGGTCATGTTGTGGGATGGATGAGCATTCTTTCCCAGGAGGGCGGATCTGCGTCCTCGAGCGCTGCTGAAGCGCCGCTGTCGGCCGGCGCGGCGCGGGCGGGCGTCACGCTTGCCTGTCTTCCCTTTGCTGCTCCCCTCGCCTTTCTCTTCCGGCGTGGGCCACTACAGCCGGGTCGACTGGAGAGGACACTCGAGAGGACGCGATACCCTTCCGAGGGACCCATTGCCACAGTAATGTAGAAGGCATAGGCCGCGAACGCACAGGACGCAAGAGTACCCTTGAGTTGGCAGGGTCGACCTACTGATCAAACTCGACTGTGCTCGGTGCTCCCTGTGGCAGCACGGTGCCTGTATGTGTTTGGTTGGCGGGCCTCCGAGTGGCGCGGTGGACACGCCGTGCGCCGAGATGGTGGAGACAAGGTGGCCACACGGTCCTGGGACGTGGGTCAGTCGCCACCCACCAAGCCACCCCAGCTCAACCCGAAGGCCTCAATTTGCCCTCCATTTCCAGTGGGGGGGGGAGGCCGGGGAACATTGAGAAATGGAACCCGAATCCCCCCCCAACCCGAAAAATCCGGTTCTTCGGGTTGGGCCGGGGGGGTCTGGCAGGTAGTCGTCTAGGCAGGTTGCCTTCTCATCCGGGGTCCCAGACCAGCCATGGGCCTCCATGTCGACCCTAGGATGCTCCATCCTCGATGCATCGCCGTCGCCGCCGCTGCCGTCGTCGGCGGCGGCGGCGTCGGCGTCGTCCCCGTCGTCGTCGCAGTCGCCGGCGGCGGCTGCGTCGTCGTCGCCGCCCTCATCGCCGGCGTCGCTGGCGTCGCCGTCGGCGTCTCGGCCTCTTGGGCCGAGTGGCGGCGGGGAGGCTCTTCTTCGACCCGTGGAACTCGGACGGGGGCTACCAGCGGCTCAACCCGCTGTTCCAGACCTACCCCGGGGGCGAGGGGAAGGCACGCCGGGCCGCGCGGCTCTGGGGGGGGGAGAGGGTCGACCACACGTGCCCAGTGGTCGTTGAGAGTAGGTATTTCTGGATTCCCAGAGCTCTATATATCTATATATATATATATATGTATATATATACATCAAGGGAGGACAAGTAATAAGAAAAGGTTGGATTCCCAGATCTTCCAGTCTACTTCAGGCGCCTTCCTACTTCCAGGATCGGGTGGCTTCACTTGTTCCGTCCTCTCCAGGGGGCGGGCGGGCACCCCATCCGCTCCAGCGCCTTCCTGCTTCATGCTCGTGCCTTTCCGACCGGCGGACAAGAGGGACCCCTCGCCAGAGTGACCACCTCCAATGGTGCGGGCTCCTTGGGGTCCCCCGGGCCGCTGAGCGCGATGCGTCCGCGGCTGCTCGCGCGCTCGCGCTTGGCCACCCTGCGCCCCCCTTTCTGGCCCGCGCGCCAGAGGGCACTCCTGCCTGGTGATTCGGGTCCCTCTGGCGTGTAGTTAGCCGCGAGGAGAGCGGCCCCGGGCGAGGGGAGCGATGCGGGGCGGCGGAGCGGGGAGGCGGACCCAGGTCCCATGACGGCATGATGCTTGTCATGACGCCGACCCCCAGCGGACTCCTTCCCCTGGACCAGCTTTCCCTCCCGCGAGGCGGTTTGCTGACGGTCCCGAGGGCCGGTACAAGGGCCCCCCGAGCCCAAGGAAACTCTTCCCGTCGTGACTTCCTCACACCTCCTAGGGCCGGGGACCCTGAGAGTTCTGGGCGTTGCATTTGTTCCACGCCGGCGTCTGCGCTCGGCTTCGGGCCCGGGGACCCTCGCAGATCGATCGGGCTGGCGTCAGTGTTAAGTCGGGCCTGTCCCTCTACAGGGGAATATCCAACAATAGTCAAAGAATGTTATGGTGGCCGTTTTTATAGCATCTGTTTGACCATTTTGGAGTATTTCGGGGGTATGTCTTATTTTTCATCCAAAGTGCCCCTGTAGGAGGACAGGCCCGACTTAGAAGCCGGTGCCTCGGAAAGCCGGGGCCCGGGGGCGCCAGCCGCGATCCGCTCGAGATCTGTCGTGGATCTCTTGCGGCGGCGGCGGGCCTCGAGAGAGGGGGCGGGCAGCGAGCAGGGGGACCCAGACCCCCGGTCCTGGGCCCCCCCCCCTCCTCCTCCTCCTCCTGCTCCTCCTCCTCCCTCCTCCCTCCTCCTCCTCCTCCTTCTCCTCCTCCTCTTCCTCCTCCTCCTCCTCCTCCTCCTCCTCCTCCTCCTCCTCCTCCTCCTCCGTAGCCATTTTGGCTCAAGGCCATGGCGCGCGGCGGCGTCCAAATGGATACCGCTGTGCCGCGGCCAGGAGTCGAGATTCCTTTGCAGCCACCCCCAGGGCGAGCTGCCGCCAAAGACTGGTCCACCTGGACCCACAGTTTTGTGCCCGCGAGGGCTCTCCATCGCAACGCATGGCGGCCGAGGAGGAGCGGCGCAGGGCTGGCCGCGCTGGTGGCGGCCACCGTGGCCCTGGCGCTGCTGACGGACGCAGGCGGGTGGACAAAGGCAAGGAGCAGCCTCCCGCCGAGGACATCCGCTCCGCCTCCCGCAGCACCAACGAGCGAGCTCCTGCGCGGAGGCGTGCTCGGCGGGGCCACCCGCGCTCCGACGGCGAAGCGGATGCCTCGGGCTCGCCCGCCAGTGATCGTGCACGCCATGGCCCTGCTGGACTTGACCGCGCTGCACAGGAGGAGCTTGCCGCCGCCATCGAGGCCGCCGCCACCTTCCCCTCGCAGGAGCGGCAGGCCATGCAGGTGGAGCAGACACCCACGGGCAATCCTCAAGCTGGACCTCATCACGCTCAGTCCGACCCGTGGCACTGCCCTGGGGGGGACCCGTGGCATGAACGTGCTGCTCCTGCCGACGGTCACGCTGTTCCTCCTGCTGCGGGCACGCCCATCGGCGGGATGGCCACCCCCGTGGACGCCGGCGGCATGGACATGCAGGCCATGCTGCAGAGCTGCATTCGTCAAGCCACTGATGCTATCGCTGCCACCTCCATGGCACAAGTCACGTCATGCCAGACGCAGCTGGTGCGCACGTTTCAGACCCAGCAGGAGGCCGTCAACCGATCCCTCGCAGTGCAGACGCGCGACATCGCCACCATCGGCCAGCGCGCCGACGCACTGGAGGCCGAGCAGGCCGCCATGCGCAAGCAGATCGGCGACATCAACAAGGCCTTGGCCCTCGCGGAGAAAGAGCTGCCCCTCATGGACTTCCAAGAGCTGGAGGCGTGGGCCCGTCAACCCAACCCGCGGATCTTCTCGATCGGAGCGCCGCAGTTGGTTGGTCCCGCTCAAGCGCTGCAAGGCCTCGAGGAGTGGATTCGCGCTGCCGGCCTCACCAACGACATGGTCCGCCTCGACCCCGCTGTCCCCTCCAAGCGCTTCAACGTCCTCGTGCAGGGTGGCGACGGTGTTGCACTACCCCGTGCCCAAGCTCTCGCACGGCAGCTACGAGACCCTGCTGGCAGGAACGGGTGGCGAGCCTTCTGCGCGCAGAGCGTCGGAGGGGGCACCGTCCCGCTGTACATCTCGCCCGACAAGTCGCCCCAGCAAGTGCGAATGGAGATCCAGTCGAGGAGGCTCTCGGCCCTGCTGGCAGAAGCTCATCCTGATCTCTCTTTCAGTGCTCAGCGAGCGCGGGGCATCGTCACCTCTCAGGGCGTCAAGGTTGCCAAGCTCGAGATGGGCGAATCCCGCTACACCGACACGATCATCAGGTGGAACCCAGACATGGTGGCCAGGCTGCACATCGACAGGGAATCCATCAACATGCAGTTCAAGAAGGCCTCCTCCGTGGAGGACAATACCGAGTGGATTTAGCACACCGCTGCGGGCGCCCTGGCGTCCCCCTGGCGCACGACACGGCTTCCGTGGCCTTCACATGGTTGCGTGGAACGCCCGTGGCCTGCTCCACTCGGATGCGAGGCTGCGCAGACGCAAGCTGGCGCTGCTTGCATCGTACATGAAGGTCAACGCCATCATCGCTGTGCAAGAGGTCCACGGCTCCGAGGACGCCCTCAGGATCTTCCTCCAGGCACAGCCGCAGAAGTACATGAGCTTCCTCTCCCCTGGCCCCTCTGCCGCCGTGGGTGGAGTCGCCTTTCTCGTCCCACGACTTGTCGATGAATGTCCAAGGGCGGAAGGACCCAGAGCCGAATCTCTGGGATGCAGGGGTGCCGCGCCGCGGGAGGGTCCCCATGCGTGCGCCTCGCCCCCTGCAGCATCCTTA
Organism: Prorocentrum cordatum; assembly: GCA_963575745.1. Lineage (NCBI taxonomy): Eukaryota > Dinophyceae > Prorocentrales > Prorocentraceae > Prorocentrum > Prorocentrum cordatum. Next base: position 110,970 of record CAUYUJ010016852.1, on the reverse strand, counting down.
CCGACTCAAGATACCTGGTCAAGCTCACGTACCTCCGCATCTTCATCGGCTGCAAGTCGCCCCGACACTTGGTCAAGTTCACGAAGTCCGCCATCGACATCCATGTCAACGCCGAACTACACCTGGTCAAGCTCACGAAACGCCACTCCAGCCTTACCGTCCTACCGCTTCGTCACAGTGGCGGCCGGCCGCGCGGCGCCCCTCACGATCACTGACAGCGCGGGCAAGTACAGCATGCAGATCTTCAACATTCACAACTACGACCTCAAACCGCACGAGTTCTCTGCCATTCAGCGTACCTGGTCCAGTGGCTTGGCGTGGGCGCGCCGCGACTCGTTACACCGCGTCTTCCTGGGCGTCGGGGACTTCAACATTGCCTCCCGTCCGCCAGTCAGTCAACGGGCGCCCTCTGACGCTACGGCGTGGCGCCTACGACCTGACCGTCGATGCCAACTACGACAACCTGCGTGGCGCCGCCTCTTCGCTGATGCCATGGATATTGAATCCCAATGGCCGACTCACTACGACAAGTCCTGCAAGCAGCTGCCCACGATCGACCGCATCTTCTTGGGGATCGACGCGCACGCCATGTTGTCGGTCTCAACGATCCTGACCACCGCGAGGGATGCGATGGAGCTCTCTGAGGCTGGCATCAGCGACCACGCGCCCCTCGTCCTGCAGATGACAGCTGCTCGCCACGTCCCGCGAGACGAGCAGCCCATCCCGACGCACCTCTTCAACCACAGGAAGTACCCCGAGGCCTACTCGCTCATGCTGGCGCACTGCTCCCTAGCGGGGGAAACGGCGGAAGGTCGCTGGAGAGCAGCGAAGCAGTGCATGAAACTGGCTGCTCGACGTGTTCGGGACGAACAGCTGAGGACCAACTTCTCCCTCCTCGTCAAGGACTCCACGGTCGAGACCTCGCACATGGGCTTCAAATCGGCGGCGAGAGCCGTATGGCGTCAGGACGCTGTCTTTGCGGGCAGGCCCCTCGACTCCTGCCCCGCGCTGGCGGCCCACCTCCAAGTTACCGACGGCACCGTGCACATCGTGGATCCCAACAGCTTCGCCACTAACTTCGATGCCATCGCCGAGCGGGTGCACTCTATGAGAAGGCAGGTGGCGGAGGCCGCAGCACGGACAGCCAACGTGCGCGACAGTGCAGCCTGGCGGAGAGTCGAACGCAAGGCCGCCAGACACGCTCAGCTATGGGTTCCGTGGCGGCGTCGCATGATCCTCTCGGGCTTGCGCGTGGACTCCGCCCCGCGTGCTGCCAAGGACTCGCAGGTGGCTCAGCGCGTGGTCTCCGACCCCGCGGGCATGAAGACGACGGTGGCGAACTATTGGGGTGAGGTCTTCGCGAAGGTGCCGGACGCTGAGCAGCTCAAGACACTGGACTCATTCTTGGACAAGCATGCGCCGAGGAACCCTGTGGTGGGACTCCCTCAACCTGCCCTTCACAACCTTGAACGAGCGGTCAGCAGGGCACCACCAAGCGCTGCGGGACCTGACCAGCTGACGCATGCAGCTTGGCGCCGCAGCCCTGGAGCGCTGCAGCACCTCCACGGGCTCATGGAGGCCATCTTCAACGACGGAGTCGCCCCGCTCGACCTCAACTGGTCGATCTTCATCTGCGTCCCCAAGGGTACGGAGGAGGACGACGTCCCTGACTCATGCACGCGCACGGCATCCACGGTGCGCACCCTTTCCCTCAAGAACTGCGACGCCAAGCTGATTGCGGCATGCGCGGATCGAGGGCTCCAGCCTATCGCCACATCATCTACATCACCCGAGCAGAAGGGCTTCACTGCTGGGCGGCGTTTCGTCGACCACATCCCATTCTTGGACGCGGAGTGCCGCAGGGAGGGCCTCCTTCCTGAAGCTGCGTCCCGCCGCCCCATGTTCCTGTCGTTCGACTTCCGCCAGGCCTTCCCATCGCTCTTCAGGGAAGTCATCGAGAAGGTTTTCCCGCGCTACGGGGTCCCGCTGGGCTTTCGCAACGTGATCGTGGCGCTCTACAGCAACTGCCTCGCCTTCAGCTCTTTCCGAGCCGAGGGCACCAGTGCGGAGCTGGAGCCGCTGTTTGCGCTCATGTGCGGTATCATGCAAGGATGCCCGCTCTCTGGCACGGTCTGGCGCCTGGCCATGGATGCTCCCATCCGCGCCCTGTTGGCAGCGATCGCCGAGCATGGATCCCTCACGGCCTGCGTGGACGATCTCGGGATGCTGATCAAGAACGCGGTCGCCCTCCCGAGCATTGATCGCACCTTCGTTTCCATTGAGTTCGCCTTCAATCTGCAGCTGGCCTTGCACAAGTGCGTGTTGGTCCCGCTGTGGGAGGAGATCACGGACGACACACTGCAGAACGTCAAGTCATTCCTAGCTGAGGAGGCCCCCCGCTGGATTGGCTTCCGCATTGACTCCTCGGCCAAGTACCTGGGAACTCACCTGGGCCCTGGTGTCACGGACTTTGGCATTTGGAAGGCCGCGGCGGGGAAGTGGTGGTCCCGCTGCTGGGAGCTGGCGCGCACGGGCATGGCCACCAGCCTTGCTGCCCGCGCGTACAACATCAACGCGCTGCCGTGCCTGTCGTACCTGGCCCAGTTCTACTTCATCGTGCCCGCCATCTGGAAGGTCGAGTTCACCTCCCTGCACCGCTTGCTGCGTTTGCCACCGTCGTCCATGCGCAAGGCGGACATCCTTTCGATGAGTGCGTGGTGTGGCTCACCGTCGCCGATTGGCCTCTTCCCATGCACGATCGCCGCGACGATGCGCTCAGCGGAGAACACGGTGCGGGGATGGGAAGCTCACCTCCGCCACCTCCATGAAGCTGCAGTGGAACACGTTCCGCTGACCGATGTGATCAAGGGCAACTGGTCCCCTCCGTGGTGGCGAACGAGGAGGGCGATCGTGCAGAACTACGCCATGATCTCGGACTCCTACGGCATGCTCGACATCCCCAGACCGACGCTGGACTCGATCACGATCCCGATCCCGAGCAGATTCATCCTGAAGGCGAAGGCGGCGATGCTCCTGGAAACGAAGAAGGCGGCCGCTGCCACTCCTCCCAGGAAGCCCAAACGCCAAGCCACGGCTGCTGCTGTGCTCCGCGGCCTGCTGTACCCTGGGGACCTCGTCGCCACCATCCACCGTCGGCTGCGCAGATGGGGGGTCGAATGCCCGCTGCCCGTGCTTCGTGAGAGATGGCCCCCGCTGCGCAGCAAGCTGACGGAGGTCCGCCCTGCATGGATGTGGTCGTGGATGCGTACGGCGGTCAATGGCTGGACGACCTCGCGTCGCATGAGCGCCGTCATCGACGCTCGCCAGTGCATCTTCGGCTGCGACGACGAGGACGCACTCGAGCACTACATTCAGTGCCCGATCCTGAGGGCGATGGCCGCGGGCGAAGTGGGAGCGGACGCCATCGGCAGCGCCCTGGAGCTCCTCGGCCTCGGAGACGAGCAGTACCACTCGAAGCGGCCCCTCGTGGACTGCATCTACACCATCGGCCTCATGTGCCAGTGCTACCACATCCAGAAGAACAGGATGGACGTGGGCCTGGCCGTGGGCGTCGACCAGCGGGCCTCCGTGAGGCTGGCCGCGCTCCATCGCATGCAGGCTTAGGCGTGGTTGACGCCCAACCGGCCCGCCGAGCTTCGTGCCCTCCTCCTCCTCCTCCTCCTCCTCCTCCTCCTCCTCCTCCTCCTCCTCCTCCTCCTCCCCCTCCTGGGCCTCCAGGGATCGATCCTCGCCTCGGGGAGCGCGCCGCTGCGGGGGCGGCGGGGTCGAGGGCTCTCGCCGCAGCCGCGGCTCTCCGCGGGCGCTGCCCCCCTCTCGGTGCGCCACGGCCGGGGTCTCGGGGCCCTGGCGGCGGCGGCCAGCTGGCGCGGGAGCGCTGTTCGCCCCCTCGGCCTCTGCGTGTGCGTGATGGCCGCGCCTCTCCTCCCTCGGCCCATCGATCCTGCAATCCTCCTGGCTCTGGACAGCGAGCCCGATGACTGTCGGGCAGCGAGAGGCAGAAGGGCCCAGACATGCGACGTCCGGATTTTTTCAGGCCGGCGTCCCTGGAAGTCCCGGCCCTTTCCCCAGGACCGGTTTTTCGTCCTGAGTCGTTTTTTGACGGTCCCGAGGCCCAGCGAGGGCCCCCAAGGGCTGAAAACAGTGAGAAATTTGCTGTCCTGATTGTTTTACGACGCGATCACGTCTGGGGACGCTTCCACTCTCTCATCTCATCCTCTACCGACGGACACGACCTTAAGCCTTTTGTGGAGGGTCTCTTGTGGACCGGCCTCCGCTGTCGTCCTGGTTCGCAGGCCTAGAGGTTGACACCCACACCAATATCGGCGGTGTGCCTCCACCGAGAGAAGAAGATCCCGACCTCGGTGATGGTGGTAACATTCTGGCTTCCAAGGGCCGAACTATTGCCACCAACACCGAGATCTAGGATCATCTTCCCCCTGTGGAGGCAAACCCCCCGTGTTGGTGTTGGTGTCCATTTCCAGGCCTCCAACTGCTGGGGGGGGGGGGGGGCTCCACACCACCTCGGCGGACCCGGCGGCTCGAGAGGGCCGGGCCGCCGGAGGCCCGGGCCGACGGCCTGGGCTTGTCGCTCGAGGTCTCCGCTCGGCGCCGGATGCGCGGGGATCGAGCACCTCGGCCTCCATGGCCGCGGCGCGCGCTGCGCCGCGAGAGTCGGCTGCTCCCCCTGACCCCGCCCTCTACCGACGGGGGTGTTCTTTGCCTTTCCTCGTGCACCTCCTCGGGCTCTCCTGCTCCTCTCCCATTTCACCTGCCTGTGCTCCTCGTCTGGCTCTGGCTCTCGCGGCCGGTCGCACGCGTTCACATGATCGTCGGCAACGTGGCCCGGCAGTAGGGATCTATCGAGGGTAGAGCATGCTATACTTTGATATGCCTGCTCTTCTTCGTGCTCCTGCTCATGTTCGCCTATTCCTTATCCCCCTCTTCTGGCTTCTCCCGCTCATCCTTTTCATCCTTCTCCCTCCTCCTGATGCCTTGTCCCTCTTCATTCGGCCGCCAGTTTCCGGCCTCAGTCGGCTGTCTTTTGTGCGCCGCCAGCTGTATGCGAGTCGCCATTCCGCTGTCTTCCCTCTCGGACGGACCGCCGTCAATTGTGCATCGATTGTTTTTGTTACTCAGTATTTCCATCAGCCCGCTGATTATTGTAGAAAATTATTATTCCTCCGCCCTGATCCTCCCCCTCTCTCTCCTAGCCTCGCTCCTCCTCCCCCTCTTTCCGCCTTAGACGACTACGACGACGATGTAAACCTAGACGACTACGACGACGACGAGGACGACCACCGCGACGACAACTGAACATACCACCAAGACCGCGACGACCACGGCGACGACAACGACGACGACAACGACAACGACGGCGCCCGCGACCGCGATGGTGACGTCGTCGCCAGACACCCTCCGATATGATTATGTCAATCCGCTTCCCTGGGGCTCCTGCCATCTCCAGACTCCTTTCCTTGGAATCGATTTGCGTCCTGGATCCATGGATGGCCCCAGGCCACGAGAAGAGGCCCCCGAGGCCCAAATCGAGGAACTTCGCCAGGATTGAAAAAGTAATTTGAGGCGTTCCAAAAAAGTCTTTCCTTCGAGGATCGAAGGAGTTGTAATCTCTTCCGCGGCGGAAGGCGGCGGAAGGGCGGCGGATGGTCGGCAGAAGTAAAACGAGGCCGCCTCCGCCGGCAGAAGCAGGAGGAAGGGCGGCGGAAGGTGGCGGGAGTAAGAGTTGTGCCCCCAAGAGATGAAAACGTGTTGGGGTTCAGCGTTTCCAAAATCCCCCATACAGTCGTTTACCTGGTACTGTGACAACGGCGACGGCGGCGGACGTGACAGCGACCACGCCACTGCACCCCGGCGGCGAGGGCGCGTCGATCTGCACCGGGCTGCTCCTGCTGCTGGGCGGGGTCTGCATGGGGTTCGCCACCTACCACAGCGTGGACAAGATCGACGAGTCGATCGGAGGGGGGGAAGGAGGCGTGGACATAGGGGAACGAAGAACGACATAAACATAACAACTCTGAGGTCCGCGCGGATTTCTAGGATCCGCGCTGGGCCCCCCTGGCGTCGCCTCCAGCGCCTTCCCTGGCGCGCTCCGCGCGCCAGGGAGGGGATTTCAGCACGGGTCCAAGACATCCGCGCGGACCTCCGAGTTCTTATGTTTATGTAATTGTTGGTTCCCTTAGGACAGCCGACCTTGAGAGCCTGGTGTCGCAATCTTGTCTTACCACGCGCTTTCGCCTGTGTTCGGGCCCTGGGAGCCCCGGGACCATCACAGACTGATCCGGCTCGAAAATTGCCGTAAGCAGGAATTGGGTTTAGGGTTGCGGTCGTTCCCCCGGGGCCATGGGAGAGGAGCGGCTTGAGATGCGCGACTGGCCCTGGGGAGGGGGTCGGTAGTTTTGACGGGAGGGTGGGGCGAGAGGCAAGGATCAGGTTTAGTGTGCGTTGTTGTTTGCGCTTTTGTCGGGCATTCGGGATCCTGAAGGCTCCTCGTCCGCCTTTCTTCCCCTGTCCTCCTCGCCCTCCTCCTCCTCCTCCTGCTCCTCCTGCTCCTCCTCCTCCTCCTCCTCCTGATCCTCCTCCTCCGCCTCCTCCTCCTCCGCCTCCGCCTCCGCCTCCTCCTCCTCCTCCTCCTCCTCCTCCTCCTCCTCATCCTCCCCCCGAGGCCCCTCCTCCTCCTTCTCCCTCCTGGGTCTTGACTTCCTCTTTCACGCTCCGCCTCCTCCGCCTCCTCATCCTAATCCTCCTCCTCCTCCTCCTCCTCCTCCTCCTCCTCCTCCTCCTGCTCCTCCTGCTCCTCCTCCTCCTCCTCCTCCTCCTCCTCCTCCTCCTCCTCCTCCTCCTCCTCCTCCCCCTCCTCCTCCTCTCCCCCTCAACAATAGCGTGGACAAGATCGACCAGCAGATCGGAGGGGGAGGGCGGCCCCGACTTCGGGCGGATCGTTTTTTGTGCTCCTGTCGTGTTCCTCCGCTCCGGCCTTCGGTCCACCAGGGGGCCATCAAGATCCGGTGCGAGAAGCTGTCCCCGGGTATGGTGTCGAGGCTGAGGAGGAAGGATCTACCCAGACCCCCTCGATTTCTGAAAAAATCACGACGGGAGGTGTTCCGCGATCTTTGGCATCTGGGGGCCCTCGCCGGCCCTCGCGACGGTCAACAAAAACGACTCAGGATGAAACGCCAGTTCCAGGGAAAAGGGCCAGACCGCTGGGGATCCACGTCGTGAAAGCTTCATGACATCGGGGGTCTTGGACCACGGCTGCAAGCCTAGATTCCAACTTCCTCTGGCATCTCTTGAGCCAGATCCATCCGCCGAGTTTGGACGAAAATTCTTGCTGTGCCAAAGATCACCGAGCGCGTTCCACTACTCGCAATGTGCCCACTCGCAAACGTCCGAATACCACATGTCCGCTTTGATCTAATTTATCGTAGATTCCCCGCGGGGGATACAGGCCATTTGCGAGTAGTTACTTTGCGAGTAGTGGAACGCGTTCGCCTAACAAAGCAGCGCTGTGTTCTCAAGTTGGTTGTGGTCGACTTCGACGTCGTCGACGTCGTCGCCCTCGCGAGGGCGAGCGCCCTCAGAGGCGCCCAGGAGACTCCAGTCCGAGTGCACGGAGCTCGTCGACGACGACGCCGCGCTTCGCAGTCGGCGCAGACGACGTCGACGACGCCGTTGTCCTACATCGCCGTGCACGTTCCACTACTCGCAAAGTGCCTATCGCAAGCTTCCGATCTATACAGGTCTTCTTCTATGTAATATATCGTAAATCCCCCGCCGTGGATCTAGGCAATTTGCGAGTAGTTGATTTGCGAGTAGTGGAACGCGCCTGTCCACGACAGCCAAGACGCTGACTTTAGGGCCGCTTTGTCGGAAGGGGCTAGGACGAGGACAAATCAGTTCCAGAGCGCTCCGGAACCTCTGAGAGCCTTCTGGAACGCTCTGGGAAGGCCGCGGCGCGCGAGACATCCTCCAGAGACGCTGGCTCTCAGAGATTCTCTCTTCTCGATGCATCCTCGCCCGATTTTATCCCCGTCCCCAGGGAAACAAGCAATGACATAAACATAATAATCTGGAGGTCCGCCTGAATTTATCGGATCGGCGCTGGGGCCCTTTGGCGGCGCCTCCCCTGGCGCGCTCCGCGCGCCAGGGAGGGGTGTCCAGCGCGGATGCAAGAAATCTGCGAAGACCTCCGAGTTTTTATGTTTGTGTAGTTGTTTCGTTTCCCTAGTCCTGGCTCCGTCTGAACTTTGTGCTGGGGGAGTGCTCCGGCTTTCCGGCGGCCGCTCCTTGTCTTCTTTGGGCCGAAGAGGCCCTCTTCGTGGCCGCTGGGCTTGGCCAGACAGGCCCCGGCGAACGCAGGCGACGTCGGTCGAAGAAGGACATCGGCACAAGACACAAGACATGAGATGAGCTGTCGGAGACACGAGAAGAAAGAACGGCAACGTAAAAAAACGGCATGAGACACAATCTGCCGGAGTGGCGCGCGGATTTCTTGGATCGGCGCTGGGCCCATCCTGGCGGTGGCCCAGGCGCTGCCCCGGGCGCGCTCCGCGCGCCGGGGGGGGGGTCCAGCGCCGATGCAGGAACGCCGCGCGGAGCTCCGTCAGTTTGTGCTTACGCCGTTGCTTGGTCCGACAGTCGACGACATCGACGGCGGCGACGACGACCACGTCCACGTCCACGTCTACGTCCACGTCCACGTCCACGTCCACGTCCACGTCCACGTCCACGTCCACGTCCACGTCCACGTCCACGTCCACGTCCACGTCCACGTCCACGTCCACGTCCACGTCGTCGCCCTCGGGGCCGGGCGGGGCTCGAGGAGTCATACAGGCCGCCTGCGAGTGCATCTTCTCGACGGGCGACGGCGGCGCAGGCGCGGGCTCGTCTTCCTCCCTCCGTCCCCCCCAGCCCCTCACCTCCTCTACAGTCGGCCCGGATTGGTAGGCCGACCCTGCCAAACCAAGGGTACCCTTGTGTCCTGTGTGTTCGCGACCCATGCCTCCTACATTCCTGTGGCGGTGTGGCCCTCGGAAGGGTCTTGTGTCCTCTCGCGTGTCCTGTCCAACCAAGGCCGGCTGTAATAAGTGGGCCTGGCCTCCCCCGCGCGCCTCCCGCCTGGAAGTGCGTGAGGGGTGGCTCCGGGAGGCGCTGGTGAAGGGGAGGCGCTGGCCCAAAAATAGTCTGGGGAGCATGCTCTGACTATTCTTGAGCATTTGGGGAGCATTTTGTAGAGTCTTTTTTGATTCTTCGCCCCAAACCCCCTTGCAGGGGGACAGGCCCGACCTGACCTCAGGGGTCACACGCTGTGTGAAGACGCTGCGGGCCATGCAGGAGGAGGAGGAGGAGGAGGAGGAGGAGGAGGAGGAGGAGGAGGAGGGCGGAGGAGGAGGAGGCGGAGGAGGAGGAGGAGGGCGGAGGAGGAGGAGGAGGGAGCAGGAGGAGGAGGAGGAGGGAGGAGGGGGGGGGGGGGAGGATGAAGGAGGAGGGGGGAGGAGGATGAGAGACAAGAAAATGGGATCAGGGCACCTCGCCGTGCGCTGCCCTCGCGGTGCGCTGCCCCCTCGAGGCGCGCGCGCGTCTCTCCGTGGGGGGGGGGGGGCCGTCCCGGCTCCCAGGTGTGCGGGCTCTTCGTCCCCCTCGGGGGGGCGAGCACGTGCAGGTTCGGCTCTCGGGCGCACCCCCTCCCTTCACACGTCGCCCGTCGTGTGGCCAGTGCCTCCTAGCCCATGGGGCTGCTGGAGGTACTCTTTCGGTCAGTGAGGTCTCCCTCGCTGCCAGCAGCGGTTTCCCAGCCGCCGCTGCTGTGCTGTTTTTCACCAGGGCTGTGCGGGCGTTGAGCTCCAAAAACTTCCACACGTCGCCGCTGCCTCGTGAGCCGCTGGCAGGGAGGTTCGACCAGCAAGCGAGCGACACCACCCCACCGACGGCCCTCCATGTTGCGCTGCGGCCCGCTGGTGGCCGCGGCACCTGCCACGCAAAAGAAGCCCTGCGCCAGAGCTCCTGGTACTGTACGCGGAGCCCCCGTGGGGCGTGGTAGGGTGGTGCCTTTGTCTCCTGGTCCAGTCTGTGGCGCATGCGGGCGTTCTGCCAGGTAAGGCCGCGCGGCTGGACGGAGGCCCGCCGGCCCGCCCGAAGGATCTACAGCCCCAGGCGGGAAGGCTGCACGGAGTGGTGTCTGTGTCTTCCAGCACCAGTCTCACAAGCTCGGGCCATCAAAGGTCTTGCGGCAGGCTGTCGCATTGGACCTGCGCCGCGCGGGAGCTCGTACAGGCTGAGGCTGTTGGGGGAGAGCGCTGGGTTCCGCCCCTCCCGTCGGGTTTCGAGATTCATCCTTTGTTTCCCCTCGCTTGTTTTTTGTATCATTTTTGTTTTTTCCGAAGTGTCCAATCCAATCATCCTTCCTCTTCCCTCCTTTACTTCGTTCCCTTCTCCCCCTCCTCCTCCTCCTCCTCCGCCTCCTCCTCCTCGTCCTCTTCCTCCTTCTCCTCGCACGCCCCGTTCCCGCACCCTGGGGCGCCAATCGGAAGTCTGAGTAACACTCTCGCCGAGGATAACCAATGTCTGTGTGTGCGTGTGTGTGTGCGTGTGTGAGAGAGAGTGTTTGTGTGTTTTGTGTGCGTGTGCTTGTGTGTGTGTGTGCTCGCGCGCGTGTGTGTGTGTGTGTGTGTGTGTGCGTGTGTGTGTGTGTGTGTGCGTGTGTGTGTGTTTGTGTGTGTGCGTGTGCGTGTGCGTGTGTGTGAGTGTGTGTAATCGCATGTGTGTGTGTGTTTCCGCCCTCTTTCGGCCTCCTCGGCTCGCCTCCTCCTTGAGTTCCCTGGCCATGAGCGTCGACCACGATTGGCGCCCTCGGCCACCGTACCATTCAGGCTGCGGACGCGAGGCACCTGAACCCGCCGACAGGGTCGAGGCGGCCCCAGAGGCGCTACACCCAGGGGAGACCTGAAGAAGAAGAAGAAGAACAATAATAATAATAAGAAGAATAATAATAATAATCAGAAGAATAATAAGAAGAAGAATAAGAAAAAAACGAGACAACAGCTTCAAACGGACTCCCAGATTTCGCTCCAGGACGTGAAGGCTCTGCACCACCGGGCCCTGGGCGCGCCCTTCGGGGTTTCCTTTTCCTCTGTGCTCGCAGGGCGCCCCTGGAGCTGGGCCTGGGGCGACGCGCTGCCTGGGAGGCCGCCTGGGGCGAGGCCCCCCCGTCTCGCGGGGGCGCAGCGCAGGGGCCCCGCCGCTCCTCCGGCCTCGGCCCCGTGCGCTGTGCCCATCGGGGGGCGCGGAGGCCAGGCGCCGCTCCGCGCGCCGCGGCCCCCGGGCGGGCGCCGTCGGCAGTGCTGCAGGGCGGCGGCGCGGGGGGCGCAGAGGGCGCAGAGGGCTCCCCTCTCGCCCGCCTCGCTCCTCCTCCTCCCTCCTCCTCCTCCTCCTCCTCCTCCTCCTCCTCCACCTCGTCCTCCTCCTCCTCCTCCTCCTCCTCCTCCTCCTCCTCCTCCTCCTCCTCCTCCTCCCTCCTCGTCCTCCCCTCCTCTCTCTCGCCTCGCTCCGCCTCGCTCGCTTCTCGCTCCTCCTCTTTCGCTCTTCGCTCCCTCGCCTTCTCCCTTCTCCTCCTCTCCCTCCTCGTTCCTCCTCGTTCCTTCTCTCCCTCCTTCGCGCGGTGGCGAGGCGCCCTGGCCTGCCTATACGTAGGCCCACCCAAGAATGTTCTAGGAACCGTTTTGTGGTAGGCACGGAATGAGATTCGAGCTTTTCTGGCTGAGACTGCGATGTTTTCACACACACACACACTGGGCCTGTGCTCTAAGAACCTTGCTTCTGTCATTCGCACATTTTGGGGTCCTATGAGCATGTCGTCGTACGGTTACATGAGTGCTGGGACGGCCGTTCCTTGCTCAACTCCTCGCTCTTTCTTCTCCCTTGCCCCCCTCCTGGTCTCGTTTTTTCAAGGCCCGCCGGACCCGCACGCCAGGACGTTGGGGCTTTCATGGCCCACTCGGCCTGCCAACGGGGACCAGGAGACCACGTGACAGGGCGACGGGCCGTTGTGCGTGTGCCGCAAGGTTGCGCCGAGCCCGCGAGACCACCTTCGAGGCTGATTTGGGGGTCGCAGAGGGAGCCGCGCGATGCGCGAAGTTGGGTGACCTGCAGAGCCGGCCCTTCGGACTGGCGGGCGGTGCGCGACTCGCTCCTCGCCCTCCCCAGTCGAGGGTCGCAGAGGTAGCCGCGCGATGCGCGAAGTTGGGTGACCTGGAGAGCCGGTCCTTCGGACTGGCGGGCGGTGCGCGACTCGCTCCTCGCCTCGCCCACCCCAGCGGAGGCTGCAGAGGCAGAGGCAGCCGCGCGATGCGCGGAGTCGGGTGACCTGGGGAGCTGCGGTCCGTCGGTCTGGCGGTCGGTGCGCACTCGCCGGGGGTCACAGCTCATCTTCCTCCCTCCCCTATAGATGCTCCTCACTCCTCCTCTTTGCCCCTCCCCAACTGCTCCTCGCCCTTACTCTCTCTCTCCTCGCCTCGCCTCCTCGCCTCGCCTCAGGCTGGGACCTGATCCTGCAGCCCGTCGCCCAGAGCATCGCGCTGATCGTGCTGGTGGTGGGCGCCTTTTACGGGTCCATGCTGGTGGCATCCGTCGGCCGCGGGGCGGCTGCAAGGGGAGAGAGGCCAAGGACGATGGACGAGGGGTGGTGTCTTGAGCACCGGGTTTCTCTTCTGGGCCTCCTGGTTGGGGCCCTCGCGGCCGTGGCCGGACGCAGCTCGAAGAACTTGCCAGGGCGGGGCGTGCAGGGGGATGGCTCTTGGGCTCACGGGGACGGGCGGACGCGGACGTCCGGCGTGGTGAAACGATGGCGACGGCCAGCGTTCCCACAAGGGGGGGGGGGCCCGAGTGGTGAGGCTGCGGGTTGCGCACAGACCGCCCCCCCCCCCCCAGGAAGTCCCGGCTGGCCTCGACAGGCCCCCCGAGTAGTTCCAGCCCGTCTCAACCCTCCAACCCCGGGGCGCGGAGCGCCCCAGGGGCGACGCTGGAGGAGGCACCAGGGTGTTGAGACCTGATGGTAATACCTTGGGGCCTGTTGAGGCCAGCAGGGACTATCCGTGCGCAACCCGAAGCTTGACCAACGACGGCGGAGACTGGGGACCAAGCTTCGACGCCTCGAGGTAACACTAAACAGCTGGCTTTCATTCACCTCCGACGTCAGTGCGGCCCTGTCCTCGCATCCTGCTGCCTGTCTATCTCCATTCCGCAGCTCCTCCCGCTCACTCACTTCCTCTCTCTCTCTCTCGATCTCTCTGGAGAAAAATATATGACAAGAGTGGGGCCCCCGAGCGGCAAGCTTCGGGCGCACAGAGGGAGGAGGAGGAGGAGGAGGAGGAGGAGGAGGAGGAGGAGGAGGAGGAGGAGGAGGAGGAGGAGGCGATCAGCCACAGAGTTGGCCACGACAATGACAGCGTGCGACGTGGCGCCGCCGGTCCGCCCGCTTCTATTGCACGCCATCCCCGACCTTGGGGACAGGGCGCAGCGAAGAGGCCCCGGCAGCGGGATGGCGGGCAGCGCAGGGGCCCTCGCGGGGGGGATATCGCCCCACAGG
>CAUYUJ010016852.1:24852-92352 GCA_963575745.1 Prorocentrum cordatum | reverse complement strand
TGAGGGTATACCAAAATTGGTGCGGTGGGCGCATGCGAACACGCTGGCATGTGGACCTTCGGTGTAGCTGGCAAGGGGTCCACGAAGCGTGTCAGGGGTGTGCCAACATCGGCGCGGTGGGCGCATGCGAACGCAGCAGTGGGGCCGTCGGTGGAGCTCCTTAGGGAGCCACGAAACGTGTGCGGGGTGTACCAGAATGGGTGCGGTAGGCGCATGCGCATGCAGCCACTGGCGCCTTCGGTGGAGCTCCCCATGGGACCACGAAACGTGCGCGGGATGTGCCAATATCGGCGCGGTGGGCGCATGCGAACGCAGCCATTGGGGCCGTCGGTGGAGCCCCCATGAGGCCACGAAACGTGTGAGGGTGTGCCAACACGGGTGCGGTGGACTCATGCGAACACGCTGGCATGTGGACCTTCGGTGGATCTCCCTATGAGGCCACGAAGCGTGTGCGGGGTGTGCCAACATGGGTGCGGTGGGCGCATGCGAACGCAACCATGGGCCGCCGGTGGAGCTCCCGATGGGGCCGCGAAACGTGTGCGGGGTGTGCCAGAATGCGTGCGGTGGGCGCATGCGAGCGCAGCCATTGGGGCAGTCGGTGGAGCTCCCCATGGGGCCGCGAAACGTGTGAGGGTGTACCAAAATTGGTGCGGTGAGCGCATGCGAACGCTGGCATCTGGACCTTCGGTGGAGCTGCCACTGGGGCCACGAAGCGTCTGAGGGGTGTGCCAAAATCGTCGCGTTGGGCGCATGCGAACGCAGCCAGTGGGGCCGTCGGTGGAGCTTCCGATGGGGCCACGAAGCGCGTGAGGGGATTGCCAAAATGGGCGCGGTGAGCGCATGCGAACTCAGCCGCCAGGGGCGCTGGTGGAGCTCCTGGTGGGGCCACGAAACGTGTGCGGGGTATGCCAAAATGAATGCGGTGGACGCATGCGAACGCAGCCGAGGGCCGTCGGTGGAGCTCCCTGTTGGGCCGCGAGACGTGTGAGGGGTGTGTGCTAAGATTGGTGCGGTGTGTGCATGCTAACACTGGCATGTGGACATTCGGTGGGGCTCCCTATGGGGCCACGAAGCGTGTGCGGGGAACGCCGAAATCGGCTCGGTGAGCGCATGTGAACGCAGCCAATAGAGCCTCCGGTGGAGCTCCCCAGGGGGTCGCGAAACGTGTGCGGGGTGTGCCAAATTCGGTGCGGTGGGCGCGTGCGAGCGCAGCTACTTGGGCCGTCGGTGGAGCTCCATTTGGGGCCGCGAAACGTGCGAGGGTGTGCCACAATGGGTGCGGTGGGCGCATGCGAACGCTGGCATGTGAACTGTCGGTGGAGTTCCCTGTGGGGCCACGAAACGTGTGAGGGGTGTGCCGAAACAGTTACATGCGGAGAGCAGAGGCAAGGACGGGGAGAAGGGAGGATGAGGGGGAGGAGGAAGGAAGGAAGGAAGGAAGGAAGGAAGGAAGGAAGGACGCGGGGCGCTGTCTCTCCAAAACGAGGACCCAACAACACCACAGGACGGTTGGGAGGAAAACGGCGGAAGGTGTTTTCGCCATTGTCGGCCTCTGGGGGCCCTTACTGGGCCTCGGGGCCGCCAGAACACGACTCAGGATGAGACATCGGTCCCGAGGAATGGGTCGAGACGTAGGTGTTTTGCTATTTTCGGCTTCTGGGGGGCCCTTACCGGGACTCGGGGTTTCTAAAAACGGCTCGGGATTAGGAATCGGTCCCGGGGACTGGGTCGAGACTTCTGGTCGGGGGCCTTGAGACGGGGGTCAATGCAAACGGGGTCAGTTAGAGCGCCAGATCTTGCAGGGTCCTGCAGGGCCAGGGGCGCATCGAACCGGGTTACGGTGCAGGATCCTGCAGGATCTTGCAGGATCTTGCAGGATCCTGCAAGGCCTGGCTGGCCTGGGCTTGGATTGACCAGCAGGAAGAGGAGGAGGAGGAGGAGGAAGAGGAGGAGGAGGAAGGGGAGGAGGAGGAGGCGGAGGAAATAACGATGATGATAAGGAAAGTGCTAGTCCGGTGCAGGAGGGGGTACTCAGGAGGGGGTGGGAAGATGCGGCGGAGGAGGAGAGTAGAGGGACGAGGGAGGGAGGAAGGGAGGGAGGGAAGCAAATGAGGGTGGATCACGCCGCGGTCGCCTCCGCTGCGGAGCCCCCGAGGCTACATCGACAACTACAACATCGTCGTGAACGATCAGCGGACACGTGCGGAGGGAGAGTGCGTGGGAGGGGGAGGAGGGAGGTAGGGAGGGAGGGGGGGAGGGAGGAGGAGGAGGAGGAGGAGAAGGAGAAGGAGGAGGAGGAGGAGGAGGAGGAGGCTGAAGATCAGGAGGAGAAGGAGGAGGAGAACGAAGCGGAGGAGGGAGGCGGAGGAGGGAGGACCAGGAGGCGGAGGAGGGAGGACCAGGAGGAGGAGGAGGAGGAGGAGGAGGAGGAGGAGGAGGAGGAGGTGGAGGAGAGAGAATGAGGAGAAGGAGCAGGGGAGAGGTGAGGATGCTGAGGATGAGTATGGGGGGGGGAGGCTGAAGGAGGTGAGGGGAGGAGATTTTGGAGGAGGAGGAGACGGAGGGAGGAGAAGGCAGGAGGGAGGAGCAGGAGTCGGAGGTGCAGGAGGAGGGGTGCGGCGGGTGCGAATATCACGATTACACCGGTGACATCTTGGGTCCTCGAGCAAAAACTAGGGAACTCCAGAATGCCGCAGGGATCCAAGATGAGGATCACCAAGCTCCTTGCACGCTTAAAGGATACCAAACCCGTCTGTAGGGATGAGGCGACAAGCACAGATTTAGCGGAGATTGAAGCAGAATGCAAGGTGGAGCAAGCACGTTTCCAAAGTAGTTCCCCTCGTGTAGGGAACCTATTCCTCAGGAGCGCAGTCCTGCAGCTGCCCGACAGCACGTCAATTCCTTGAGGTCAAGGGTATGGCCAAACCAGGACTCACAGCTGTTGAGGTTTACTTACACGCGCGTTGGATTCATATTCACAGCATTGCCTCATGCCGCGGCTGTACCTCGAGCAAAGCCCTCTGTTTAGGATTCGCAATTTAGTTTCGCAGTGGGTAGATTGACGCGCGTGACTTGTAACACGTGTGTGACGCATACGGATGAGGTGCGTGTGCGACCTCATGGTTCCAGGAATGACCTTTGTCATGCCTGGAAGCCGGTCTCCTTGATAGCATAACACCCTTTTCGGACAAACCACGCCCACGTCGCCAAACTGATTCTGGGGAAGGGGACCTTGCCAGACATCAGCTGCAATGCACATCGATTCCGTTTGCTTGCCAGTTTGGATCGTCCATTGCCCAGGATGTCCGTGGTTCCCCGCTTGTACCGTGCATTGTCCAGAACCTTTGACGGTCATCTCCCCGAGGAGGGTACAAAAGGAGACGGACAGGCTGACGGATGGCGGACGCGTCTCGAGGGGGGGTCGTAGGGCGGGTCGCCAGTAGAGCTGGTCGCAGGGCGGGTCTAGAAGCAGGCCGCGGGGCGATGCCGACAAGAAGAAGAGTCCGCACCGCTGGAAACCACTTCAGCCACACACCGAGACAATTGCTTGGCCATCTCATCGTTGTTCACGTACGCACACGTTCAATCGGAGACCACTATGTTCCACTTCTGATCCATCTCCAAGGGGCGCGTCCAGCCGTCATGCTTGCCAGGCAGTGAACGCCGATTGCCCATCGGACGCACACACACACCAGTTCCTGTTTGGTGCGCTGGCCACACATTAGGATGCAACTCCTAAGAGGTAGAATTCGGCATTGGCATTGGCATACTTACTCATGACCGGAAGCTGGCCTAATCCGTAATCCCGCCTGATTTCGTCAGTACCGCCCACTGCAGCGCAATCCGGCTTTATCCTGAGCTGACTCTGGGCGAATACTGTGTCATGTCCCCCTACTCGGGCCTAACAGGAAGCCTCTAATCGGTCTTACGAAGACCTCCCAGGTTTGCCTCCTAACACATCCCTGCTGCCCCTCCTCCCTCCCTCCCTCCCTCCCTCTTCATCCTCGTTTTCCTCGCCCCCTTCCGACCCAGGATCGAGGGCCTGGAGCGTGACTTCAAGCACTACTGGGGCTGGCACTACGCCCAGTGGTTCTACACAGCCTGCGTCGTGTGGCTCGCCCTGACCACGATGGCCGCGTGTCAGTTCGCGCTCTCGTACGCGGTCTGCCTTTGGTTTTTCGTGGAGATCGAGGAGGGTGTTCCTGAAAGGGCCTCGCCGTCCAAGGTCGAAAGAGTTGACATCTGTTCCTTGGCAGAAGGCGGCGGAGGTAAAACGAGGCCGCCTTTTCCCGCGGAAGCCAGCGGAGGCAAACATTTGTCTGACAATAGTCGGGTGGATGGCAATTGGGGGTGACCTACATGGGGGGTGAGGAAAAGAGCTCCAAATGGGCCCTTTAGGGCTCCTTTTGGAGCCAGCTGGGACCCAAAACGGCCCCTAGGCCCACTTATTATAAGGACCTCACCCCCCATCTAGGTCACCCCCAACTGCCACCCGCCCGAAAGAGATTTGTTTGGTGTTGATTCAGGTTCTTGGAGCCCACCAGGAGGAGCCGATCAAGGAGGACCCCTCCGCGCTGGAGAAAGCCCTTGGCAGCCAGCACGAGACGAAGGAGGGCCTACGCCTCTACGGGGACGACAAAGTTGCCGGACGGGATGGGGTGCGGCCACGCGGCGCCAGCGCTTTACGGGTGACCCCCTCCTGCTCTCCTCTCGGGGGCGGCGGAGGGCCTCCGGAGGGGAGGGTGCCGACCAGGTGGGGGAGGCGGACATCATGGCGGGGGCCATGATGCCTCCCCAGATTTCATGGCGCCACCCCCCGTGGGCCGCGCGCATGCCGCCGGCCATGCTCTGCGCCCCCCACTCTTGGACGCCACCGTTTTGGACGCCCCCGATGCTCCTCCTCCATCCGTGGACCTTCTGCACAGCTCTTCCCCGTCGCGCCCCGAGACGTGTCGGCGGGGCGGGGCCGGGCGCCTCGCCTGAGACTTTACCACTGATGATCCTGAAGCTCAGAATTTGCAACAGCTTCACGGTTCACGGATGGAGGGCGGATCGTTTTCAACATGTGGCTTCTTCTGCTCCGACCGCCTTCGTCTTAAAAGTTTGCAAGAGTTCTGCGAATGGATGGTGGCTCGTTCTTAACTTGTGGCTCGCGCCTTAGCGCCGCGCACACGCGTCTGAAGAGTGTACAACGAGTTTAAGGTTCCTTAGAGTTGATGTCCAACAATGCGTTCTGGCACGATGTAGGATTGACAGGACATAAACTAGGTTGATTCGTGGTGTTAAATGTCCAAGAACGGCGTTCTAACACGATTCAGGATCGTCAGGTTGCAACAGTGACGCTGGTTCGCGGCGTTGAAGTCCCAAGGATGGTTTTCCAACCGGGCACTTTCCACAGTGAAAACGGATCCTCGTAGGGACCTGTGCAGAAGGAATTTTGAGGGCGGGCTTATTGCAACATCGTTGACGGGTCTTGGGTTTACACTGGTGCTCCTCCCCCTCTTCCTCGTCCCTTTCCGCAGCGGCATGCGAATCGAAGCTGGCGTTGGCGCTACCACGAGGGAGCTTGAAATTGAAGTCGTCTCACGCGCTCGCTGCTCCCGCGGGATGGGGAAGAGCGGGGGCAGGAGAAGGATGATGAGTGATGATGAGGTGCAGGGGAAGGGGGGGGGGCGAGGAGGAGGGGGGGAATGATGTTGAGAGCCGAGGGTATGAGAGAGAACGGGAGGGAGGAAGGAGAGAGAGAGAGAGAGAGAGAGAAAGAGAGAGATGTAGAGCAAGGGGGCTTGAGGAGGAAAGCAGAAGGGAGGCGGAGGGGTGTTGGAGAAGGGATGGTTCAGTGGATTGCTTGGTGGAACACCAGACCCACCCCAGCCAGGCGAGGAGCCCGTTCGCCGGGTGAAGAGTAGCTCTCTGGGCAGACGGTTTGTCTTTCGGGCGCATGCAGCTCCACAGCCGTGTGTAAGAGGTTCGGTCTCCAGGAACGCTGAACCACAAGCAAGGTGGGCATGCCATGTGGCGCCGTCCGCCGTGATGTCCAGCGCGAAGCCCCTCAGGCGTTGCGGAGGTTTCTGAAGCACTCTGGCCAGCATCACCTGGAGAACAAGCTCATGGTGATAATGCTTTTGGTGGCGATCATGGCGATGGAGTGCAGTAAGGACGAACGCATGCAGAAAACACAACCATGCACGCGAAACGTTGCCGCACGAGTCCTCAAAATCAGATAGCGCGCGGCAACGTCCAAGGACGAAAGAGAATCGTTGGCGGGACGCCCCATTGGGTGCCCGAATAAGGCTCAAGGACAGGCTATTGCGCAGGAGGTCGAGCAACATCGGAAGTTGTTTCGGAAGCCTCTCGGCAGACTCGCGGAAGCTTCATGGAAGCCTCTCGGCAGCTTCTCGGACCCCTCTCGGCAGCCGGTCGTGAAGTACCCGCAGGGGGCAGTTTATTCATCCCACGGCGATACAGTCGGGGCCTTGAAGAAGGAACCCTTTTCGTTGGGGAGGGGCTCCATGTTCCTTGATTGCTTCACAGTTTGCCTGGGGTTTTCTTTTGGTTTTCGATGGGAGATCGAAGTTCAACTTGTGGATAGAAGTAGCCTCGTTCCTTCTTTAGGGTTCCTTGGGTCAACGCTCCGACTGTAACGGACGTGACCAGGGAGGGGGGGGCGAGGGGGGGAGGGGGCCGGCCACGCCACGCTTTGTGCTGGCGCCGTTTAGGGATGTTTCAAGCAGTGGCGAAGCGTCCTGGCTCGGTTATAGCCTTACCAAACAATGTTCTACGGACTTTTTGTGGTTTCCACGAAATGTTCTTATAATATTTCTGGCGGAGTTTGTCTTGTTTTATCACGTGAGTTTATGCTCTAAGAATTTTGTTGTTGTTCTTAGAACACTTCTGGGTTCTAAGAACATCTTCTGGACGGACCATAGGAATGCCAGGACGGTCGGTCCCTGCTCACATGTTTGAGATTGGTTAACTTCCAGACGGCGCGGGCGCGAATCGTGATATGACAGGGGGGCTCGTTGGACTCAGCCTGGCGCTACATGAATTGTATACCGTCAAGAAGCTGAAATAAGGAACAGTTTGGGTTCGGAAGGGGCTCGATGCTCCTTAGGTTCCTCCAGTGCTGTTTCTCTTGCCCTCCTGGGGCACGGAGGCGCTTACAGGGCCAAGAAGGAGCTCCGCCTTAGTTAACGTTCCTTCTTTCAGCGGCCCGACTGTACCGTCACGTCGCTAAGGCAGCGGGAAGGGGTGCCACGAACCTCTAGCTGCTGAAACGAAGCTGCACGCGCGCGTCCTCGCGTGTGGAGGCCAATGTGGAAAGCCCTCCATCCGGCGGGGGCTGCCGCGAGAACGGTGAAGGAGGAGGCGGAAGGGAGGACAGGGAGTGGAGCCGCAGCGATATGAAGATTTCCGCCTGCAGCCAGCAGCGGCAGTTAACGCTGAGACGTGCACGCGCCTGCAATCCGAGGCCACAATGGGGCAACCCTGTGTCAAATAGGCGGATCACTGGTGTGGTCAAGCTTTGTCCCGTTAAGCAGCTAGAGTACGTCAACAAGTGTTGGAGTAGGCAGCAGAACAAGTGTCCTGAGGCACGCAATATCCGGGGAACGAGAAGAGGAAGGTGAAATGATGATCTTGAGGGGGCAGGCGAGGATGGAGGTCTCCACTCGCAGTGAGACTGGGCATGCGCCTCGGGAAAGGGAGGCGAACGCGCAGCCGCCAGGCTCTGCGCTTCGCTTCTTTAAAGAGCAGCGTGTGTACGAGCCTCTCCCCTCCCTGGATCCGCCCCCCCCCCCCCAACATACCCTGGGCATGCGCCTCGGGAAAGAGAGGCGAATGCAGAGCCCCACCTGGCTCTGCGCTTATTCGAAGAGCAGCCTGTGTACGGGACTTCCCCCCCCCGTGATCCAGCCCCCGCCCAGATACCTGGTGCTAAAGGCTGGGACTTGCACAGAAAAGCGACAAGACATGGCGCGCGGACATCTGGAGAGGCTAGACCGCGCAGAGGGGACAGTGCCATCTTCCAGAGTCCTCCGTAGGGGAGGTGCGGAAGTGCAAGATCAGAAGAATGTCTGCACGTGCCCCTTTCTCCAGAAGTGAAGAGCGATTGAGACTTTGCTGCGGCGGATGTGAAGTGAATGAACCCCTAGCCCCGTACCGCGGCTCTGTTGCGCCATGACGCGGAGCGCCAGGCGGTAGAAATCACGCGGCGAAGCACGGAACCGGTGAGAAACCGCTCGCCCCACACGCCGTTGAGCAGTGCAGGGGGGGAGGACAGAGAACACAGTCTGGGGTAAGACCCTTGCGGGACAGATAGGGCCATCGAGCGGAGAGAGTGAGAATCACGGTCTGAAGGTTGCGCCTGCCGAAGTTGTGGGGGGGCAGAAGAACAGCGTAGAAGGAGGAGAGGAGGGAACATGCAGCTTGTTCTTGTTGGCCTTCAGATTTGGCAGTGGAGGAGAAGGGGAGTCACTTTCTGGAAGTGCGCCTGCTAAGCTGCAGGCCCGCCTCGTGGAAGAGGGAACTGCCGCAATTAGCGGGTCTTCCGCTGTGTAGGGGGTGCTGCTGTGCAGCAGGGTTCTGGACCCTGGCTGTCTGAGATCCGGGGGGGGGAGGACCTCAGACGAGGAGAGGGGAGGGAAGCTGGAGGAAAGAAGGGGGAAAAGGAAGGTTGGCGGTAAGAAAACAAAAACTAATAAGAAGAAGACGCAACAAAAATAATCTCCACCCAAGAGTGAAGTGAGTGAGACTTTCCTGTTACAGGCGTGAAGATAATGAATATCTAGCCTGGTATCGCGGCTCTTTTGCGCTCTAACGCGGTATGCCAGGTGGAACAATTACAGGGTGAAGCATGGAACCAGTGGAGAACCGTTGGCGCCAAAAGCCCCTGAGCATTAGAGGAGGGGGTGAGGACTGAGAAACGCAGTCTGGAGTAAGACAAGACCTCCAGGGCCGTGGAGTCTGCGCCAGGGGCGGGGGGGGAAGGAGGGGCAGGGCCGGTCACAGGCGCTGTCGCGAATAAGAATACCAGCAGGAGAGGCTCCAGCACACGTCGCTTCCTACGGCGACGAACGAGGGACCACGTGGTTGCTCCTCTGCGTCGGCAGGGGTTCGGCCACAGGATCGAGTGCGCGCGCTGAGTCTACCCCACGCGGGCTGCACACGCTGCAGCGCGACACAGAGGGAGAGGAACACGGAGCGGCTTTGCCTGCCTCCGAAGAGGCAGGTCGCAGAAGACAGAGAGAGAGAGAGAGAGAAAATACGGTCGGGAGCGTCTGGCGTGTCGCTCCGTCGTTTCGGGCCCACCGCGCTTCCGCGCGGCACCGCTGTCCCGAGCGTCAACGTCACAAAGCCGTCCCCTCCTCCCGCCCCGCGGAGCGGATCGACACGCTACCCGCTTTTGCAGGGCGTAGCGTGTCGCCAAAGGGCCGCTGGGGCGACATGCTGTGCAAAAAAGTCCCTGGCCGTAGCACACGCAGACTGCATACACCGCAGCGCAACGAAGCGGACGAGGAACGCTGAGCATGGATTCGTCCGCTCCCGAAGAGGCGAAGCCTCCTCCTCCTCCTCCTCCTCCTCCTCCTCCTCCTCCTCCTCCTCCTCTCGCTTCGGCGCGGCGCCCATAGAACAAGCAGGGCGAGTCACGACGTACAGTGGTTGCCGCCGCGAGCCTCAGGTAGGCTGGCCGAGCGCGAAGCACATGCACTACATGACCATGCCACCGCTCGGACTTGGGCCCAGCATGCGCCGTCAAAGGGCGGCCCCTTGCACCCGGTGGTCCATGGCGAACATCATCAACATGATCGTCATCATCAGCCTTGCTGGGTGACTCCTTGGGGGCTCGCACTCGTATAATTGAAGCACCGCGGTCGAAGACCATTTCGCAAACACGGGTCGCGATGATCTCCACTGGAAGCGCCATGAGGATTTCGCAACGACTCGTGCTCTGAATGAGCGGCCTTTCCGCCAGAGGCTTGTCGTACCAGAGCCAATTTCGAGCCACAGTGGCAACGGCAAGAAGGGGGAGCGAAAGAGGAGCGAACCGCGGGCCCCGCAGCAGTCAAGTATACATCAGCGCGGCAAGCGTAAGCTTCACGAGAGACCTTCAAGGAGTAGAAGCCGAGCACGATGCACACGTTGCGCCCCCCAGGGCTGTGCCTGAAGATTCGTGACGCAGAGTGCCGCGCCGTCACGGCGGGGGGTGCCCTGCTGCAGGCGGCTTCAGGTGTTTTTGTTGTTGCTTGGGACGTCCAGGGTCCGATTGCGTACGCCTAACTTTTGAATGGCCAGGGTTTAAGTGGGTGTGCTTCTTGGGCGTGTAGCAGGATTCAGTGCGTGTGCTCCTGGAACGTCGAGGGTTTACGTGCGTGCACTTGTTTGTGTGCAGGGTTTATGTGTTTGTACCGTTTGTAGTTGCAGTGTGTGAGCGCGTGCGCTGTTTTGATGTCTACTACAGTTTGAGTGCGTGTGCTGTTTGGTGTCTAAGTGTGAAGTGCGCGCATGTCGTTTGCATGTCGAGGGTCAGGGCGTGCGTGCTGTGTGGGATTCCGGGTTGCAAGTGCGTTCAACCATGATTCCATTATGTTGTGTCTCAGCTGTATCTGAACCGGTTTGGCGAGCGTGATGGGGATTCGGTGCGCGTGTTCTTCGGATGTCTAGTGTTTAAGTGCATTCTAGGTGTCGGTGCACGTTTGTGTGTGTGCGTGTGTGTGAGGGGGTTGTGGAGGTGTGTACTGCTTGGGCGCATATGGTTTGAGTGCGTCGCAGGACCCACCAGGGTCAGAACATCTAGCAACGTCCTCCTCCTCCTCCTCCCCTCCTCCTCCTCCTCCTCCTCCTTCTGCTCCTTCTCCTCCTCCTCATCCTCCTCCTTCTCCTCCTCCTCCTCCCCTCTTCCCAGCAAGAGGAGGAGAAGGGTCGCTGTCCGCCTTCCCCTCTGCTGGCGATGTCCCTCCTCCTCCTCTTTCTCCTCCTCCTCCTTCTCCTTCTCCTCCTCTTCCTCCTCCACCTCCTCCTCCTCCGACCACCTGGCCATCTGGGAGGAGGGGGAGGAGGAGGAGGAGGAGGAGGAGGAGGAGGAGGAGGAGGAGGAGGAGGAGGAGGAGGAGGATCCTCCCTTCCTCCCTCCCTTCCTCCCTCCCTTCTTCCCTCCTTCCCTCCCTCCCTCCCTCCTCCCACTCCTTCCCCATGGGGGGGGGATGGGGGGGCGAGGACGCCACACGGGGCACGTGGTGAAGCTCGGCGGCGGCACGGAAGTCGTGGTCCGGCCAGGGGGCGCGGCGGGGCCGTTGCCGCCGTCGTCCCGCCATGGTCCTCCGACCCATCCCCTCTTCCTGGCGGCGCCCCTGGAAGGAGAGGGAGGGGGAGGAGGAGGAGGAGGAGGAGGAGGAGGAGGAGGAGGAGGAGGAGGAGGAGGAGGAGGAGGAGGAGGAGAGGAGAGGTGGGGAGGAGGAGGAGGAGGGCGGAGGAGGGGGAGGAGGAGGAGGAGGAGGAGGAAGGAGGAGGAGGAGGAGGAGAGGATGAGGAGGAGGAGGAAGAAGGAGTAGAACGGAAGGAGGGAAGGAGGAGGAGGAGGAGAAGGCAGGAGGAGGAGGAGAAGAAGGAGGAGGCGGAGGAGAGGAGGGGGAGGGGAGGGGGGAAGGAGGAGGAGGAGGGTGATGATGATGCTGCTGCTGATGCGCTGCTGCTGCTGCCTGATGATGATGATGATGATGATGATGATGAGACGAAAATGATATGGTGAGATGATGCTGAACCTGGCGGCTGCATGATGATGGCGATGATTGCTGCTGAATGTGATTGGGATGATGATGTTGTGATGATGATTGATGATGATGATGATGATGAGATGATGTGGATGAATGTGGGATTATGATGATGAGAGAGGAGGAGGAGGAGGATGCGTGATGACGCGGAGGAGGGAGGCGGAGGAGGGGGGGAGGACGAGGAGGAGGAGGGGGAGGAGGGGAGGAGGAAGAGGAGGAAGAGAAGAGGAGGAAAAGGATGATGATATGATGCTGCTATGATGATGATGCTGAGGATGATGATGCTTGATGATGATGATGATGTGATGAATGATGATGATGATGATGATCGATGATGATGATGATGATGATGGTGGTGTTGAGTGGTGGTGCAGTGATGATGAATGAGGAGGAGGAGGAGGCCGTGAGGAGGGAGAGGAGACGATGGGGAGGCGGAAGAGGAGGAAGAGAAGGAGGAGGAAATGATGAGGATGAGGATGATGATGCTGATGATGATGATGATGATGATGATGATGATGATGATGATGATGATGATGCGGATGATGGTGATGGTGATGGTGATGGTGATGGTGATGATGATGCTGATGATGATGGTGATGATGATGATGATGATGATGATGATGATGCTGATGATGATGATGATGATGATGATGGTGATGGTGGTGGTGATGGTGATGGTGACGGTGGTGGTGATGGTGATGGTGATGATGATGATGAGGAGGAGGAGGAGAAGCATGCGGATGAGAAGGAGGAGGAGGAGAAGGAGGGGAGGAGGAGGAGGAGGATGAGGAGGAGGAGGAGGAGAAGGCGGAGGAGGAGGAGGAGAAGGAGGATGGGGGAAACGATAAGGAGGATGAGGATAGGAGGGGGGAGGCGGAGGAGAGGAGAAGGAGGAGGTGGAGGCGGAGGAGGAGGCGGCCCCATGTAGGAGAGGGCGGAGGAGTAGTAGGTGAGAGGAGAGTAGGCGAGGAGGAGGAGGAGGAGGAGGAGGAGAGGAGGGGGGAGAGCAGGAGCAGGAGGGAGGAGAGGAGAAGGAGGCGCGGCGGAGAGGAGGCGGAGGAGGTGAGAGGGGAGCAGGAGGAGGAGGAGGAGGAGGAGGAGGAGGAGGAGGAGAGGAGCAGGAGGAGCAGGAGGAGGGGAGGCAGGAGGAGGAGGAGGAGGAGGAGAGGAGGAGGAGGAGGAGGGGCGGAGGAGGAAGGAGGAGGAGGAGGAAGGAGGAGGAGGAGGAGAAGAGGAGGAGGAGGAGGGGAGGAGGAGGAGCAGGAGCAGGAGCAGGAGGAGGAGGAGGAGGGGAGGAGGAGAGGAGGGGAAGGAGGAGGATGTGGAGGAGGAGCAGGAGGTAGGAGGAGGAGAGGAGGGGAAGAGGAGGAGGAGGAGGAGGAGGAGAGACCAGGAGGAGGAGGAGAAGGAGTGAGAGGAGCAGGAGGAGGAGGAGGAGCCAGCCGTCGACGTTTGGGGGAGAGGGGGGAGGGGGCGGGTCGCAAAAGGCACCTGGCGTGCGAGGTGTGCCGAGGCCTTGTTCCCTCTCACTTTTCTGCGGCGAGCCCGGGGCAATTGAGAAGGAGAAGGCCTTCTCAGAAGGCTCGGAATCCCCCCGCCGTTCTCAGTAGTTTGGGGAATTTCCCCCGACGGCGCTGACATTCCCCAGAAGGCGCAAGGGCTTGTGAGAAGTCTCGCCGCCTTCTGAGAAGGCCTTCGCCTTCGGTTTGAGCTTGCCTCCCTTCGCTCTCCTCCTCCTCCTCCTCCTCCTCCTCCTCCTCCTCCTCCTCCTGCCTCCTCCTCCTGCCTCCTCCTCCTCGCTCCCGCGCGCAAGGGGGATGGGCTGCTCTGCCAGGCCGGCGTTCTGCTGCGGGGAGCGTGGCCTCGGGCGCTCGGGCGTTCCCGCCGCCCCGCCCTGCTGCCGAGGGCGATGCGCCGTGCCCTCCTCCCCCCCGGGCCCCCTCGCGTCGTCCACCAATCACGACGGGATGGTTGGGGGTAGTTTCGTTGTTGTGGGGGAGGAGGAGGGGGAGAGGGAGGAGGAGGAGGAGGAGCAGGAGGAGGAGGAGGGGGAGGAGGAGGAGGAGGAGGAGGGGGAGGAGGAGGAGGAGGAGGAGGAGGAGGAGGAGGAGGAGGAGGAGGAGGAGGAGGAGGAGGAGGAGGAGGAGGAGGAGGAGGAGGAGGAGGGGGAGGAGGGGGACGAGGAGGAGGAGTGGGGAAGGGGTGGAGGCAGGGAGGAGGGAGTAAGGGGAAGAGTATGGCATAGGTTACGAGGGAGTAGTTTGCCTTCGGGGGCCCTCAGTGGACCCCAGGACCGTCAGAGAACGACTCAGGGTGGAAACGCTGTTTCTGCGAATCCGGGTGCACCCCTCCATCCATCTCGTCTCACCTCCTTCCTTCCACACTGCCTCCACGGCCCTCCTCGGGACTCTGAAGGCCTGAAGGCCCCCCCCTTCCCCTCACCCCCTACCCCTCGATCCGTCCATCCATCAGTCCACTCACGAGCGACGAACGTATTCATGTCCATGTCCCCGCATTTTGGACACCGACGCGCAATCTGGTGGATCTCGGCGGTGAATCGGCGCAACGCCTCCCTCAATCCGTGGGGTCGCAGCAGGAGGCGGATGAGGAGGAGGAGGAGGAGGAGGAGGAGGAGGAGGAGGAGGAGGAGGAGGAGGAGGAGGAGGAGGAGGAGAGGAGGCGGGGGCGGGGAGGGAGGATAAGGAGCAGGAGGAGGAGGAGGAGGAGGAGGAGGAGGAAGGAGGAGGAGGAGGAGGAGGAGGAAGAAGAGGAGGAGGAGGAGGAGGAGGAGGAGCACCAGGAGGAGGAGGAGGAGGAGGAGGAGGAGGAGGAGGAGGAGGAAAAGGAGGAGGAGGAGGAGAGGAGGAGGAGGAGAGGAGGAGGAGGAGGAGGAGGAGGAGGGGTGTCCCCCTCCATCCACCTCATCCTTCCGCGGCCCTTGTCGCCCCGCTGGGGGCCCCCCCTCCTCTTTCCCCCCGTTGCACATTGCACGTGCGCCTAAGTCTGCCAGCCCGTCCAGCCACCGCGCGGAGAGGGAGGGGCACAAGACGGGGAGGAACGCGGCTGAGGGAACGTCAAGGAGGAGGAGAGGGAGGAGGAGGAGGAGGAGGAGGAGGAGGAGGAGGAGGAGGAGGAGGAGGAGGAGGAGGAGGAGGTAGGGCGGGCCGAGAGAGGGGAGGAAAAGGTTTAGGAAGGTGGGCGTACCCCTCCTTCTGCCTCCCCTCCACTCCTCCCGCGACTTCAGGGTGCGCCCCCTGCCTATTCGCACGGTCTGTGGCGGCCGTGGCGCATGCTCGGCGTTTAGAGTTGAGGCGTCTCCGTTCCATTGGTAATGGGCTTTGCATCAATATTGCGGATTTGTCGGGGCAGAGGCCTGTTGGGCGTCGGGAAGGTATCGGTACGAATTCATGGCCCTATTTGAGTGTTGATCTTTGACGTCACTGTGCACGATGCGTGTTGGACCTGAGTATCGCAGTAGCGGGGAAGGCGAGATGTGGCTAGTCGCCCGGCATCGCGATAAGCCCACTCTCGGTTGTGACCCTCCTCTGGATCTTGTCCTTCCTCCGCCTCAGCAATTATTATTCTCGTGATCCTGCTCTAGGCTCCGTGCTGGTGCAATGCGCCAGAGCTCGTACCCTGGGGGTCGAAACGAAGAGCGGGCAAGCAGGTCCTCCCGATTGGGCAGAAGGGCCCCCACGGCAAGATCGTAGAGCAGCCCACCGTGAGAGAGGTGAAGCACGCGGAGTTCGGCGGCGTCGAGAGGGGCCTCTTCGAAGGAGCATGCGGGGAAGCCTGCCCAAAGTGGACGGCCGCGTTGCGATGCTGAAGCGTTTCAAGAACGTGTGTCTCCTATTTTGTTTTGGGGGGTCCGTGTACATGCCGAAACCGTTTAGCTCACCCCTCAACATTGCGACAAACAGCTCCCGTGCCGATCGATCAAGCAGTTTCGTACGCGTTGCTCCGAGTCTATTGCTGATGCACCTGTGCATTAATATATGCGCGTAGGTGCTTACATATATAGTACATGTATACATATACACCTGACGTTACACACTCAGAAATGCATGTGTACATGGTATGTATATATGTATGTATGTATGTATGTATGTATGTATGTATGTATGTATGTATGTATGTATGTATATATATATACGGGTATCTTCACAGGGACACAGACTGGTTACTTGTATATACATGTTATCAAATAGATGTATGTATGTATGCAGGTCCAGCGGCCTGCGGCACATCCCGCCACCGCGCCTGTGCAACAGCGCAGCAGGAAGGAGGCAGAGTGTAGGAACGGCGCAGTCCTGATGAGCGGTCTGACAAACACTGGCCGTGATCTCGACTCGTTTTCGTCCGCGCAGTGGGGAGGAGGTCGAGTTCACACCCTGCGGCGGTTCAGCAAGTGGTTCGAACTGGGGAGGGCTCGTGACTCGACATCGTCTTCGTGCACGCGGTAGGGAGGAGGAGGAGAAGGAGGAGGAAAACATGAGGACGAGGAGGCGAAGGCTCCTTGGGGCCCTCTTGGGGCCTCCCAGGGAAGCCTCTCGGGGACCTCTGGGGGGCCTCTTGAGGCCTCCTGGGCCTTTTTAGGGAGGCTCTTGGCCAGTCTGACGCCTTCGGAGGCCGTTGTGGGGGCATCTCTAGGCCGTCTTGGGGTCCTCTTGAGGCGCTTTTGGGCCGTCTTGGGGACCGCTTGGGGGCCTCCTGGGCAATCTTGGGGCCCTCTTGGGTCGACTCCGGGCCTTCTCGGGGCCTCGTGGGCTGTCTTGGAGCTATCTTGGAGGCTCCTTGGGCCGTCTTGGGCGGTCGGAAAACCTAAGCAAGCGAGAACTGCATCAACACACACACACACACGCACACGCACACGCACACGCACACACACACACGCACACACGCACACGCACACGCACACACACACACACACACACACACACACACACGCACACACACACACACACACACCAGGGCAATCAATGGTTTGGGCCTCTTCCGGCTCTCCTGGAGGGCCTCTTGGAGCCCTCTTGGGCCGTCTTGGGGGCCTCGTGGGCCGTCTTGAGGCTGTCTTGGGAGAGCCTCCAGAGCCTTCTTGTGCAATCTTGAGCTGCTTAGGTTTCGTTTTGGCTGTCTCGGATGCCCGCTTGGAGGCCAGTTTTGACGTCTGGAGGCTGGAAAGAACGCTGGGGAGCGAGTTCAGGAAAGGTGGTCTCAGAGGGATGCTTGCGGTGAGGGGGGGGGGGGGGGCGGCCCTAGAAAATCCAAAACAGTCCCAGATAGCAGACGTGCATTCTGACACGCCCACTCCGTGCAGGCACGGTGACATACACATATATATATATATATATATACACATTCATATACGTATGTACATGTATACATATATGCATAGTACATATGTATACATGAATGTATACATTCGTATACATGTGTATACACCTAAGCAAATGTATACACACATGCATATATATATATATATGTGTATTCATAGCCAAATGCATATATATATATATATGTGTGTATATATATGAGCATAGCAGTTATACGCTATCATATACATATTTCATCAGTGGGAGGGGGCCGAACGGTCATTCACTGTCCCTGGGCGCGTGGCTGAAGTGAGGTTCCGCGGTGCAGATTGTTGTTGTTGCGTTATTCGTTGTTTGTTGTTTGTTGTCGTTGTCCCACCGGCGATCTGGCCCGCGACGCACCCGCGACCCACCCGCGACCCAGCCGCGACCTGTGCCGCGGCTTGTCCGCGACCCACCCGCGACCCGCCCGCGACCTGTCCCGCGACCTGTCCGGCGACCCACCCGCGACCCACCCGCGACCCACCCGCGACCCATTCCGCGACCACCCCGCGACCCACCCGCGACCCACCCGCGATCCATCCGCGACCTGGCCCGCAACCCGCCCGCGAGCTGTCCCGCGACCCACCCCGCGACCCACCCGCGACCCACCCGCGACCCACTCGCGTCCTGGCCCGCGACCGACCCGCGACCTGGCCCGCGACACACCCGCGACCTCGCCCACGACCCACCCGCGACCCAACCGCGACCCACCAAAATTGGCGCCTACGGAGTGCTCTTTGTATATTTTGAAATTTCAGCGCCTTCGGCGGGCTTCTTCCGAGCCTCGCAGACTGCCACGTCCCCGCCGCCCATCACTCTTATCTGCAACTGCGGGGGGGTGTACGGGTACTACATGAATATGAGTATGAATATAAGTATGTGCATGTATATATTGTACCCTCTGTATTTGTATGTCTTTTATACATTTATTTATATATATACATATATATGGTACCTATGTGTATGTATAGATGCGTATGTGTATGAGTACTGTCCAGGGTACTATGGTACTTGTATGTTTGTGTATGCACATATACATACACATGCATCTACGTTTGTGTGTGGGGGGGGGAGGGGGTGCGTGTGTATGTGTGTGCGTGTGTGTGTGCGTGTGTGTACGTGTGTGTGTTTGTGTGGGTGTGTACGTGTGTGTGTGTGTGTGTGGGTGTGTGTGTGCGTGTGTGTGTGTGTGTGTTTGTGTGCGTGGGTGTGCATGTGTGTGTGTGTCTGTGTGCGTGTGTGTGGAGGGGGGGGCATACGTGTGTGGGCCTTCGGCCCATCCTGCCAGGTTGTGGGTTATAGGCCTCTTGGATGTTCAATGAGATGTCGTGGAAGGTCTCTCGGGGGCCTCTGGGGGGCAGTTTTGATGCCTTTGGGGAGCAGTTTTGGGGCCTCTCAGGGCGTCTTGGCGGCTTCTTGGGGCCTTCTTGGGGCCTCTCGTGGGCCTCTTTGGGCCTCTTGGGAGCCTCTTGGGGCCTCCTTTGGGCCTCCCTGGGGCGGAAGATTCGGATTTTCAGGTCGTATTCCCTCTCTTGGGCCTTTCTTGGGTGTGTCTTTGGCGGCAGTTTTTTGGGCCGTCGTGGGCATCTCTGGGGCCGTCCTGGAGCCCTGTTGGGCCGTCGTGGAGCCCTTTGGAGGGGCCTCGTGGGCCGTTTTGGAGCGTTCTTCGGGGCCTCGTGACTCTTGGGCCGCCTTGGAGTGTCGGAAGCTCGACGAGTCGAGGTACCCAGAAACAGCAAAACAACGTTTACAGACAGGAGCATCAGTGAAGTTGGCCTCTCGGGGGCCCTATTGGGCAGGCTCTTGGTGCTCTCTTTGGGCGCCTCGAACGCTTCTTGGGCCGTATTCCCATCTTGAGCGTCTTAGACCGATCGCGCGGTGAGCCGGGGCCCTCTTGGACCTTTGGGGGGGCCTCTTGGAGCCCTGTTGGCCCGTCTTGGGGCCCTCTTGGGCCCGAAGCAAGTCATGCGAAAGACGCGGCAAGTCCCAGAGGATGTGTCAGTTTGGGGCCCAGGACCCTTCAAGAGTCCTCAGGATTGGGGGCTGAGGTTCGGTGGCGGAGATTTACATATATGCATTTACACATGCACACACTTTTGCATACACAGGTTTATGCTTCTATGTATATGCATGAATATATATATATATATATATATATAGGTGCATATGTAATTCTATATGTATATATATGTATGTAAATTCATGTAGCTGTGAGTATGTGTATGCATATATGGCCATATATGTATCTGCACATGTATCTGCTATGCATATGTATATGTATATGTGCATACGTATACGTATATCTATGTATATGTAGATATATGTGTATGTCTATGTGTACGTGTATATATATATATGTTCAGGCATATATAAGCATACATGTATACGAATATATACGTGCACGTGTGTGTATATATATATGCATATGTGTAAATTCTTGCGTATGCAAATGTATGTGTAGTTGTATGTGCAGCTGTAGATGTATATGTTGTTGTAAACGTATGTGTGTTTGTGTGTGTGTGTCAGAGAGTGTCAAATACGACCCTCGACCCACCCAGGCGGTCCTCGACCGCTCACCTGAGGGCTGCGCGAGAGGTCTCCAGGAGACCCCGGAGGCGTCCTGGAACGATCACGTTGCCGTTGCCGTCCAGACATCCGGGCGGTGATCCGCCGCTCTCTGCCGTGCAGTGGGCACATGGAATAGGGAGCTGGCCTGCCAGCAGGTTCCCCGGGTAAGTTTTCGTATCCCCCCACAACCCCAAGGACCCACAGAGTCCCTGAGGCATCTTGGGGCCTTCAAAGATTGACGAAGACTGTGCCCGAGATTCCTTAGGGCAAGCTTTCGCGTCGTATGTGCCTGCGGTCAGGAGCTTTGTGATCGCGTGTCGGTCCGCCGGATCTGGCATACCACGCTTCGGCGCGGCACTCTGTCCACTTCCAGGCCCCCCAGCGTCAACGTCCCGAACTTTTCCGATCTTCCGCCCCGCGGAGCGGAACGACGCGCTATCCGCTCGCAGGGCATAACGTGTCGCCAGGGCCGCCGCGGCAACACACTAAGCACAAGCTCCCGCCCGCACTGCATCTCTGCCGCTGCCGTGTGCCGCCCTCTGCCGCCTCGCGCGCCTCTCAGGCGTCACGCACCACCTGGGCAGCCTCGCACTCGGCTCCGTGGTGAGTGCGGTGACATGGAGGAGGAGGAGGAGGAGGAGGAGGAGGAGGAGGAGGAGGAGGAGGAGGAGGAGGAGGAGGAGGACCAGTGTAAACCCAAGAGCCATCAACGATGCTGGAATACACTCACTCCAAGCTCCCTCTTCATAGGCCCCTACAACGGTTCATTTCCATTAAGGAATCTGCCTCGTTGGAAGACAACCGTTTGAAGACCCGGAAGCATGCCAAACCATTGTTATCGGGATTCCGACACCACGGATTAACCTGGCTGTTGCGTCTTGACGATCCTGGATCGCGCCAGATCGCCAATTCTTGGGATTTCACCACCGCGAATCAACGCTACTGTTGCACCCGCAAAATCCTGAATCCTTCCAAAACAGGAAACTCTTGCAATATTTTCAATGGATGCGCGCGGCGGTAAGGCGAAAGCCACATTTTGAAAAGGAACCGCCCTCAATCCGTGAAGCTCTTGCAAATTTGTCAAACGAATGTGCGCGGCGCCAAGGCGAGAGCCACATGTTGAAAATGAGCCGCCCTCAATCCGTGAAGCGCTTGCACATGTTTGAAACGAATGTGCGCGGCGCTAGCAGAAACATTAAAAAACGGCTTATCTCAATCCGTGAAACCCTCTTACAATTTTTTCCTTGCCATCCTGTGGTGTTGGGTCCTCGTTTTGAAGAGGCGGTCCCCGCGTTCCTTTCCTCTTCTCCTCCTCCTCCCCCTCCTCCCTTCCCTCCCTCCTCTCCCCCCTCCCTCCTCCGTGCGTTTCGCCCACCCACTACAGCGCTTCGTGGCCCCATAAAGGAGGCTCCACCGAAGGTCCCAGTGGCACCGCCCGCATGCGTCCGCCACCACCCAGCACAGCCCTTGCCCCGTGCGTTCCACCCACCCAGTACAGCGCTTCGTGGCCCCATAGAGAGCTCTACTGAAGGTCCGGTGACACCGCCCGCATGCGTCCGCCACCACCCAGCACAGCCCTTGCTCCCTGCGTTTCGCCCGCCCTGTACAGCGCTTCGTGGCCCCATTAGGGGGCTCCACCGGAGGTCCCAAAGGCACCCGCCCGCATGCGTCCGCCACCACCCAGCACAGCCCTTGCTCCCTGCGTTTCACCCACCCAGTACAGCGTTTCGTGGCCCCATAAGGGGGCTCCACCGAAGATCCCAGTGGCACCGCCCGCACGCGTCCGCCGCCAGTCAGCACAGCCCTTGCTCCATGCGTTTCACCCACCCCGTACATCGCTTTGTGGCCCCATAGAGAGCTCTACTGAAGGTCCCAGTGGCACCGCCCGCCTCGTCCGCCACCACCCAGCACAGCCCTTGCTCCCTGCGTTTCGCCCACCCAGTACAGCGCTTCGTGGCCCCATAAAGGGGGCTCCACCGAAGATCCCAGTGGCACCGCCCGCATGCGTCCGCCACCACCCAGCGCAGCCCTTGCTCCGTGCGTTTCACCCACCCAGTACAGCGTTTCGTGGCCTCATAGGGATCTCCACCGAAGGTCCCAGTGGCACCCGCCCACATGCGTCCGCCATCACCCAGCACAGCCCTTGCTCCCTGCGGTTTGCCCACCCACTACAGCGCTTCGTGGCCCCATAAGGGAACCCCACCGAAGGTCCCAGTGGCACCGCCCGCATACGTCCGCCACCACCCAGTACAATTGCGGCATTCACAACTGCATATGGTTGGGTCCTTCGCCAGGCTAATTAGAACGAGTGTGCGCGGCGCTAAGGCGAGAGCCACATGTTGAAACCCACCCGCCTTCCATCTGTGAAACGATTGCCAACTTGCAAGCCTCTGAGTCACACATGGTGAGGAAGTCTCAGGAGAAACGCCCGGCCCGCCCCAAAAACTAGCTTCGGGGTGCGACAGGGGGAAGTTATCCATAAGGAAAAGGAATGGAGGAGGAGGAGCAGGAGGAGGAGGAGGAGGAGGAGGAGGAGGAGGAGGAGGAGAGAGTCGGAGGCGGAGGAGGAGGAGGAGGAGGAGGAGGGGGGAGGAGGAGGAGTCGGAGGGGGCAGAGGGCCACCAGTAAGTCAGCGCAAGGAGGGCAGTGAAAGTAAAAAGGCAGACGTCAGCACATTCGCCGCCTCTCCTCCTCCTGTTCTCCTCCTCCTCCTCCTCCACATTCTCCTCCTCCTCCTCATCATCATTTCTCCTCCTCCTCCTCCTCCTCCTCCTCCTCCTCGTCCCCCTCCTCCCAGCGCACCGCCGCCTCCTTATTCTCCTTCTCATCGTCCTCCTCTTCCTCCTTCTCCTCCTCCTCGTCCTCCTCCTCCTCCTCCTTTTCCTCCTTCTCCTCCACCTCCACATTCTCCTCCTCCTCCACATTTTCCTGCTCCTCGTCCTCCTCCTCCTCCTCCTCCTCCTTCTCCTCCTCCGCCTCCCAGCGCACCGCCGCCCCCGCCTCCCGCGCCACCGCACTCAGCCGCACGCGCGGGGTGGCTTGGTGCAGTCAGCCTCCTCCCTGTCGCGGCAGGTTGCAGCTGGGAGGCCGGCGGAAGCAGAGAACGTGGAATGAATGCTCTCCAGACGGGGAGTCAGAGGGGCCCCGAAGTGAATAGAGCGTCGTCGGTCGCCGTCAAGTGGACTCGGGAGGCTTGGTGTAGTAAGCCCCCTCCCTCTCGCAGAAGGTTGCCGCTGGGAGGCCAGCGGAAGCAGAGAACATAGGGTGCTCTGCGGACGGGGAGTCAGAGGGGCCCCGAAGAGGACTGATCGGGTGTTGCTAGAGAAGTGCCCCTGGCCCAAGGTGCCCTCAGGATTCTCGGGTTGGCCCACACGGCCTCGAGAGCATCCCTCACGAGGCCCAGAGGGCCCCAGGATCTCCGGAATGGAGCGAACAGCTGGGGGCACCTCGGGCCAGGGGCACCTCTAGCAGCACCCGCATGGAGCGCCGTCGGTCGCCGTCCTGCGGTCTCGGGAGGCAGCCGGGAGAAGACGCACCGGGCGCAGCCCTGGTTCGGGGGGGGCAGGTCCAGGGCCACCAGCGCGGCGGAGCAAGGACACCACGGCGGCCCGTTGGGCCAGCTCCAGGGCCCAGCCAGGATCCGTCCGAAGCGGCCCGCGCCCAGCAAGCCATGCCAGGGATGGGGTCGAGCGCTTCGGGGCCCAGATCGCGGGCGAGGAAGGGGTTGCCCCGCGCCCGTGCTGCACGCCTCCGTCCATGCCCCGCGCACGGGCGGAAGTGTCCGGCACGTAAAGTGGTCAGGCAGGCTCGGGCGCTGCAGGATGCACCGAGCGCGTTCCACCACTCGCAGAGTGCCTACTCGCAAACGTCCGAAGAGCACCTGTCTGCTTCGATGCAATTTCTCGTAGGCCCCCCCGCGGCGGATCCAGGCCATTTGCGAGCAGTTAGTGTGCGAGTAGTGGAACGCGCTCGTCTAGGGATGGGGTGCCGATGGTTTGGAGGGGGTCGAGAAGGGTGCACCCTGCGTGCACTCGAGGGGCCCTGAAGTGGCCCCCTGGGGCCGCGAGGGGGGCATGCAGCGTGCGCGCCTCTTCGCCCCCCCCCCCCCCCCAGTGACGCAACGCCCAACAGCCCCTCGGCAACGACACGCTCGAGAGCCCAGTGTGGCGCCCTCAGGAGCGCCTGCGCTCGACCTGGCGTTCCAGAGCGCTCGACGCCCAAATGCTCGACGGGACGCCAGGACGAAGTGGAATCCGTTCCAGAGCGCTCCGAAACGCTGTCGGAGCGCTCTGGAACGCCATGGGACAGCCGCGGCGCCCGAGACATCCTCCAGAGCCGCCGCATCTCAGAGGTTCTCGATTTCTCGGGGCTCAAGAGACGGGCGTCATGCTGCAAGCAGGGGTCAGTCAGAGAGCCGGATCTTGCAGTAGCCTGCAGGGCCACAGGGTCGCACCGACTCGGGCTTGGGGCGCAGGACCCTGCAGGATCCTGCATTCGAGTTCTTGCAGGGTCCTGCAGTGCCTGCCTGGCCCCAGCTTGCACCGACCCGGGCCAGGTGGCCCCCCCAAAATTCCACCCGATGCCGTCCTCGTCCTGGCTTCGTCTTTGGGGGGGAGGAGGGGGAGGAGAAGGAGGAGGAGGAGGAGGAGGAGGAGGAGGAGGAGGAGGAGGAGGGGGAGGAGGGGGAGGAGGAGAGGGAGGAGAGGGAGGAGGGGGAGGAGGAGGAGGAGGAGGAGGAGGAGGAGGAGGAGGAGAAGGAGAAGGAAGAGGAAGACCCTCCCCCCGGCCCGGCTCGTCCCGTCCGCTTCGGCGCAGGCCGGCGCGCGCGCGCGCGGGGCTGCCGCGCCCCGCGAGGCGGCCGCGCCCCGCGGGCCCACGCCCGCCCGAGACGCTCGCGCGGCGGCGGCTGCGGGCCGCCGGCCGGGGGCCCCCTGGCGGCTGCGCGCCGCCCGGGCCCTCGGGCGCGTCGGGCAGGCCCTCGTGCGGCGGCGCGCCGCGGGGCGGCTCGTGAGGGGCTCGCTTGCCACCACCACCACCACCAGAAGAAGTGCCAGGGGGAGGGGCTCCTCCTCCTCCTCCTCCTCCTCCTCCTCCTCCTCCTCCCTCCTCCTCCTCCTCCTCCTCCTCCTCCTCCTCCTCCTCCGCTTCCTCCTCCTCTGCTTCCTCCCCCTTCCGATCCTTGTTCTTTTTTCGAATATCAAAGCAGAGTGAGGGGAGTGAGCCTAACGGTCATTCACTGTCCCTGGGTGCGTGGCTGAAGTGGAATTCCGCGATGCGGATTCTTGTTGTTGTTGCTGTTGCTGTTGTTGCTGTTGTTGTTGTAGTTGTTAATGTTGTTGTTAATGTTGTTAATATTGTTGTTGTTGCTGTAGCTGTTGTTTGCTGTTTGTTGTTTGTTGTTTGTTGTTGTCGTCGCCCCACCCGCGACCCGCCCCGCTACCCGCCCCGCGACCCGCCCCGCGACCCACCCGCGACCCACCCGCGACCTACCCGCGACCCACCCCGCGAACCACCTGCGACCCACCCCGCGACCCACCCGCGACCCACCGACCCACCCGCGACCCACCCCGCGACCCACCCGCGATTCACCCCGAGACCCCCCCCAGCGACCCATCTGCGACCCACCGGCGACCCACCCGCGACCCACCCGCGACCCACCCCACCCGGCGACCCACCCAAAACCCATTTTCGGCGCTTGCGGCGGGTTTATTTTGAATTCGTTCCAGGTGGAGAACCTGCGACCCACCCGCGACCCAAACCGCGCCCGCGACCCACCCGCGACCCACCGCGACCCACCCGCGATCCACCCGCGACCCACCCCGCGACCCACCCAAAATTTTCGGCGCCTGCGGCTAGCTTCTTTTGCATTCGTTCCAGGTGGAGAACCTGCGACCCACCCGCGACCCAAACCGCGCTCAGTGTCAGAGTGAGGGGGCCCGAACAGGCATTCACTGTCCCTGGGTGCGTGGCTGACGTGGGGATCCACGGCGAGGATTATTGTGGATGTTTTGTTGTTGTTTTGTTGTTGCTTTGTTGTTGTTTTGTTGCGTCGTCACCCCCCCGCTCCGCGACCCGCCCGCGACCCACCCGCGACCCACCCGCGACCCACCCCGCGACCCACCCCGACCCACCCCGCGACCCACCCGCGCGACCCACCCGCGCGACCCACCCACGACCCACCCCGCGACCCACCCCGCGACCCACCCCGCGTCCGCCCCCTCATTCTTTTCCGCAATTGCGGCTACGTGCTCGTGCTCCCCTCTCTGGTCGGCCGATAGGAGTTCCATCCGGGCCTTCTCGTCCTACCTATATACAATCAATACAAAGTCGTCGTTGTTTCTCTCAACATGGCTTTCCTTGTCGTCGACGATGCGAAATGCGTAGCAGGAATAGGTCGCGGCGCACATCGCGCGCGGCCGTCAATCCGGGCCCTCCCATCCGAAATGTTAAACATCAAGACAGAGTCGTCGTTGTTTCTCTCAACATGGCCTTTCTTGTCGTCGACGATGCGAAATGCGTGGCAGGAATGGGACGCGGCGCAGATCGCGCGCGGACGTCTGGGGCAACCCCAAGCGGGAGGGGCCATCCTGCTTATCAAAAACAAGCAAAGTCGTCATGTTTCTTCTCAGTGGGGATTTCTTGTCGTCGGCTTTGCAAAATTCGTGGCAGGAGGGGGGCGCGGAGCACATCGCGTGCGACAGGGCGAAATGTCGCTCTCGCCTGGGCGCTGCGCACATGTTTTCTGAAAATCGCATTGCCGGTAAGACGTGGCGCGCACTTTTCGCTTGCCAATTCGTCGAGCGCCTAGGGCCCCCTGGGGTCTCCCAGGGTCTCCTGGAACATCCTGGGGCTTCCCAGGGCTTCCCCAGGGCCTCGTGGATCCTCCTGGGGCCTCCTGAGGCATCCTGGGGGTTCCTGGGATTCCTCGGGGGTTTCCTGGTACTTCCTAGGGCTTCCTGAAGCCTCCTGAAATTATCTAGGGCTTCCTGGGCCCTCCTGAAGCCTCCTGGGCCTTCCCGGGGGTCGCTGGGGTTTCTCCTGGGACCTGCCGGGGCCTCCTGAGGCTTCCTGGGGCCTGTTCGGCTCGTGCTGGCATGCCAGCGCAGTTCTTGAGACGCGCCAGCCGCCATCGCGGCTGCATTAGCTGTGGCAAACCACCTTGTCGATATGATTTCGGTCCCCAGTTGCGCCAGGACTGTTTCTTATGTTGTGGGAGGGCGGGTGAAAATGGGCATGCCATGCTTGATTCGCTCGAGCTGGCTAGCTTGACTCCTACTCCGATTCCTACTAGTATCCTTCTTCCCTATTAGAATCTACTCTTGCTCCCCCCTCTCGCCGCCCGATAGCGGTCCCATCCGCCCCCCCCATCCTCATTGTAAAAAATGAATTCAATGTCGTCGTGTTTCTCTCAATGTGTTTTTTTGTCGTCGACGATCAAGACTCGGCGCACATCGCGCGCGGCCGTCAGTCCGGGCCCTCCAATCCGATTTGTTAGAAATTCGTACAAAGTCGTCGTTGTTTCTCTCAGCATGGCCTGTCTTGTCGTCGACGATGCGAAATGCGTGGCAGGAGCGGGACGCGGCGCACATCGCGCGCGGACATCTAGGGCAACCCCAAGCGGGAGCGGCCATCTCAAAAACAAGTGCAAAGTCGACATGTTTCTTCTCAGCGAGGACTTTGTCGTCGTCGGCTTTGCGAAATGCGTGGCAGGAATGGGGCGCGGTGTACATCGCGCGCGACAGGGCACAATATCGCTCCCGCGTCGGCGCCGCGCGCATGTTTTCTGAAAGTTGCACTCCCGGTCAGGTGCGGCGCACATTTTTCGCTCGTCAATTCGTCGAGCGCCTCGGGCCCCCTGGGGCCCCCCAGGGTCTCCTGGAACATCCTGGGGCTTCCCGGGGCTTCCCAGGGCCTCGTGGATCCGCGTGGGGCCTCCTGAGGCATCCTGGGGGTTCCCGAGAGTCCCTGGGGCTTCCTGACACTTCCGAAGGCTTCCTGGAGCCTCCTGGAACATCCTGGGGCTTCCTGGGCCTTCCTGAAGCCTCCTGGGGTTTCCTGGGGTTCGCTAGGGTTTCCTGCAACCTCCTAGGGCCTCCTGAGACCTCTTGGGGTCTCCTGAGGTTTCCCGGGGCCTCCTTGGCTCGTGCTGAAATGCCAGCGCAGTCTTTGAGCCGCGCTAGGATTTTCCAATCGGTAGCCACCATCGCGGCTGCATCAGCTGTGGCAAATCACTTTGCCGATCTGACTTCGGTCCCAGGTTGCGCCGGCACTGTTTCTTATGTTGTGGGAGGGCGGGCGGGAATGGGGATGCCATGTTTGACTCGCTCGAGCTGGCTTGCTTGATTCCTACTCCTACTACTCCCCTTCGTCCGTCTCCTCCTCCTCATCCTCCACCTCCTTCCCCCCTCCGACCTGTGGTGGTTGTGGTGGTGGAAAACAGGTCCATCAGCTCGCTGCAGAGGAGGAGCGGATACTCAGGGGAGGGCGAGTTGCTTGGCAGCGTTCGGGCGTGTGCATCCAGTTATTCTCCGCGAGGGTCATCGAGGAGCAGCTTGGTCATCTTACGAGACACGCACGAGACCGAAGGATGCACGGAGCATGGACGTCCGAGCGATGGCGAGGCTGCGGCGGCGGTGCGTGGCCTTGGGGGGGCCCCCTCGCCGCCACGACTGGACGCAGCTCGGAAAGCGACCCTGGGAAGGGGTCTGGGGACCGATTTTGAGCTGCCGTTGTCCCAACTCGTCCTGCTCCGAGGGACCGCCGCCACCTCGAAGCCATGGGGGGACCCACCCCTTGGGCGGTGGCACGATTGATCGTCGTCCAGTGCCGGGTGGCTCTCGTGCGTGTCACCGCCCAGGGAACGGACTTCCCTGGAGACGGTCGGGGACTTCTGGAGAGCGTGCTTCTCCGCCGGTTCTGGCCCACCACGCTTCGGTGCGACACCCTATCCACTTCCCCACTCCCAAACGTCAACGTCTCGAGCCTTCCCAGTCTCCCGCCCCGCAGCGCGGAGCGACACGTTATCCGCTCGCAAGGCATAGCGTGTCGCTGGGGCCGCCGCCGCGACACGCCATCCAAAAGTTCCCAACCGTACGTGCTCGATGGCTGTGGAGTCTGCTTCTCCTCTTTGGCTGTTGCCGGCGCGGATGTCCCGTCTCCTTGCCTGCAGGGGCGGGTGCGGTCTGCTGGTGCACTCGGAGGCGGCAGGGCCGCGTGGCCGCGAGTACGGCAAGTTCGCGGGCTTCTGCTGCCTCCGCTGCAAGGATCGGCGGCGCGCAGATGGGGGGGCGCGGCGAGGGGGGAGGGTCTCTTGGGAGCTCCCCCCCGTCCCCAGACCCCCACCCCCTCGCGTCGTGAACAAGAACATGACGGAAGGTTTGTCCTTCATTTCGGCCTCTGATGGCCCTCACCAGGCTTCGTGACCGTCAAAAGAGACGACTCGGGATGAAAAGCCAGTCCCAGGGAGTCTGTCCAGATCGTTGGGGCCCACGTCATGGCCAACACACATGAGGTCGGGGGTCTGGGTCCTCAGGGAAAGCGCTTGCCTTGCAGGCCAGCAGCGGCGTCTGATAGGGTCGTCGGGCTGCGGCGGGAAGCTTGAGCGGCATGGGCACCAGCTGGCGACGCGGACGGGGATGATCAGGCATGGGAAATGAGGATGGAGATGGAGGGGCTCGATTATTGATGAGGAGAATCATGGGGGCTTGTATTCGGAGTGTGGTTATGATACTACTGCGAAGAACAAGGAGTACGATGGTCATGAAGAAAGGGGAGGAGGAGGAGGAGGAGGAGGAGGAGGAGGAGGAGGACGACGACGACAAGGATGAGGACGACGATTATGATGCAAAGTCTGTTTCTGCGGCTTTCGCCATATCCGCTGGTCCGCTGG
This sequence comes from Prorocentrum cordatum, assembly GCA_963575745.1. Lineage (NCBI taxonomy): Eukaryota > Dinophyceae > Prorocentrales > Prorocentraceae > Prorocentrum > Prorocentrum cordatum. The sequence continues at coordinate 62,776 of CAUYUJ010016852.1, read as the reverse complement.
CCGCTTTGCTGTGGTGGATTTGGGGGCTACTGAGCGCCCGAAGCGGTATTGGGCTGAAGCCCGTGAACATCCGTGGGCCGCCTAGGGGTTCCAAGGGATGCGGCGTCGGGTCTCGGGGGCGTTGGCGGCGGGGCATTGCAGGCGCAAGTTCGTTGAGGTTACATCCGGCTGGGCTGAGGAGCAGGAGAATGTGGAAGAGGGAGGGGCTGAGGACAATTTGGAACACGACGATGTGAAGGAGGAGGAAGAGGAGAAACGAGGAGGAGGAGGGAAGGGGGGAATTCACATGAGGGGTGTATGCTGAGCCCGACTTCGGGGCGACCCATGCCACTTCCTGCTGCCCCTGCCTTTTTTTTAATCCAAAAGCAGCGCCCCTTCCTCTGTATTTCCACAGGTGCCCCAAGGCAAACGGACGCAGGACCGAGAGTTGAGGCGAAACGAAGCGAGTCATCAAATCGCGCATGTCAATGCAACAGGTGTAGCATCTGTAAGCACAAACGAGTTTCATCTAGCTCGCTCTGTTCTGCCATGTCTTGGAAACCGCTCTGTATTGGAAGAGCTGGGTTCGAACGTAGACCGATTGTGTGCAAACGTTGAAATCTTGGTTTTGACAGTTGCAGAGGGCAGGAAAGGGGGCGCCGAATCAGTAGATGGGGTGGTCTTTTTGTAGCGGATCTCTTCCTTTGCAATTCAGCGGCTCGCTCCTTCCATGGAGGAGCCTCCGCAGGAAGCCCGCTCCCCTCCACTCGACCCCTCGTGCGCGCCGCCGAGAGGAGGCGCAGGGCGCAGGTGACCACGGCAAGAAGTGCGAGCACCAGCAGGCGCCCGACGGCACGCCGCGCTTCGGCGAAGAGGCCCCGTTGCGGGACGGCCACGCGGAGCAGCACGGCGTGAAACACTACCGGGGGGAGGTGGGCGGCCAGGTGGTCACGGTCATCGTCTGCGAGGACCCGCGCCACAAGCACGTGCAGTTCGCCCTGGGCTGGGCCGAGGAGGCCCGGCACCTGTGGGGCGAGGAGCTGCCCGAGCGCGGGACCCGCGAGGTGTGGCCCGGCTGCAACGCGGCGCAGCCCGGTGACGAGCGCCTGTGCGCCGTGGTGCCGGACGGGCCAAAGGTCCAGGTCGCCCAGATGGGGACCGAGCAGAGGGGGCCGGGCGGTCACGCCGCGTCGTCACGCCGCATCACCGAAGCATGGGCGATGCGGCTGGAGGGTGGGGCCCGATTTTCTCCACGCCGACGGCGCCGATGCGTCGCCGACGTCGCCGGGCCGGTGCATCGCCAAGGCCTCGGCGATGCATCGCCGATGTAACGGCGATGCGGCGCGATCCTCCGACCCCATCGACTCCGACCCCCTCTCGGGGGGTCTCGAAGAGGTCTTCGGGCTGGGCGGCTCGCTGCTGATAGCGAGGAACGAAGCGTGACATACGAGCATAGGTATTCGGAGGCCCGCGCGGGCATCTTGGATCGAGGCGCAGCGTTGGGTGGCCTCGGCAGGCCCCCCCCCCCCCCTGAGTGGTCCGGGAAGGTCTCGACGCCCAGGCGCCGCCTCCTGCAGCGCCCCTGGGGGCGCTCCACGCCCCAGCGTATTGGGGTGCTGAGACCGCCCCGGACTGCGGCTGGGCCGAGGTATGAGGTCGAGGTCGGTTCGGGGAGGGTGCCCCAGTGTTCTTCGTGCCTGTGGGGTGTTCGTTCGCATCCTGGGGTAGGGCACCCTCGAGGGCTCCTCAGTTTTTGGCCGGCGGAGGGCCTCCTGCTCTTGACGGACGCTCTTCCGTCCCAGGGCCGACCGTATTCGGGGGGGCCTTGTGAGGCCAGCCGGGGCTACCTGGGGACGCGGGAGCCCCTGGCGGCGCCTCCAGCGCCGCCCCTGGCGCGCTCCGCCTGCCATGGGAGGGGGTCGCCGGCGATTTTTCCCAGATATTGGTCAGGAAAGCTTGCCTGGTCAATAAGAAGAGGAAGCCCTGAGATACACCCCAAGGGGGCTACTCTTCGGACGCACCCCTTATCGAGGACTTTGGGGTCCCCCCCATCGTACATCCCAGGGCTGGGCGCAAAAATTCGGGTCCACTCGAAAACCCCACGAGGCCTGGGATAGGAGTCGACAGATGCCCCGTTAAGGGGTCCACCGCCGATCCAAGAGACCAGCGCGGACCTCCGAGCATGTGCGCCAGTGCGCGTTCCCTGCCGCGCGCAAGGAGTGGCCCCCCTCGCCGGAGGGAGCTCTGCTGCTGGCCCACGAGGGGCCCCCCTCGGCATCGTCTGGCGCGCGTGGCGATCTGGCCTCCGCGCGGCCCCCGCAGGCCGCGCACCAGAGGTCACTCTCGTCTGGGGTCCCTCCTTGCCGGGGGCGGCAGAGAGGGGGGTGATGACCAGGGGGGGGTGGACAGCATGGCGGGGGCCATGATAGTTTCCCAGATTTCATGGCGCCTCGTCTTATTTCATGACGTCCCTGGCCCCCCCGCTGGGCCGCGCACGTGCCGCCGGTCATGATTTGCACCCCCCCTCTTGGACACCCCCCTCTTGGCCGCTCCCGATCTTGCGGGGGCGGAGCTTTTGTTCCTCGAAGATCGCCTCCGTCGGCCGATGCCTCGCAGTCGGCGCGGGCGTCAACAAGAAGCAGCGGGCGCGCGCCTTCCACCTCGCCACTGCGCTCCACCGCGCGTCCCAGAAGCCGGAGGGGCTCCGCCCCAGGGGCCTTCCAGAGGTCGGCTGCGCGCAAGAGCGACCCGTCGCCAGGTTGAGCTTTGGCGCGGGGCCTCCCCAGACCCCCTCCAGTTATGAAAAAATCACGACGGTAGGTTTCTTGCAATTTTCGGCCTCTGGAGGCCCTTTCCAGCCCTCGGGACCGTCAAACATCGACTCAGGATGAAAAACCTGTCCTGGGGAAGGGGTCGAGACCTCTGGGGTCGACGTTCTGAAACAAATCATGACGTCGGGGGTCTGGGCCTGTCACGAGCGGCGAGCATAGCCGCATCCGCGCCCTCGCGGTCTGGAGTCCCGGCCGCGATCCCGCGGATACGCGGTCGCACAGTTTCGTTCCGCGCGGGGCGTCTCGACAAAAGGCTCCGTCTCCGCGGGGGCGCGGTGCTCGTCGCCCACGACTCTGGGGCCCCCCGATCGCTGAAGGCGACGGCAGCAGCTTGCGCGCTTGCGTTTGCCCTCCCCTCTTCGGTCGGGGCTAGGACGAGGATATCTGTGTGTTCTCGAGAGCGCTCCAGAGCTCTCTCACAGCATTCCGGAGCTCTCAGAGTGTTCCGGAACGCTCTGAGAAGGGCGCAGCGCCCGGGACATCCTCCAGAGACGCTGGATCTCAGAGATTTCCGTCCGATTTATCCTCACTCGGTGTTATCCTCGTCCTGGCCTCGTCCCGCCCCTTCCGCGCCTCCAGAGGGCCGCGCGCCGAAGGCCGCTCTTGCCCATGGGTTCACTTCTCGCGTGCACTGCCAACGCGCCTAGTAAGGACGCGCGCCTTCATCTAGGTTTGTGGGAGGCGATCAGTGGAGAGGAAGCATGTGACCAAGTACTTCCCAGATGTCTAAAGCATGTGTTAAACATGTAAAAACATGTTTCAAAACATGTTTAGAACATGCTCCCGACTTGTTAAACACATTTTAAGTTCAATGATTGGACTATTAGGGTGTCCATTGTCGTGGCATCCACAAGCCTAGCAAGGACGCGCGCCTTCATCTAGGGTGCCCTCGTATCCTTGCCTCTGCGGCCCGTCCTCAACCCTTTCACTGTTCGCCCGCCGCCCGAAAAGATCCCAACTTCGGCATCCAAGGATCTTGCGTCCTTCACACCTGTTCTTGAAACAATGTTTGACTGTAGCCGAAGAGGTCATGCGGGATCTGCCGCCGCAGGCGCTGCCGTCGGCCCCCCTGTCGGGGCCGCCGCAGGGCGATGCCGCCGGCCCTTGGGCGCGCTCGGGAGGCCGCCTGGCGGAGGCGGCTGGGCGGGCCACGGACCCAGATCTCCGAGGATAGGCTTTCGTTCAATCTGGGCGCTGTTCCTCGGTTTCGGCCTCCGGGGCCCGTCATCGGGCCCCGGGACCATCAAACATGAATCCGCGACAACAAACTGTTGACGCTTCGCGTATCCCCACTCAGTCGTCGGCCTAGGCGCCTTCGTAACCAATTATCTCGCCTGTGCCCCAGACGTGCTTGCCCCGCTTCTTGGACTCTTCCTTGGAGCCGCCAATCAAAAAGTATTCCCACTCAGTGCAGCCCGCCTTCAGCCCCCGGCGCAGCCCAGCGTCCCTCGGCGGCAGCTCTGGCAGCCCCGAGTGCGCTCGCTGGATAATCAGGTTTCGCCCGTAGCCCGGGACGACTTCTGATGCCGCCTGCGCCTTCGCTTGCGGCAGCGACCAAAAAATCCCCACCAGCACATCCAGAAACGATGCCGAGGGGAGTTGAGGTGATCAAGGAAGTTGGGGAGCATGCAGAAGAACGGAGGGCGGGGGAAGCTGTCACATACCCCAAGAGGGGGAGGAGGTCGTCGTAGGAGGAAGAGGAGGAATAGGAGGAGGAGGAAGAGGAGGAAGAGGAGGAGGAGGAGGAGGAAGAGGAGGAAGTGGAGGAGGAAGAGGAGGAGGAGAAGGAGGAGAAGGAGGGAGAGCTGGGTACCTCGGGGATCATCTTCAGGCCTCGTATGGAGTCTCTTGGATGGCGAGCGCCTCTTGGGGCCGTCTTGGCGCGTCTTGGGGACCTTTGGGGGCGCTCATGGGAGCTTCAGGGGTGCTCTCCGGGTCATCTTGGAGGGCATCGATCAAACAAGAAGGGAGTTTCAATTAGGGTCCCCCCCTTTGGAGCCCTAAAAGTCGCCTCTTGGTGAGCCCTTGAGGCCGTCTTTGGGGCTCTCTTGGGCCTCTCCTGGGGCCCTATTTGGGCCATCTTGGACCAGGACAGATCGTCCCAGAGCGCTCTGGAACGCTCTCGGAGCGATCCGGAGCGCTCTGGAACTGCCGCGGCGCTTGCTATATCCTACAGAGCCGCCCGATGGATTTACGGGGGATACCAAACATACTTCTGTCAATATGTTTATGTTGTTTGTTCTTCTCTCTCCCTGTGTATATATACATGTACATAGATATGTGCATATCTATGTCCTACATAGGTCACATCATGTCGTATGTATGTACAACGTCATAACGCTGTATATGACATATACGTGTACAGATTCATAAATAGTATGCCCCAACATAAAACAAACTGCATGTGCGCATGTATGGTTGTATGTATGCATGAATGTATGTTTGCATGTGTATGCATGCATACATTTATGTGTGTATGTATGCATGCATGTATGCATGCATGCATGTATGTATGTATGCACGTACGTATGTATGTATGTATGTATGTACGTATGTATGTATATATGTATGTACGTATGCGTGCGCATGTCTTCATGCATGCACGCACGCATGCAATTATGTATATATATATAGGTATATGTGTGCATGCATCTACGTTTGCATGTACGTGTGCATGCACAAGTGTATGCATGTATGGGTGTATGCGTGTATGTATCCGTATATGTATGTAGGCATGTGTGTAGGTGTGGATGTATGCATGTGGGTATGTATGTACATAGGTATGTATGCATGCATGTAACTATGTAAGTATGTATGGATCTATGTATGCATGCATGTGTGAATGTAGGGTATGTATTTGTATGTATACACGCATGCATGTATGTACGTATGCATGCTTGTATGTATGCATGCATATATGTATGTATGCATGTACCCATGCATGTGTATATGTGTGCATGTATGCGTGTATGCATGCATGTATGTAGGTAGGTATGTATGTATGCATGCATATATATATATAGGTATGCATGTATATATGAATGGATGCATGTATGTACGTATGTATGTATGTATGTATATATGTATGTATGCATGTATGTCTGTCTGTCTGTCTGTCTGTCTGTCTGTCTGTCTGTCTGTATGTATGTATGTATGTATGTATGTATGTATGAGTGTATGAGTGTATGAGTGTATGTGCATCGATGCCGCCACCCCCCAGACTTGTCAATAGGCGCGTTGTGACTAGAATGTCAAGGCATATCCAGCCGTGGCGACACGGGCCTACCCAGAAGGGCACGAGGGCCCCCCAGGAGGAGGCCCACGGTGCCCACATGATTTCCAAGAGACTTCCAGAGCACCTCTCAGGAGGCCCAGATGGTCCCAGATGGCCCCTCCTCGTCGTCCTCGTCGTCGTTCATCCGCTGTCCGTCGGCGTCGTCGTCGTCGTCGACGTCGACGTCCGTCGTCGACCGTCGTCGTCGTCGTCGTCGTCGTCGTCGTCGTCGTCGTCGTCGTCGTTCGTCCGCTGTCTTTCGTCGTCGTCGTCGTCGTGGTTCGTCCGCTGTCCGTCGTCTTCGTCGTCGTCGTCGATCTTCGTTGTTGTCGTCGATCTTCGTCGGTGTCGTCGTCGTCGTCGCTGGCGTCGTTCGCCGCGCGCGAGCGGCGGAGGCGGAGCGCGGGGCGGCGGGGGCGGAGCACCGCGAGGCCGCGTGGCGCCGCGCCGCCGAGGCAGAGCGGTGGGCCGAGGCCCCGGGGCGGCAGGTGGGCGGCGCCCAGAAAGGGGGGGTGGCTCCAGGCCGCCTCCTCGTCCTCCTGCTGCTTCTCCTCCTCCTGACCCTTCGCCTCCTCGTCCCCCTCCTCCTCCTCCTCCTCCTCCTCCTCCTCCTCCTCCTCCTCCTCCTCCTCCTCCTCCTCTGCCACCTTCTCCACCTCTTCCTCTTCCACCCCCTCCTTCTCCTCCCCCTCCTCCTCCACCTCCTCCTCCTCCTGCTGCACCTCCTCCTCCTCCACATCCACCCCCTTCTCCTCCTCCTCCTCCTCCTCCTCCTCCTCCTCCTCCTCCTCCATTCCTTGTTATTTTGAGTTATTCCTCCCTGTAGCACCCCGGAACCGTGCGGGGCGCTTAGTCCGATACGTTTTTACCATGTGCGAGCTCGAAGACGAAACATTGGCAGCAGCTTCACAGATGGAGGGCGGGCCCCTTCCAAGATGTGGCTCTCGCCCCAGCGCTGCGCACACTTGAGTCACTTGTCTTGAGCATTGCAAGAGTTTCACGGATTGAGAACGGGGGGTTTTCACACTGTGGATGTTTTAGCGCCGCGCACATTCTTTTTAAGCATTAGCAGGAGCTTCACGGATTGAGGGCGGGCTGTTTTCAAAATGTGGTTCTCGCCTTGGCACCGTGCACATCCGTTTAACACATTAGCGAAAGGTTCACGGATTTAGGGCGATTCTTTTTCAACCGTTGGTTCTGGCCTTAGCGCCGCGCACATGAGTTTTCAAATTTGCAAGAAATTCCACGGATTCCCATGGTTGACGTACCAGACATTGTGTTTTGGAACGGCTCAGGCTTGTCTGGGCGCAAGAGTTACATTGAATCGCGGTGCCGAAGTCCCAATAATGGAGTTCTGGCACGATTCAGGATCGTCCAGCCGCAGCAGTCCGGTTGGCGTTGGAATCCCGATAATGGTTTTCGGGCACGTTTTAGGATCTTCAAAAGGTTGTCTCCCAACGTGCCACGTCTTGCAGTGGAAATGAATGCGTGCAGGGTCCCATGAAGAGGGAGTTTTGAAGAACGGTTCATTCAAGTGTCGCTGGTGAGTCTTGGGTTTGCACTGGTTCTTCTCTTCCTCCTCCTCCTCCTCCTCCTCCTCCTCCTCCTGCAGCCTCCTCCTCCTCCTCCTCCTCCTCCTCCTCCTCCTCCTCCTCCTCCTCCTCCTCCTCCTCCTCCTCCTCCTCCTCCTCCTCCCCCCTCACAGTGCTCTCCGCCTCCTCCGCTGGGGACTGCCGGATGTACGTCCGAGGCCCGCTGCCGCGGTCCTCGCCGCGGGTTAACGAGGCCCACGCTGGGCATCCCCGCGCGAAGGCCGTGCCGCTTCCCTCGCGCCACTCGAGGCCTCCACCCCGCCGCAGCGCCGAGGCCTCGGGGATGCAGCCCGACGTGGAGCCCGGCGTTCTCCGTCCCAGCGGCGCCGATGCATCGCCGACGCCGCCGATGTCGGGGGCGGCAGAGAGGGGGGTGATGACGGAGGGGGGGAGATCATGGCGGGGGGCAGGATCTTTTTCCTCCGATTTCATGGCGCCTCTTTCTCATTTCATGACGTCCCTGGCCCCCCCATGGGCCACGCACATGCCGCCGGCCATGATTTTGCGCCACCCCGTCTTGGACGCCCCCGTCTTGGCCGACCCGGAGCATCGGCGATGCGGCGCGATCCTCCGATCCCATGCGTGCGGACCCCATTTGGGAGGCCTTCGAGCGGCGCAAGTGAGGCGGCACAGCTTTTTTTTATGCTGGTGCCCAGCGTAGGTCGAGGCCCGTGTCGAAGAAAGCGGTAGTGGGGCCTCGGACACACATCGAGGAGTAGGAGGAGGAGGAGGAGGAGGAAAAGGAGGAGGAGGAGGAGCAGGTGGAGGAGGAGGAGGAGGGGGAGGAGGAGGCCGGAGGAGGAGGAGGCTGCAGGAGGAGGAGGAGGAGGAGGAGGAGGAGAGGAGGAGGAGGAGGAGGAGAGGAGGAGGAGGGAGGAGGAGGAGGGAGGAGGAGGAGGAGGAGGAGGAGGGGGATGATGATGATGATGATGATGATGATGATGATGGAGAGGAGGAGGAGGAGGAGGAGGAGGGAGGAGGAGGAGGAGGAGGAGGAGGAGGAGGGGGGGAGAGGAGGAGTGTCCGTGTCATTGCTTGATCCCCGCGCGGACTCCGAAAGTTCAGGACCCAAGAAACCCGCGCGGAGCTCCGAGATTTCAGGCTCATGTCGCCTTGTCTCCCTCGATGCTCAGAACGTCGCCCCCCCTCGTGCCACCCGTGACAGATCACGACCAGAGCCCCGTACCCCATCTTCTGCTGCATGTGGTCGGGCCGGATCAATCTGTGATAGGCGTGGGGCCCGAAACCAGGCAAAGTCGCCCGTGGTGACACACATGCGACGCCAAGGAGCCCCCCCTTGCCTTCCTTGGGTGCCGCGCTGCCCTCTCAGGAGCGGCCCCCCCCCTCGTGCCAGCCCCTCGTTGGCACCGCCGAGCGATGGGGAGGTGGAGCAGACCACGTGGGCCCAGTCCGACGGCGACAGTTCACTCGGCTGGCGCCGCGCCCGCCGAAGCCGCTGATGCTGCTGAGTCTGCGGCTGGCACGGAGAAGGCATGTCAGGCTGCGGCATGGGAGGGCAAGGGGGGGGGTCAGGAGGAGGTTGAGGCTGAGGCGTCGGAGAAGGGTGGAAGATGAGGAGAACCGTGGGATGTTTCCAGGCAGTCCAGCAAGCAAGCGGAAAATGTTTATGTACTGCCCCGTCGCCTCCTCGTCGCCGCAACAAGGACGGCACCACATAGATTCTCCTTTCTACAAAGAGAATAGACTCTACCCCCCCGGCGTTATCGCCCCCCCTTTCGGGTATGTAGTAAATCACATATGATTCTGACCACATGTCCATCCTAACTGTGCAATCACAATGTCCCAGGTCAACCGTAACACTTGTTCACGAATCCCTTGCAAAAAACATGAGGAAGTGCACACGCGCGCGTCGTCGCGCGCGCATGCCAAAATCCTTCAAAAACCTTCGGTGCCGGAAGGCTTTCGCAATCGAATATCGAAAACAAACATACAAAAACACATGGTTTCGTAACATTGATTTGCTAAAAAAGCTTACGCGCGAGCTCTTGCGAAATCTTAAGAAAACCATTCTGGTTTTTCAAGACTTCCACAACATGCTACCAAACGGGCGTCGCGCGCGCATGTCGAAATCTGTCGAACGCCCTTGCGCGTGTGCCGTCGCGAGAATCCTCTGCAAAAAATGGGACGAAGTGCAGACGCGCGCGTCGTCGCGCGCGTACGCCGAAATCCTTCAAAACCCGTCGGTTTCGGGAGGATGTCAAAATCGCGCGTCTAAAAAACCTTCAAAAGCACAAGGTTTCGCAACACGGATTTTCAACAAAAGCGTGCGCGCGCGCTCTTGCGGCGTCGTCGTCGTCGTCGCCGTCCTCCTTCCTCCTGCGTCGTCGTCGTCGTCGCCTACGTCGTCCTGTGTCTTTCCTCGTGTTCGTCGTCGTCGTCCTCTTTGGCGTCGTGGTCGTTTCCGTCGTCGTTGTCGCCGTGGTCGTCCTTCCTCCTCCTCCCTCGTCGTCGTCGTCGTCGTCGTCCGTCGTCGGCGTCTCGTCGTCGTCCCTCCTATTTCGTCGCCGTCGTCGTCGTCGTTGTCGTCGTCGTCTCGTCGTCGTCTTCCCTCCTCCCTCGTCGTTGTCGTCGTCGGCGTCGCCGTCCTTCCTCCTTCTTCGTCGTTCGCGTCGTCGCCGTCCTCCCTCCTCCCTCGTTGTCGTCGTTGTCGTCGTTGTCGTCGTTGTCGCCGTCGTCGTCCTCCCTCCTCCCTCGTCGTCGTCTTCGTTGGCGACGTCGTCGTCGTCTTCGTCGTCGTCGTCGGCGTCGGCGTCGTCGTCTTCGTCGTCGTCGACGTCGGCGCCGTCGTCGGTGCCGCCGTGGTCGTCGTGGTCGTCGTCGTCGTCGTCGTCGTCGTCGGCCGTCTTGCTTCTCCGGCCCTCTTGGGCCGCTCTTGAGACGCCCCCGAGGGCTCCAAGACGACCCCGGAGCGATATCTGTGCTCGGTCCCGCATGCCTTTTTGCAAACCAAGTTGCAGGTGGGTGGGTGGGATGATTGCGCGAGCAGCGGAGTTGACAACTTCAAGTTCGGCAAATGAATTGCGCATCATAGACTGCACCACGTAGATTGCACCACACAGAATGCTGCACATACATTGCAAGACATAGATGGTACCCCGTAGATGGCTAGAATCACAATATTTGGCGTCCACGCTGGCTGACTTGATATAAACATATATATATATATATACACATATACATATACTCATACATACATATACACATATGTATATGTCTGTGTGTTTCCTCGATGGTTTTTGCTATCAGGGATTTCTAATCGGGACATCGTGGGGCTTCTTGGAGGCCTTTGTTGTGTCTCTCCATGGGTTGGGCCCTTTTTTGGCGGTCTTGGCAGCCTCTGGGGCCCTCCGCGGCTATCTTGCTTATCGTGCTGTGGTGCCTTATGATTGCTATTCGGCCGCCCTGCGGCCATCTTGGACCGAACAGCGTGGACAGCAACAGACACGGAAAAACCGTATCTTCTCAATTGATGTGGTCCGTCCAGGATTTGGATCCCCTCTTGAACGATGTACAGGGCGTATTTGGCCTCGTGGCCTCGCGTGTGTCATGTGAGGGGCTTGCACTGCGAACTGGGGGACGAACCGCCAGTAACAAAAGATAGCAGCTTGACGCTCCCTCACCGTGATTTGCGATGCCTCTCTGGGGGCCCTTGTCAGTCACAGTCATGTGAGTGGCGGTCTTCTCTTGCATCCGACGTTTGACTGGGTGATTCGACGCGGATTCGGCGTGCATCCGACGCGGATTCGACACGGATTCGCAGTGGATTCGGCGCGGCTTCGATGTAGATTTGATGTGGATTCGACGCAGCTTCGGCGCGGACGCGGACAGCGGCGCGAGGGGACAGACGCAAGGCCCGCCAGAGATGCAACAGAACGTGGTGAGCCCGCTCCCCCACTCCTCCTGCTCGCCTCCGCGCCGTGGGGCCAGGCGAGGAGGCTAGGGGGCGGCGAGGCTGCCACGGACCCCTCACACCTGGGGCCCGGGCCCTGCGGGGGGCATCGAGCATCGAGCTATACGACGCAGTCGAGAAACACACTAAAGGCGGCTTCGCTGCTCAGCTTTGCTAAGAAGCTTAGGCCACTTCCCCTGGTCAGAGTGGAGCCTCGCGCGCCTGGGCCCGGGCAGGGCCCGGAGGACTTCGGTCGCGACAGCTGGGGCTCCGGAGGTGCCGCGCAGCCCTCCGCCAGCGGCGGCCGCGCCAGCGGCGGCTGGGGCCCTGCCGACGACCGCTGGCAGCGCGGCGACCGCTGGCGCGAGGGATGCCGGGAGGGAAGAATTTGACGGTCCCATGGGGCCCAGCGAGGTCCGCCACAGGCTGAAAAAACAGCGAAAAACCTCTATCCTTATTTTTTAAACGACACGGTCATCATGTCTGTGATCGCCGAGCCATCGGCGATTCGTCGCCGCTTCCGGCTCCATGCTTCCCCCCCCCTTGAATTATGTCGCTCTCATCGTACCGAAGGACCACGTCCCAGAAATAATCTTGAGCACCCAGAAAAGTATCGAAACAGTGTCGAACGAGTATCGCTTCCCAGGGCCCGACCCCGACGCGTGAAAACCCAAAATGTTCGGTGCTTCCTTGTTGCTCGGAGCTCTTTCTGGTGATTAAGGCTACAGTAGCTTGGAACATCATAACCCTTGAGTCAAGTCGGGCCTGTCCCTCTACAGGAGGAATGCTCAACAATAGTCAACACATAGTCTGGGGACGAATGTTTGAATATTTGTTTGACCACTGTTGCATATCTGTTTGGCTATTTCTAACTGCTCGTCCAAAATCCCCCTGCACAGCACGACGGGCCCGACTTAACTCTTGAGTCCGCCCCCCCCCGGCAAGAGCGCTGACGGGCTCCCGACGACGGCGTGCCACGGGTGCTGCTTTCCGGAGGGTTCCCAAGGGGGGGGGGGGAGGGGGTTTCCCAGGAGGGCCCCCCCCAGGGGCTTCGCACCCCCTGCTCTGACGAGGTTCCGAGGCCCCTCGGGGGCTCCCCAGACATGCGACGTCGTGATTTTTCAGGACGGCGTCCCTGGAAGTCCCGACCCGTTCCTCGGGACCGGTTTGTCGTCCTGAGTCGTTTTTTGACGGTCCCGAGGCCCGGCAAGGGCCCCCCAGGGCCGAAAATAGTGAAAAAAATGCCGTCCTGATTTTTTTACGACGCTCTCATGTCTGGGCCCGGAGAAACCCCTCCTCACAAGCCCCCTTTTTGGAACCCTCCGGGCTTTCTTTTTCTGTGGCTCTCTCCCAGGGCCGAAGATCGTGAAACATTTGGCGCCCTGATCTTTTAACGACGCTATCATGCCTGGGTCTGGGTTTGGAACCCTCCGGGCTTTTTTTTGTGTGGCTCTCCCAGGCTGGGGCGATGCCTGGACGAGCTCCCAGGCCCGCCGCCGGCAGGGCCCGAGAGCGGGGCCGCGACAAGTGGCCCCGACCTCCGACGGCGTGCGCGGAAGTCGTCAGGAGCGACAGAAGGACGTACACGTACATGAATCCACGCTGGTTTCGAGAGCACGCATTGCCCGAAAGTTCGTCTCACGTGGCCGGTCCCGCGGATCGAGAGGAGGTGTTCATGTACATAGCTGGGCGCGTACGTGCTTTGTGGGCTCCCTGAGTCGGGCCTGTCCCTCCACCGGGGGGGATCTTCAGAAATAGTATGAAAAAAAGTAGCCTGGGGGCGATGGTTCGACCATTTTTCTGAGATTATCTGGGGTGTGTGTTTGTTTTGACCTGTATAGGGGCACAGGCCCGACTTAATCCTGTAGTCGGGCACGCCCCTCTACAGGAGGGAAAGGCAAAACCAAATCATTAAATCATAGCCAGGGGGCGATTCCCCCGTCTTTTTCATGCCACTTTTTGAACTTGTTCTGACTGTTCTTTACTGTTCGCCAGAAATCCGCCAGAGGCAGGACATGCCCGACCGAACCCTTTCCCCAGGCCTGGAGAGCCTGGCGATGCAATTGCTTCGCCACGGGCGGCGTTTTCGCCCAACTTCGGGCACACTGGGACCCTCACAGATCGATCCGGCTTGAAAGATGACGCGGACGCATGGGGTCGAAGTGGGGCAGGCTCCGGTCGCGGCTTCTCGCGACGTCCCGTTCTGCTGTAGTGACGTCGGATCTCAGGGGGGGGTCGGCGACGCGCAGAGGGGGGCAGGGGGAGGGGGGAAGGCTTCTTAGAAGCACCCCTGCTTCCAAGGAGGCGCGGGCCTCTTATCTACAGGTGTAAGGCCGGCGCCTTCTGAGAAGCAGCCTCCTTCCAAGAAGCCTTTCCCCCCCCCCTTCCTCCTCCTCCTCCTCCTCCTCCTCCTCCTCCTCCTCCTCCTCCTCCTCCTCCTCCTCCTCCTCCTCCCTTTCCCCCCTGTGCGCGCCGCCAAGGGGGGGGGGGTACAATTCTCATCCCCCGGGCCCGCTCGCGATGGGGCTCAGGGGCCCGCCGTGGCGGGCTCCGCGGAGGCCGCCATCGAGGGAGCAGAACTCGCGGGAGGGGAGGCACAGGCATGGCCGCGTCCATTCCGTAGCGCTGAGGAGGAGGAGGAGGAGGAGGAGGAGGAGGAGGATTTTTGTGCTCCTCCGATAGATGCCGAACGTGCCAGCTGCAGGAGGGAGGCACAGGCAGGAGGGAAGGGAGGGGCGCCACCGTGCGCCCGTTCAGCGGCCCTGCACGCTGAACTTCGTGGCCTCCTCCTCGGCCCGCTCTGCGCACTCCCTCGGCTGCGGCCCTGCACGCCGCCTCACGATCGAGCGCCAGGTCGCTCTGGTCCGCTCGAGCTGCACCTCCTTCTGAAGGACGTCGTCGACGACCAGTGAGTCGTCGGCGAAGTGCCTGTGCCCAAACGGGCACATGTCGTTCACGAAGAAACCTTCGCCCCACATGGGCGCCGAGTGCCCCCATGTCTGCAGCCCCATGCCAATGCGGTTGGCCCTGTAGTCGACCCAGCCGTGGAGCAGGGGGTGCTTGTGCGCGCTGGCCTGTGTCATGGCCAGCGCGCGGTGGAGCGGCTGGGCGCGCGGACCAAAGCTGCCCTGCCTGGCCCAGCCCGCCGCCAGGGCGATCTCGAAAATCCACTCGTCCGCTATCTCACGTCGCGCACGCCACCATTGCCAGCCTGTGCACGGCTCGCCGGCGGTCGCCTCGTACGCATCGACGTTGGTCGCCTTGCCGTCCAAGACCGCCTCGGTGTCTCTGGGGGTTGTTTGTGCGGCCCCCCACCGCGCCAGGTCCTGCAGCACGTCGCCCATGCTCACCTCCGTCAGGTGGGTGCAGTGGGCACTGCCCTGGTAGCCCTTGAAACTCTGCTGGCCCCCGTCGTACAGCGGGCTGTTGTCGATGCTCACCTGCGCCCCGTCGGCCTCCAGGTTGCCGCCGGCGCTCAGCTCCGTGCCGAAGGTGTCGAGCATCCTGCCCTGGCCCACGGGCTCCGCGTTTTTGGGGGTTGTTTGTGCGGCCCCCCACCGCGCAAGGTCCTGCAGCACGTCGCTCTTGCTCACCTCCGTCAGGTAGGTGGGGAGGGTACTGCCCTGGTAGCCCTTGAAACTCTGCTGGCCCCCGTCGGCCAGCGGGCTGTTGTCGATGCTCACCTGCGCCCCGTCGGCCTCCAGGTTGCCGCCGGCGCTCAGCTCCGTGCCGAAGGTGTCGAGCATCCTGCCCTGGCCCACGGGCTCCGCGTTTTTGGGGGTTGTTTGTGCGGCCCCCCACCGCGCAAGGTCCTGCAGCACGTCGCTCTTGCTCACCTCCGTCAGGTAGGTGGGGAGGGTACTGCCCTGGTAGCCCTTGAAACTCTGCTGGCCCCCGTCGGCCAGCGGGCTGTTGTCGATGCTCACCTGCGCCCCGTCGGCCTCCAGGTTGCCGTCGGCGCTCAGCTTCGTGCCGAAGGTGTTGAGCATCCTGCCCTGACTCATGGGCTCCGCGTTGTTGGGGGTTGTTTGTGCGGCCCCCCACCGCGCCAGGATCTGCAGCACGTCGCCCGAGTTCACCTCCGTCTCGTAAGCGTTCTGGGTACTGCCCTGGTTGCTCTTCCTGCTCTGCTGGTCCCCGTCGACCAGCGGGAAGTCGTTGAAGCTCACCTTCGCATCGTCGGCCATCGCGGTGCCGTCGGTGCTCACCACTGCGTCGAAGGTGTCGAGCATCCTGCCCTGGTCCTCGGGCTCCGCGTCGTCGCCACGGAGAAGAGGGACGATGTGACAGCCCGCAGCGACACCATCTGCGAATGCTGCGGCTGCCCAGGCAACCGCGTCACAGTGCAGCGTGTCGGCAGCAGGGATGTGCCACACTCCAGGCGCATCTCCCTGGCCCGCGTCGGCCTCCACCCACTCCATGGGCATCGACAGCCTAAGCGAGGCGGACAGCGCGCAAGCTGCACGCTGCGCGTGGCGGATCGCCACCACCGCCGCTTCCTTCTTCTGCTCTCCTTCTTCTGCGAGGCCGCACCCACCTCGCAGGGCAGTGCGGCGCAGGCGCCATCCATGTCGCGGGATGCACCGTGGCCCGCCGACGGGCTACACGGCGTCTGGGGTCAGGTCAGAAACTAGCGCCGGCTTGGGCCCATGGATCTTGAGCCAAAATGGCTTGAGCCAAAATGGCTACGGAGAGGAGGAGGAGGAGGAGGAGGAGGAGGAGGAGGAGGAGGAGGAGGAGGAGGAGGACGACGAGGAGGACGAGGAGGAGGAGGAGGAGGAGGAGGAGGGATGGAGGGAGGGAGGGAGGGAGGGAGGGCGGAGGAGGAGGGAGGAGGAGGAGGTGAGATCTTGCGGCAGTCGCACGTCCGTTTTGCGGGCATGCTGCGTGACCCCTCTCGGGAGCCCTCGGGAGGCCCACGGGGCTGATGCGACCCCGTGGTGGCCCCGTGTGACCCAGCGGGGCTGTGTGACCCCGTGTTGGTCGTGACCGCCGCTCCAGTACAGAGCCCTTTTGATGCGAAAATGATGGACTGCGGCACATACTCCGATCGGCGCTGGACCCCCCTCCCTGTCGCGCTCCGCCAGCGTGCTCAAGCGCCAATCCAAGGAACCCGCGCGGACCCCACAAAGTTCGTGTTTCCGTCATTGCTTGGCCCCCTAAGAACCTAAAGTGATGGGTCGATCTTCCATCAGCACCACCATGGGTTGGAGAGGGAGGAGGAGGAGGACGACGAAGAGGAGGAGGAAGAGACAGAGAAAGAGAAAGAGAACAAAAACGAGACAGAGAAAGAGAAATAGAATGAGCATGGGGAAGAGGAGCGCTTCTCCATCCGCCCTTCTGTCCCGTCCTACCTGTGGTAGTGGTTGTGGAACATTGGCCCATCACAGCGGGCTCTGACAAACGACAAAAGCGCATCGTCGGAGATTTGGGCAGCGGGGCTCCAGCAAAACGTTGTTTTGTCTCTCTCGTGGGCCGTTTCCGTTTTTTGATCCCGTTCCGCTGCCGCGGTGGCACAAAACGACGACAGAGCGAGGGACACCGCAGCCAGAACGACCACGGCAGACACTGCTGCGCGTGTAGCTCGAGCCCTGCTGGGCAGCGCGAGGCGCCGGGGGAGGCCTGGGGCAGCAGCGGCCAGTGGGCGGCGGCGGCGCCGCCGCCGCGCGAGGCGGCCGGGCAGCGCCACGGCGGCGGCGGCTGCGGCACCGCGCCGCCGGACCCCTGGCGGCCCGCCCCGGGCGAGGAGGACCCCTGGCGGCCCGCCCCGGGCGAGGAGGACCCGCGGCGGCCCTCGGAAGGGCCCTCAGAAGGGCCCTCGGCGGCCTTCGGCTGCCCCTCGGCGGCCCTCGGCGGCCCTCTGATGGCCCTCGGCGGCCCTCGGAGGGCCCTCGGCGGCCTTCGGCTGCCCCTGGGCGGCCCGCGTAGGACCCTCGGCGGCCCTCGGCGGCTCTAGGAGGGCCCTCGGCGGCCCTCTATCGGCGACCCGGCCGCTGGGATCTGTCCATCGGCGCCAGGCCAACAACTTCCCAGGCCTCCCAGATGTGCGTGTGCGACCACGGAACCCGGACCCCCTCGGGTCATGAACAGATCATGGCGGTAGGTTATTCGCGGCGTTCGACCGAGTAGCCGGTCTCGGGGCAAGGTTCCAGACCGCTGGGGTTCCATGGCGGCGCCCCAACAGCATCCTAGGCCTCCCAGACGTCGAGCGGTGGCGCAGCGTCCCGGTTTGCATAACAGGCCCAGCAAAGAGAGCGCGAAGAACTTTTGTGGTTTACACGAAAGGTTTACACTTTTGTGTTCTAAGGTCATTGTTTCTGTTATGCGAATAGCCTTTCGTTCCAAGAACATGTCGTGTTAATTTAAACTACAATAATGCTGGGACAGCCGGTTCGTGTTTAAAGGCGGAAGACGAAGGACAACAGGTTCGTCTTCGCCGGCATTTCCGCGAAAGCTGCCCGCGAGAGCTCGCGGGCAAGCTCCCTCGTCTCCACCGTGATGTCCCGCGCTGGCGGCCCGCGTGAGCCCCACCGCGCATGGTCGCAACATCATCCCGCGTCATGTCCCTTTCTTTTCGTCGCCCAGATGGGGTCAGAGCGCATGGGGTCGGAGGATCTCTAACATCGCCACTGCATCGGCGATGTGGCGCGATCTGGGGCCGCATCTAGGTGCCTCTCAACATACTAGTGCTGTCAGTGCGTCGCCCCCACCAGGGGCGACGCGCGCGCCGAGAAATCTTACAGTATGTGCTTCGTGGCGGGCGTCTTTTCGCTACCGCTCGGGAAACGATATACGACAAGATGTTTGAAAGACATGTTCAGGTCGGACGCGGACGCACGCCTCCGAGGAGGACACATCGTACTAGTAATTCTATCTTCGTGCGTCCCTTTCCATACGCCTGGGAGACCGATACTCCAAGATCTCCCACGATATGTTTTTTGTTGGGGGGGCATGCCGGGCGATTTTCATAGATCTTGGCGTATGGGGCCCGTCATCGGGCCCCGGGGACACCAACAACAGGCCCGAGGCGAAAAACCCACCCCTGGCGATGGGATTTGGGACCTCAAGTGGGCCGCGCATCGCAGAAATACCGAACCGAAGAAATACCGAACACCGAAGGCCCCAGTGGCTGCGGTCGCATGCAGTACCTGCAAGTTTCCTCTTGCTTCTCTCGGTGCCTGTCAGCCGCAACGGGCTACATCAGCATGTGACCCGTTTCGTCTGACCTCCGCGCCCCCTGCGGGCGGCCCCCAGGGCCTGTGAGGGCCCCCGGAGGCCGAACAAAAGCGGCACACCTCCCGCCGTACTTTTTTCATATCCCAAGATGGGTTTTTTGTTATTATTCAGTCCGCGTCTTT
The DNA here is from genome assembly GCA_963575745.1 of Prorocentrum cordatum. NCBI lineage: Eukaryota > Dinophyceae > Prorocentrales > Prorocentraceae > Prorocentrum > Prorocentrum cordatum. The sequence continues at coordinate 43,832 of CAUYUJ010016852.1, read as the reverse complement.
TCTCATCTTCATCCTCAGCCTCACTCGTCACACTCAGACTCACCCCCACTGGGGCTCATTCACATACAGGTTCACTCAGACTCATTCAGATGAACTCATACAGTGGATTTGCCCTGGAAAGCGCGACATTCCCTGTCCAAAAATGAATGGGCGTCCTGGGGTTCCAGGGTTGGTTCTCTTGTGGAAGTTTTCTTGTGGTCGGGCTCTCCTATTGTATTCAGACTCATTCATTCTCAGACCCAGGGGGGTCTTGGAAGGACCCATTGCTGGTCTCGGGCGGAGGAGGACGCCGTGCTGCGCCAGCTCGACCTGCTGGAGGGCGCCATCCTGGCGCAGGAGCCGGACCAAAGCGCCCGCCCGGGCGGCCTCCGCCACCAGCTCGCGGAGCTCCGCCGGGCACACCTCGCGGACCTGGAGAGGACCCGCACGGAGACTTCGAAGCCTCGTGTGCTGCTTTCGCGGCCAAGGGGGGGGTGAAGACCAGGGCGGGGTGGCTGTCATGGCGGGGGCCATGAGATCTCCCCAGATTTCACGGCGCCTCTTCTTATTTCATTACGTCCTTGGGCCGCCCCTGGGCCGCGCACGTGCCGCCGGCCATGGTTTGCCCCTCCCCTCTCTTCTTTAGAAAGCCCAGGATTCGCTAGGGACTGGCTTCCGCCCAAAACGAAGATAACCATGACGAAACCCTCCCAAAACCCTCCGAAAACCCTCGTGGAGCCCTTCCCGGATGGTTTTCGGAGGGTTTCGGGAGGGCTTCAGTTTTTTGAAAGGAGACCAGTCCCTAGCGAACCCTGGACTTTCTAACCACAGCTAGAACTATCTCAAGTACCTTAGCTACGTAGCCCAGCGACTCAGGGCAACCTCCAAGGTACGCGTTAACTTACTTAGGCTGTCGCTCGAAATTTACTTTAAGCGACAGCTATAATTGACTTCTAAGAACATATACATGTCAGGAGGGGAAGAAACACACACAGACACAATTAATGGTCGATTCCCCAGAAAATATGGGAAACTATGGGCAGTGGGGGGGGAAGACAGAAACCCAGAAACTATGGGAAAACATGGGGAATCTTTTTATTTGTGTGTATTTATTTGTGTGTGTCCTGGGGCCCCTTCAACATGTGTGTAAACAAGTCTTTCGTTGGAGGGGAGTTGGGGCAGGAGGCGAGGTGAGGGCTCCGCGCCGCGCTCTCGCTCCTTCCCCGCCCTGTCTTTTCCCGTGCCCCCAACCATGCTGCAGTGTGGTGTGGGGTCCTCGTTTTGCAAAGACCGCGCCCCGCGTCTCCTTCCCTCCCGCTGCCCTCCCCGTCCTCCCTCGGCGTCGTCATCGTCACCACCGTCATTCCCAGCCATCCTGTGGTGTTGGGTCCTCGTTCTGAAGAGAGAGCGCCCCGCGTCCCTCCTCTGCTTCTCTCCGCATGCCGTCATCACCATTATCATCGTCATCATCAGCGTCATCATCACCATCATCGTCATCTGCATCATCGTCATCACCATCATATTCCCAACCCTCCTGTTTCAATCCGATCACACGATTCCTGGCCCCATGGGGAGCTCCACCGAAGGCCCTACGGGCAGGATCCACATGCGTCACCGCCACCCATGTCGGCTAATTCCGCACACCCCTCAAACGGTTCGTGGCCTCAGTGGGGGCTCCACCGAAGGCCCCAGGAGCAGGGTCCACAGGCGTCACCGCCACCCATTTCGGCACACCCCTCACACGGTTCGTAGCCCAAATATGGAGCTCCACCGAAGGCCCCAGGGGCAGGGTCGGCATGCGTGCCCCCGCCTATGTCCGCACACCCCTGGGGCAGGGTCGGCATGCGTGCCCCCCGCCTATGGGGCAGGTCGGCATGCGTGCCCCCCGCCATGGGGAATTCCACCGAAGGCCCGGGAGGAGGGAGCTTACAAGCTACGTATATCAGAGTGAGGGGGCCGAACGGTCATTCATTATCCTCGGGTGCGTGGCTGAAATGCGGATCCGTGGTGAGGATTATGCTCGTTGTTGTTGTTGGTGTTGGTGTTGTTGTTGTTGGTGTTGTTGTTGTTGTTGTTGTTGGTGGTGGTGGTGGTGGTGGTGGTGGTGGTGGTGGTGGTGGTGGTGGTGTCGTCGTCCCCCCCGCGACCCGGCCCGCGACCCACCCGCGACCCACCTCGTGACCCACCCGCGACCCACCCCGCGACCCAACCGCGACCCACCCGCAATCCACCCCGCGACCCGCTCGCGACCCACCCGCGACCCACCCGCCACCCGGCCCGCGACCCACCCGCGAACCACCTCGCGACCCACCCGCGACTCACCCCGCGACTCGAACGCAACCCACCCGCGGTCCACCCCGCGACCCGCTCGCGACCCACCCGCGACACACCCGCGACCCACCCTCGACCCACCCGCGATTCACCCGCGACCCGGCCCACGATTCACCCGCGACCAACCGTCGACCCACCCGCGACCCACCTGCGACCCAACCCGGAACCCACCTACATTGTGTTAACAAAAATCGGCGCCTGCGGCGGGCTCTTTGTATAGCTAGAAAACTTTTGCGCCTGCGGCGGGCTTCTTCAACGCCTCGCAGACTGCCGACGTCCCCGCCGCCCCCTCACTCTGATCCGCAGCTGCGGGGTGCTACGTTTACATACATATATGTATATATACATACATAAACATATACTTATGCCTTATGCACGTACAAAAACATATGCCTTTTCTATTTCGTGCTCCGTAATGGAGCTTCAAATCGGTTAAGTGGCCTACCCATAGTTGTATTTATGTTTGTATATATATATATATATATCAGAGTGAGGGGGCCGAACGGTCATTCACTGTCCCTGGGTGCGTGGCTGAAGTGGGATTCCGCGGTGCGGATTCGTGTTGTTGTTGTTGTTTGTTGTTGTTGTTGTTTGTTGTCGTCGTCCCACCCGCCACCCGCCCCGCGACCCACCGGCGACCCACCCCGCGACCCACCCGCGACCCACCCGCGACCCACCCGCGACCCACCCGCGACCCATCCCGCGACCCACCCCGCGACCCATCCCGCGACCCACCCCGCGACCCACCCGCGACCCACCCGCGACCCACCCGCGACCCACCCCACGACCCACCCCGCGACCCACCCGCGACCCACCCGCGACCCACCGCGACCCACCCGCGACTCACCCGCGACCCACCCGCGACCCACCCGCGACCCACCCGCGACCCACCCGCGACCCACCCCGCGACCCACCCGCGACCCACCCGCGACCCAAACCACGTTCAAGGTGCAAACCAACATTTTCGGCGCCTGCGGCGGGCTTTTTTTGAATTCTTTCCAGGTGGAGAGCCCGCGACTCACCCCGCGACCCACCCCGCGACCAACCCGCGACCCAAACCACGTTCAGGGTACAAACCACATTTTCGGCGCCTGCGGCGGGCATCTTTTACATTCCTTCTAGGTGGAGAGACCGCAGCCCACCCGCGACCACGTTCAGGGTACAACCAAATTTTTCGGCGCCTGCGGCGGGCATCTTGTGCATTCGTTCCTGGTGGAGAACCCGCGGCCCACCAGCGACCCAAACCACGTTCAGTGTACAAACCAAATTTTTCGGCGCCTGCGGCGGGCTGCTTTTGCAGGAGGACGAGGAGGAGGAGGAGGAGGAGGAGGAGGAGGAGGAGGAGGAGGAGGAGGAGGAGAGGAAGGGGACGACGACGACGACGACGACGACGACGACGACGACGAAGGAGGAGGGGGGAGGATCGGGAGGGGGGGAAGAGGAGGAGGACGACGAGGAGGATCATGACGACAATGGGAGGACGATGATGGAAGGACGAGGGGGGGAGAGGGAGGACGAGGAAGAAGAGGAGGAGGACGAGGTGGAGGAGGAGGACGACGATGACGATGAGGACGAGGACGAGGACGAGGAAGAGGAGGAGGAGGAGGAGGAGGAGGAGGAGGCGGAGGAGGAGGAGGAGGAGGAGGAGGAGGAGGGAGAGCGCCATCGACAGGGAAGGTGGGGGCCACGAGGTCCGCCGGCTTGACGACGCCCGCGTCGCCCGCGCCCGCCCCCTCACTCTTATCCGCAATTGCGGGGTGCTATATACATGTGTATATAACCAGCCCCGCTCGGCTGAGTATGGAAAGTACTTTTGAGTAGCACATCTAGACTTACACCGCAGGAGCACACAAACGAACACACATGCTTAAACAAAGCTACACATACTCACAACACGAACGACTTATACGCCTTGCTCTACATCACTTAGGCATGTTGCACCTATGGCGCAAGTAGCATGAGAGGCTTCGACCTCTCAGCAGGGCACGCCCCGTGGGCGCCGAGCCGCAGCCGCAGCCGCACCGGGCTGCCGAGCCGCAGCCGCAACGGACGGCGGCGCCCAGCTCCCCCGCGGCGCGCACGGGGGCGTCCGCCGGCGCGCAGGGAGGCGTCCGCCGGAAAGCCAACGGGTCCCGCAGGGAATCGGGTCCCGAGGTCTGTTGCGCCGTTTTTGGGTCTCCGCGGGGCCTTCCCGGGATTGCGAAAGGAGCGGCCCAGCAGGTTTCGGGGGCGGCAAAGAGGGGGGGGATGACTAGGGGGGGTGGATATCATGGATTGGGCCATGATATTTCCCCAGATCCCATGGCGCCTCTTCTTATTTTATTACGTCCCTGGCCCCCCTCCTGGGCTGCGCACGTGCCGCCGGTCATGATTTGCACCCCCCCCTATTGGACGCCCCCCTCTTCGCCGCCCCCGAAGGCTGTTGGGCTGGCCAGCAGAGGAGGTCAGGCGCGGCATGGACGAGCAGAACTCCGTCCTCGAGCGTTCCAGGACGCTCTCGGAGCGTGTGCTTTGGACGCTCCGAGAAGGCCGCGGCGCCCGAGACATCCTCCAGAGCCGCCGGGATCTCAGAGACCCCCGACTTGTCCTCACCCGATGTCCTCCTCGTCCTGGCTTCGCCTTTAGGAGGCCCCTGGGGTCCAGGACCCGTGTCCCTCGGGGCCCGCCCCCCTCATGCCAAGGCGTGCCCCGGGCGTCGCTGGGCGGCGGCGGCGCGGGCGGCGGCGACGGGACGGCGACCCCGCCCAGTGCCAGCGGCCGCGCTGCGCGGGCGCCCAGCGAGTCGGGTGCGAAGAGGGCCCGCGGCGGCCGCGCGGGCCCGCTTCGGGCGGCGCCCGCGGAGGCGGAGGGCGAGAGCCTCGTGGAGCGCCTCCTGGGCGCCGTGGAGGCGTCCGGGGGCACGGCGTCCATGAACATCACGGTGGAGAGGCCGAGGCCCAAGAGGGCGCCGCGGCCGCCCGACGGGCCGCCGCCGCCAGATCTGCTCGTCACCGTGCCCCAGGAGGACGCCGCCCACGTTCAGCGCCTCCTCGAGAGGAACCCGGCGTGGCTGGAGCCCGCGAGCGTCCCCGCGCAGGTCGTCGCCCGGCCAGTAGACGCAGTGTTCTACAGCCAGAAGACCATGCAGCCGCCTGCGGCAGGTTCCGCCACCCTGCCAGCCCAGCAGCCTGGGCGTCGGTCGGTAGGACGCCGAAGCGCGGTATGCCTCGCGTCCAGAGGCGGGGGGGAGCCATTACATGCGGTATGCGCTTCTGCGTTGCGCTGGTGTTGGAAGCGAGTGTGATAACGGTGGTCAGTGATGATGATGATGATGATGATGATGATGATGATGATGATGATGATGATGATGATGATGATGATGATGATGATGATGATGCTGCTGATGATGATGATGATGATGGTGGTGATGGTGATAATGGTGATGATGGTGATGATGATGATTATGACGAGGTGCTGCTGATGATGATGATGATCATCATGATCATGATATTGATGGTGGTGGTGATGGTGAGTGCGAGGATCGTGATCATGACCATGACCATGACCATGATGATGCTGCTGTTGATGATGTCGCTGCTTATGATGAGGAAAAGGATGCTGATACGGAGGATGATGAGGATGAGGATGAGGATGATGGTGATGGTGACGAAAGGCTGATGATGACGCTGATGCTGTTGATGATGGTGATGAGAATGAGGAGGACGAGGATGAGGATGAGGATGAGGATGAGATGGATGGGTGGTTGATGTTGATGATGATGCTGATGATGATGCTGATGATGATGATGACGATGATGACGATGACGATGATGATGATGATGATGATGATGATGATGATGATGATGATGATGATCATGCTGATGCTGATGCTGATGATGATGATGCTGATGATGATGATGATGATGATGATGATGATGATGATGATGATGATGATGATGATGATGGTGATGGGGGGCACCGCTTTTGATTCGGAGGATGTGGCGAAGATCTGGGGGGTGAAGAGGGGGAGATCAAGGCACCCTCCCCACCCGCAAGCCGTCTCACTCTCTCCTTCCCGCCCTCCAAACACATAAGTAGCACCCGAGACGCGGCGTGTTCAGCGGTAGTCGCACGTGGCAGTACACATCGAGAAACGTGTCGGCCCCCACCATCCTTGTCGAAAACCAGTGCGCAATCGCGGCGCGGTGGCCATCATAGCGTCTGGTTGGCCTGCACATAGCGGGCAATCTGCCAGCAGCCCCGTCGTCCCAGACAGAAACTACTGAAGAGTGATCGCGGGGTGCCCGAGCATGATCCAGATGTTGTCTCGAAGTGAATTTTCTAGCGTTTTTTTGACAGGGATGCTGGTCCTGCGCGCAGCAGGCAGTATGCGGGCAACCCCGCCGCCCCTGACAACAGAACATACAAAGTGCTCGCGCCCCCCCCCGATCATGACCCAAGATTGTGCCCCAGCGTGGACTTCACATTGTTTTCTGAGGGATGGTCGGGGTGGTCTCATTGGTCCTGGTTGGCTGCGGGTCGCCTGGGGAAGCGGGTGTTGATACATATATATATATATACACACGAACATATATGATTGTTATCTGTATGTGTATATATATATGTGTGTATATATCGGGAACAGTGATATAGTCATGCAAGACAGCCTTACGTCTAGCAAATCTGTCATAATGGGCTACGTAGCACCCCGCAGTTGCGGATAAGTGTGAGGGGGCGGCGGAGACGTCGGCAGTCTGCGAGGCTGTGGAAAATCCCGCGGCAGGCGCCCAATCTTCACAAATTATACAGCCGACCTGCCGCAGGCGCCAGCTTTTTCGTGCAAGCTATGTGGGTGGGTCGCAGGCTGGGTCGCGGGTGGGTCGCGGGTGTGTCGCGGGTGTGTCGCGGGCGGGTCGCGGGGTAGGTCGCGGGGGGTTCGCGGGGGGGTCGCGGGTAGGTCGCGGGGTGGGTTGCGGGTGGGTCGCGGGCTCGGTCGCGGGTTTGTCGCGGGCCAGGTCCCGGGGGGGGCGACGACAACAAACAATAAACAACGCAGCAACAATATCCCAAACAACAGCAACAACAACATAAGCAGCAGAAGCAACAACAGCACTCACCTACCCGAATGTTCTGTGATTCTAGATGCAGCACGCATTCATCATGATGGCTCCTGCCTCTGGGGGATTTGTTGGCACAGGGGGGGCCGATATTCCCTTGCCCAGATCTCCCGCCCGAGGAGGTCTTGACAACACACCTCTTTCGACGCACCTCCACACTCCAGCCCGGATAGCACATCGCCTTCGCAATCGCCCTGCCCATGCCTTGCTTTTAGGTATCACCATGCCCGAGTGGGCCAAACCTTTGGGAGAGGCCCCAGAACCTCCGGGAAAGCCCCCGAAACCCTTTGGACAGGCCCCCGGAGCCCCTTGGACCTTGGACAGCCTCTTCGGGCGCTCTTGGGAGTTTATGGGCGCTTCCTCGGGACGCTTGCGGCGCCTTCGCTGGTTTTTTTAACCTCCCGGAGGCCGCCTGGAGCCCTTTAGAAGCGATGCCGAGACGATGTCAGCATCGTCCGGCAAAAAGCGAGGAAATATCGAGCGGGAGCGTTGTAATTGTAGGGTGGCTGGTTTGCGGCGTTAAGGCGCGAGCACCACTTCTGGGTAAAAAACAAGGACGTATCAAGCGGGAGCGCTGGTTTTGTTGGAGAGCCGGCTTTCGGCGGCGAGCAAAATGGCGCCGGTCCTGAATAAGAGTCAAAAAAATTAGAGCGGCAGCCCTGGCTTTAATGGAGGGCCCGAAAGCTCCAGTCCTCAGGTAAAAACGGAAAAAATATCGAGCGGGAGTTCCGTAGTGGGCGTCGGCGCCGACGTGAAAGTGCCCGTCCTGAGCAGAAATCGAAGAAGTATCAACCAGGAGTGCTGGTTTTCGGGGGCCGGATTTCGGCGGCGAGTAACATGGCGCCGGTCCGAATTAGAAAGCAAGGAAGTATCGAGCGGGAGCGCTTGATTTTCAATGGAGGGCACGTTTTCGGCGGCGAGCAAGCGCGCCACTCTTGAGTAAAAACGCAGGCAGTATCGAGCGGGAGCGTCGATGTTTGTAGTGAGGTCTGGTCGTGGCGCCGAGGCGGGAGCGCCGGTCCTGAGTAACAAGCAGGAGCCTGTCGAGCGGGAGCGCCGCTTTTGTTGGGTGGGCCCCTTTTCTTGGCAAAATGAATGGGAGTATCGAGCTGGAGCGTTGGTGTTGTTGTTGAACATTATTAATTCTAAAGAATAATTATTGTTGGGCCCCCTGGTGCGCGCCCCCCCCGCCGCGCCTAGGCCGCAGCCACGTTTTCATCATTTTCGTGAGGAAGCCTCAGGTAATTCGAGGTGATCAAGATCCGGTTGTTTTGTTGTAATCCGTTTTCCCTTGCAAAAAACACTATAAAATGACATTTCTTGTTCTAATATAATCAAATTTCAAGAATCCCTTGCAAAAAATAAGGTAAAGTGGACATTCGCGCGCGCAAGACGAAATCCTTCCAAAAGCTTAGTGTTCGGAGCGATTTTAACATAAAAACATCAAAAAACCAATGGTTTTTCAACAAAAAAATGTCAAAATCTCATCCCGCGCGCTCTTGCGGATTCGTAGGAAAACCAACACTTTTTAAACATTTCTGTCAAACGGGCTTTTGCGAGCAACTTTTTCGAACTTCTGCGACAACGGTTGCGCACCTGCCAGGGCCATCATCCCTGTCAAATAATACCATGCGGGACACATTCGTTTTTTCTTCGCGCGCGCACGCCGAAATCTCCAAAAACCATTGGGTTCTTAAGAATTTTAGCACCGCGCATCATAAAATCACACGAATCGCACCGTAGGTCCTCGAAAAACACCTGCACGACTTTTCAAAATTTCTACCCGCGCGCGCTGTCCGAATCTTAAAAAAAACCGCATCCCTCAGGAATTTGCCCTAAAGATGTGATCAACTATCTTGTGAGTACGTATCATGTGTATCATGTGTATCATGTACCATATGCATCATATGCAACAGATGTTCTGTGGAAGGCTTAACAACTTCTGTGGGTTAACAAGGCTTAACAACTTCTGTGGGTGTACGAACGTAGGCTTAACAACTTCTGTGGGTGTGTACTCCACGCCAGTGTAGTAGCCACGGTCGTCCGCAGGCCACGAAGTGAAGTGTCCGAACGTCATAGGGCGGGAAGCTGGGTGTGGGTGGTGGCGAAGAGTCGTGTGGATATTTGGTAGAGCTTGCACTGCCCCCCCACAAAGTGGGGGTATTGGCTGGCGTCGCATGAAAACCCTGGCACTGGTGAGAACACTGAGCGTTCGGGTAAAGTGATTGTTGTTGTTGTTGTTGTTGTTGTTGTTGAACATTATTAATTCTAAAGAATAATTATTGTTGGGCCCCCTGGTGCACGCCCCCCCCCCCGCGCCTAGGCCGCAGCCACATTTTCATATTTTCGTGAGGAAGCCTCAGGTAAAACGATGTGATCCAGATCCGGTTGTTTTGTTGTAATCCGTTTTCCCTTGCAAAAAACACTATAAAATGACATTTCTTGTTCTAATATAATCAAATTTCAAGAATCCCTTGCAAAAAATAAGGTAAAGTGGACATTCGCGCGCGCAAGACGAAATCCTTCCAAAAGCTTAGTGTTCGGAGCGATTTTAACATAAAAACATCAAAAAACCAATGGTTTTTCAACAAAAAAATGTCAAAATCTCATCCCGCGCGCTCTTGCGGATTCGTAGGAAACCCAACACTTTTTAAACATTTCTGTCAAACGGGCTTTTGCGAGCAACTTTTTCGAACTTCTGCGACAACGGTTGCGCACCTGCCAGGGCCATCATCCCTGTCAAATAATACCATGCGGGACACATTCGTTTTTTCTTCGCGCGCGCACGCCGTCGTCGTCGGCCGCGGGGCCCTGAATAGTAGCCACGGTCGTCCGCATGCCACGAAGTGAAGTGTCCGAACGTCATAGGGCGGGAAGCTGGGTGTGGGTGGTGGCGAAGAGTCGTTTGGAAATTTGGTAGAGCTTGAACCGGCCCCCCCACAAAGTGGGGGTATTGCCCGCCTCCTATGAAAACCCTGGCACTGGTGAGAACGGAGTGTCCCCACGTCTAGTAATTGTTGTTGTTGTTGTTGTTGAACATTATTACTTCTAAAGAATAATTATTGTTGGGGCCCCTGGTGCACGGCCCCCTCGCCGCGCCTAGGCCGCAGCCATGTTTTCATCATTTTCGTGAGGAAGTCTCCGGCAAAACGGGTTGGTCCGGATCCGGTTGTTTTGTTACGGGCGGTTTTCCCTTGCAAAAATAAGGCAAAGTGGACATTTCTTGTTCTAACATAACCAAACTTCAAGAATCCCTTGCAAAAAATAAGGTAAAGTGGACATTCGCGCGCGCAAGACGAAATCCTTCCAAAACCTTAGTGTTCGTAGCGATTTTAACATAAAAACATCAAAAAACTAATGGCTTTTCAAAAAAAAGTGTGCCAAAATTTCATCCCGCGCGCTCTTGCGGATTTGTAGGAAACCCAACACTTTTTAAACATTTCTATCAAACGGGCTTTTCAGAAACGGAAAAACGTCGTATCAGACGCTAGCGCCTCACCAGCCAAAGCAGTCCATATCATTGTAGGACCTACAGAAAGTACCGGCGTCGTACTGGTTTACCGTGGTTTCCTATTCTAGCGTCAGGAACACGTTACCACCAAAAACCAGTACAGGTGTCCAGTGTTGGAACAGGGGGAAAAGTCGTATACTAAACTAGCGTCCAGAAAATGTTACCACAACAAGTCACTGTACCCATGCGCCAGTGTAGTAGCCACGGTCGTCCGCAGGCCACGAAGTGAAGTGTCCGAACGTCATAGGGCGGGAAGCTGGGTGTGGGTGGTGGCGAAGAGTCGTTTGGAAATGTGGTAGAGCTTGAACCGGCCCCCCCACAAAGTGGGGGTATTGCCCGCCTCCTATGAAAACCCTGGCACTGGTGAGAACGGAGTGTCCCCACGTGCTAGTAATTGTTGTTGTTGTTGTTGTTGTTGTTGTTGTTGTTGTTGTTGTTGTTGTTGAACATTATTACTTCTAAAGAATAATTATTGTTGGGGCCCCTGGTGCGCGGCCCCCCCGCCGCGCCTAGGCCGCAGCCACATTTTCATCATTTTCGTGAGGAAGTCTCAGGCAAAACGGGTTGGTCCGGATCCGGTTGTTTTGTTACGGCCCGGTTTCCCTTGCCAAAAATAAGCTACAGTGGACATTTCTTGTTTTAACATAACCAAACTTCAAGAATCCCTTGCCAAAAAATAAGGTAAAGTGGACATTCGCGCGCGCAAGACGAAATCCGTCCAAAACCTTAGTTTTCGTAGCGATTTTAACATAAAAACATCAAAAAACCAATGTTTTTTTTCTTAAAAAAAAATGTCAAAATTTCATCCCGCGCGCTCTTGCGGATTCGTAGGAAACCAAACACTTTTTAAACATTTCTGTCAAACGGGCTTTTGCGAGCAACTTTTTCGATCCTCTGCAACAACGGTTGCGCACCTGCCAGGGCCATCATCCCTGTCAAATAATACCATGCGGGACACATTCGTTTTTTCTTCGCGCGCGCACGCCGTCGTCGTCGGCCGCGGGGCCCTGAATAGTAGCCACGGTCGTCCGCATGCCACGAAGTGAAGTGTCCGAACGTCATAGGGCGGGAAGCTGGGTGTGGGTGGTGGCGAAGAGTCGTTTGGAAATTTGGTAGAGCTTGAACCGGCCCCCCCACAAAGTGGGGGTATTGCCCGCCTCCTATGAAAACCCTGGCACTGGTGAGAACGGAGTGTCCCCACGTGCTAGTAATTGTTGTTGTTGTTGTTGTTGTTGTTGTTGTTGTTGTTGTTGTTGTTGTTGTTGTTGTTGTTGTTGGGGGGCCTTTTTGGGTGCAACCCCGAAGCGCTTGAGCGTGAGCTTCACTGTAAAAGGAGAGGCGGCCGCCGCCTGGGCAAAAACGCCCCGCCCCAGTCGCTGTGATTCAGCACTGCCTGGCGAGGGCAGGTTTGGGCCCTGCCTTGCGTTCGATTTGCATTGGTGTTGAATTTCGTTTGTGGAAGTCGGTTAACGGAGGGGAAGCATCCTGCAAAATGATTTCCATATGTCTAACACATGTTTCGAACATGTGTTTAAAACTGTAAAACAACCTGTTTGAAACATGTGTAGGACATTTTTTGCACTTTTTAAGCGCGTGTTTAATTCAATGATCGGATTGTTAGAGTGTCCATTGTCATGGCATCCACCAAATTACATTGCAGCGCACGTCGTTTCGCTGCACTTGTCTACCCTGCATCACGGTGCGTTGCATGGCGTTTATAGTGGTCACTATGTTTAAATGTGGCTGGAGTTGCGTTACTTTTGATTCGTATATCGTTGATGTTGCATTGTTGATGCATGGGCTTGTCCCTGCTATTATTAGTAGGCTATGGTGCAGTCTCGTTTGTTTTTGTTCCTGCGGTGTCGTTGGGATTGAGTTCTGCACTGACTCTGCCGCTGCTCCACTCAGGTTTGCAATCCAATTGCAATGCGGCTGCTATTGCAATGCGTTGCGACATCTGGAATGGAACAGCATTGCAATTCTAATGCTATCCCGTTGAAGACTCATTGCAATCATTCGCATTCCATTGCTCTGCTGTTGCAAGTCATGTGCATTGGTTTTGGTCATATTAGATCGTTTCAGCAATGAGACGGGAGGTCGGCCCCGCAGGCACGCAGTCTACCAGGCTCCAACGTGCCCAAGGCATGGTGGTGGATTAAATCCAGATTCTGCGACGGCTTGCCACTCAGCCAACTGATAGGTGACCTGCGCGCGAATCGCTTCAACGTGTTGACAGAACCGTGGCTGGTTCTTGAAGCCGTGGTCATCTCCGGCAAGTTATACTCACTGGATAACCGCAGGCTGTATTGCTTGAAGGAGTTTCAACGCACGAACGCCACGGACATCATCGTGAGATTGAAGGTGCTCAGAACGGTCACTGATCCGAGTGAAGAGCTGTATATAGATTCGAAGATCGTCCGGAACTGTGACGTTCTTCGTAAGAGGTCTTGTACCGGCGAACGCGTCATTCTCCGTGACTAGCGACTAGCGCGCACGTGGTAGAGGGACGCACTGGAGGGAAGGGACGAGGAGAAGATAAACATGATGCGCCGCCCACGGAGCCCGGCGCAGCCCAGCCTTGGCGGGGGCGGGACAGGCGCCGACCGTAAAGGTTCCCAGCGGGATCGGCGCCGAGGGGTGCTCCTTGAGGCCCGCTGCGAAGCACTGCGCAGTTATGGGGCGCCGCATGCGGGGCACCGAGCAGACCGCGAGCCGGGCCGTCGCAGGTATGAGCAGGGACCAGCTGCCTCAAAGATTCAAAGAGAGCGTAGCCATCGGGCCCGGTGAGCGGAAGCGGGCCCCCGAGTAAAGGGGGGGGGGCCCTCAAACGTGACGCCCTTGCCGGAGCTGGCCGGGCCAGCCCTTTCCTGCGCGGTGGTCCTGCAGGTTGTGGAACCAGCTCCCAGTATGCGATCTCCACGGTGTCTGGGCCATTCCGTGGACCGTTGTCGTTCTGATGTCGTTGTGCAGCAGAGGCGGGACGAAGACAATAGCGAGGGACAACAACATAGCAAACAACCACAACAATAACCACCACCACCACAACAACAGCAGCAACACCAACAACACCAATACAACACCATCAACACCAATACACCACCACCACCACCACCACCACCACCACCACCACCACCACCAACAACAACAACAACAACAACAACAACCACAGAACGAAAGCACAAAAAAACGTGCTCCGCTCGAGCCCTGCCGCCCCGGGGGGGGGGGGAGGAAGCACGCCAGGCCGCGCGCCCCCCGCCCAGGCCGAGCGCCCCCCGCCAGGCGAGCGCCCCCGCCCCCCCCCACCCCCGCCGCGCACTGCGACGCCGTGGCGCTCCCGCTCGCGCGCGGGCCCCGGCAGACCTCGCGCGGCCCCCCCCCCGCGGGGGCGGCGCGCCCGCCGCGGGGCACGCGCCTCGGGGGCCGGTGTGGGCAGGCAGGCGCCCTCTCGCCCCCGGAGGCCCCCGCCCCCCCACCCCCCCCCTGCGTCCCGGGAGGGCTACTCGGGTTAAGAGCCTGTTTTTTCCCAACCATCCTGTGGTGTTGGGTTGGGTCCTCGTTTTGAAGAGACGGTGCCCCGCGTCTCTCCTCCTCTCCTCCTCCTCCTCCTCCTCCTCCTCCCCCCTCCTCCTCCTCCTCCTCTCCTCTCATCATCAGCATCATCATCATCGTCATCGTCACCGTCATCATCAGCATCATCATCATCATCATCATATCATCATCATCATCGTTCTTATCACCATCGTCGTCATCATCATCGCCGTCTCCATCATGGCCACACGTTTCGTGGAACCCATAGTGAGCTCCACCGAAGGCCCCAGTGGCAAGGTCCGCATGCGGTTCCACCTCCATTTCGGCGCACCCCTCACACGTTCCGTGGCCCCATAGGGAGCTCCACCGAAGGCCCAAGTGTCAGGGTCCGCATGCGGTTCCACCTCCATTTCACACTTTCGTGGCCCCATAGGGAGCCCACCGAAGGCCCAAGTGTCAGGGTCCGCATGCGGTTCCACCTCCATTTCGGCGCACCCCTCACACGTTTCGTGGCCCCATAGGGAGCTCCACCGAAGGCCCCAGTGTCAGGGTCCGCATGCGGTTCCACCTCCATTTCGGCGCACCCCTCACACGTTTCGTGGCCCCATAGGGAGCTCCACCGAAGGCCCAAGTGTCAGGGTCCGCATGCGGTTCCACCTCCATTTCGGCGCACCCCTCACACGCTTCGTGGCCCCATAGGGAGCTCCACCTGAGGCCCCAGTGGCAGGGTCCGCATGCAGTTCCACCTCCATTTCGGCGCACCCCTCACACGTTTCGTGGCCCCATAGGGAGCTCCGCCTAAGGCCTAAGTGGCAGGGTCCGCATGCAGTTCCACTTCCATTTCGGCGCACCCCTCACACGTTTCGTGGCGGCATAGGGAGCCCCGCCTAAGGCCCAAGTGGCACGGTCCGCATGCAGTTCCACCTCCATTTCGGCACACCCCTCACACGTTTCGTGGCCCCATAGAGAGCTCCGCCTAAGGCCCAAGTGGCAGGGTCCGCATGCAGTTCCACCTCCATTTCGGCGCACCCCTCACACGTTTCGCGGCCCCATAGGGAGCTCCACCGAGGGCGCCAATGGCAGGGTCCGCATGCAGTTCCACCTCCATTTCGGCGCACCCCTCACACGTTTCGCGGCCCCACAGGGTGCTCCACCGAAGGCCCCAGTGGCAGGGTCCGCATGCAGTTCCACCTCCATTTGGCGCACCTCTCACACGCTTCGTGGCCCCATCGGGGGTTCCACCAACGACGATACTTACAACGGCGGCATTCGGAATTGCGTATGGTTTGGCCCTTCGCCAGGATAATTTGGATTCAGGCAAGTTTACTTGCATGGCGTTCGCCCCCCCCCCCCTCGCCCCTCTTCAAGCGAATACTAGCGTGCAAGTGCCTTTCGACTTGCGTGATTTCCGCGCCCCCCCGAACGTGCAAGTCGTTTGCGGCTTGCTTCAGGCTCAGCCCCCCCCCCCGTCCATGCAAGTAAACTTGCCAGATCAAAAAAAAAACAGGCTCTAATCGGGCCCGTCCTTCTACTACAGGGGGAGTAGTCCAAAACTAGCCTGGGAGCATTGTTGGACCATGTTCGAACATGTTTGGGGCATTTTAGGGGTATTTTTCAGTTTTCGTCAACATCGGCCTGTAGGGGTACAGGCCCGACTTAATGCTCGGGGCGGAGGGCCAGGGCCTGGGGGGGGGGGGGGGGATCGGGGCCTCGAGGGGTCCACGATGCGAGCGCATCGCGATGCGCTCGCACCGTGGGGCGCTCGCACCGTCCGTTAGGGCCGGGCTCACGAGCGCCCCGCGGGGCGCTTGTGAGCCCGGCCCTAACGGAGGAAGCAGGGAGTCTACGACGCTGCAACAACCAGAACGATGCGAGGAGGAGGAGGAGGAGGAGGAGGAGGAGGAGGAGGAGGAGGAGGAGCAGAGGATGCGGATGGAGACGGCGGGGGAGGAGAAAGCCTGGGAGGGAGACGAGGGTGGAGGAGAAGGACGAGGATCTGAGGCTGGGGTCTGTGCATAAACCATCGCCTGGTGGGGTGGGTGGGGGGCAAAGCATAGTTACCCACGTTCACAGCCCGCCGAGGCCCCCGAAGAGCGATGCCTCGGGCGGTGGCCATGGATAATTCCCGTCTAGGATGTTGGGGAGGGCAGGGAGGAGGACGAGGAGGAGGAGGCGGAGGAGGAGGAGATGAGGGCTGAGAATGGGGGGCCGCGGGGGAGGAGGACGACCAGGAGGGCGGACGAGTGGCGGAGAGGGGCGAGAACGAGCAGGAGGAGAGCGAGGAGTGCAGGGAGGGAGGGGAGGAGGAGGAGTACGAGGAGCAGGAGGAGGAGGAGGAGGAGGAGGAGGAGGAGGAGGAGGAGGAGGAGGAGGAGGACGGGAGGAGAAGGACACAGAGGGCTTGCCGACGTCTTGGCCTGCGGGCGGCGCGTGCTTGCGCTCCCTCGCCGACGGCGCGCGGGGCCCCCGGCGCCTCTGGCTGTATAGGAGCCCCCTGGCCGCGGCTGCGGCTGCGCCGGGGGGCCGGCGCTGACCCCGCGGGCACCGCCAGCGAAGGGACCGCGGCGCGGCGCTCCTCGGAGGAAAAGGTGCACCGATGCCGCTGCCCTTCGCCCGTCTGCCCCGTCTGCGGGCCTCCCCGGAGGCCTCCTCGTGGCCGCCGGCAGATTCGCCTCTCGGAGCTCCACCCGGGGATGCCGCCCGAGCACGCACCCCGGCGATGCCGCCGCCGCAGAAGGAACCCCCGGGAGAGGTCCAGGGAGCAGCGGCATCGCTGTGGAAGTCGATCAATGGAGAGGAAGCATGCTGCCAAAGAACTTCCAGATGTCTAACACCTGTTTCAAACATGTCTTCAATCAGTAGAACAGATGTTTGAAACATGTTTCGGACATGTTTTGCACGTTTTGAACAGATGATTAATTCCATGATAGGATTGTTAGAGTTGATTCGGGCTTGTCTCTCCACAGGAGGTATATTCAAATTAGTCAAAAAATAGTATGGGGACTATTATTTCACTATGTTTGGGTATTTCGGAGTATTTGTTGGGTATGTTTAATGTTCGTCCAATGACACCGGAGAAAAAAAACAATCCGATTTTTGTTGGGGCTATGGGGCTGTAGGGCTATAAAGCTATAAGGTTCTGAGGCTATAGGGCTATAGGACTATTGGGCTATTGGGCTATAAGGCTATAGGGCTATAAGGCTGTAGAGCTATAGGGCTATAGGGCTATAAGGCTATGGGGCTATCGGGCTATCGGGCTATAGGGCTATAGGGCTATTGGACAATGGGCATATAAAACTATAGGGCTATAGGGCTATTGGGCTATTGGGCTATTGGGCTATATGCTATTGGCCTATTGGGCACCCCAGGCACCCAGGCACCCTGGCACCCTGGGCACCCGGGCACCCGGGAAGCCGGGCACCCAGGCCCAGCCACCGAAATCGGCGACCAACCTCACCGGCCACCCGGGCACCGCCGGGCACCCGGGCACCCGGGCACCCGGGCCCGGCCACCGAAATCGGCGGCCCACCTCACCTAAACCTTTCATGTGCTAGGACCCCTACAGAGGCAAGCTCAGCTCTGATTGGGGAGAAAATCCCCATGTAGGGGGACAGGCCCGACCTAATGATAGGATCGTTAGAGTCTCAATTGAGCCTGTTTTTTTTTTTAGACTCTGGCAAGTTTACTTGCATGGACGGGGGGGGCTGAGCCTGAAGCAAGTCGCAAACGACTTGCACGTTCGGGGGGGCGCGGAAATCACGCAAGTCGGAAGGCACTTGCACGCTAGTATTCGCTTGAAGAGGGGCGAGGGGGGGGGGGAGGGGGGGCGAACGCCATGCAAGTAAACTTGCCTGAATCCAAAAAAACAGGCTCATTGTCATGGCATCCGCAACGGTGTCGGCACCGTGTGGTTGCCCCGCTGCCCGCGGAGCGACCGCGGCCCGGGCGTCGCTGGCTCTGCCCGGCGAGGAGGAGGAGGAGGAGGAGGAGGAGGAAGGGGGAGGAGGAGGACGAGGTGAAGGGGAGAAGGAGCGAGAGGAGGGAGGAGGCGGAGGAGAGGGAGAGGAAGGAGGAGGAGGAGGAGGAGGAGGAGGAGGAGGAGGAGGAGGAGGAGAGGGAGGAAACCTTCTCCGTCCTACCCATGGTAGTGGTGGTAGAACGTAGGCCCGTCATGCTATTCGGAGGTCCGCGCGGCTTCCGTGGATCAGCGCTGGGCCCCCCCTGGCCTCCAGCGCCGAGTCAAGGGGCCCGCGCAGGCATTGGAAAAATCATGTCTGTGCCGCGTGGATTCTCGTCCTTCTCTCTCCCTCCGCCCAGCCGCTCTTGTCTTCAGGGGCAACGATAAGGGGGGGAAAGGCATACGTAGGGGGGATGCATCGACCCCCAATCGCCCAGTGATCGCCTATAGGGGGCCGACAGCCACAACCTGCCCAGGAAGGTGCAGATTCGTTATCGGGGTCCTATCGCAGACCTATCGGCGATGCATCGCCGATTCCAGGTCGATGCATCCCCCCCTATGTGCCGGTCCCCCCGTAT
>CAUYUJ010016852.1:0-24752 GCA_963575745.1 Prorocentrum cordatum | reverse complement strand
TTGTTGTCGTTGTTGTCGTTGTTTTTGTTGTTGTTGTTGTTGAACATTATTTATTCTAAAGAATAATTATTGTTGGGCCCCCTGGTGCGCGCCCCCCCTGCGCCGCCTAGGCCGCAGCTACATTTTCATCATTTTCGTGAGGAAGCCTCAGAAAAGAGGGTGTGTACAGGATCCGATTGTTTTGTTGTAATCCGCTTTCCCTTGCAAAAAACAATAGAAAATGACATTTCTTGTTCTAATATAATCAAATTTCAAGAATCCCTTGCAAAAAATAAGGTAAAGTGGACATCCGCGCGCGCAAGACGAAATCCTTCCAAAACCTTAGTGTTCGCAGCGATTTTAACATAAAAACATCAAAAAACCAATGGTTTTTCAACAAAAAAATGTCAAAATCTCATCCCGCGCGCTCTTGCGGATTCGTAGGAAACCCAACACTTTTTAAAACATTTCTGTCAAACGGGCTTTTGCGAGCAACTTTTTCGAACTTCTGCAACAACGGTTGCGCACCTGCCAGGGCCATCATCCCTGTCAAATAATACCATGCGGGACACATTCGTTTTTTCTTCTCGCGCGCACGCCGTCGTCGTCGGCCGCGGGGCCCTGAATAGTAGCCACGGTCGTCCGCATGCCACGAAGTGAGTGTCCGAACGTCATTGGGCGGGAAGCTGGGTGTGGGTGGTGGCGAAGAGTCGTTTGGAAATTTGGTGGAGCTTGAACCGACCCCCCCACAAAGTGGGGGTATTGCCCGCCTCCTATGAAAACCCTGGCACTGGTGAGAACGGAGTGTCCCCACGTGCTAGTAATTGTTGTTGTTGTTGTTGTTGTTGTTGTTGTTGTTGTTGTTGTTGTTGTTGTTGTTGTTGTTGTTGGGGGGCCTTTTTGGGTGCAACCCCGAAGCGCTTGAGCGTGAGCTTCACTGTAAAAGGAGAGGCGGCCGCCGCCTGGGCAAAAACGCCCCGCCCCAGTCGCTGTGATTCAGCACTGCCTGGCGAGGGCAGGTTTGGGCCCTGCCTTGCGTTCGATTTGCATTGGTGTTGAATTTCGTTTGTGGAAGTCGGTTAACGGAGGGGAAGCATCCTGCAAAATGATTTCCATATGTCTAACACATGTTTCGAACATGTGTTTAAAACTGTAAAACAACCTGTTTGAAACATGTGTAGGACATTTTTTGCACTTTTTAAGCGCGTGTTTAATTCAATGATCGGATTGTTAGAGTGTCCATTGTCATGGCATCCACCAAATTACATTGCAGCGCACGTCGTTTCGCTGCACTTGTCTACCCTGCATCACGGTGCGTTGCATGGCGTTTATAGTGGTCACTATGTTTAAATGTGGCTGGAGTTGCGTTACTTTTGATTCGTATATCGTTGATGTTGCATTGTTGATGCATGGGCTTGTCCCTGCTATTATTAGTAGGCTATGGTGCAGTCTCGTTTGTTTTTGTTCCTGCGGTGTCGTTGGGATTGAGTTCTGCACTGACTCTGCCGCTGCTCCACTCAGGTTTGCAATCCAATTGCAATGCGGCTGCTATTGCAATGCGTTGCGACATCTGGAATGGAACAGCATTGCAATTCTAATGCTATCCCGTTGAAGACTCATTGCAATCATTCGCATTCCATTGCTCTGCTGTTGCAAGTCATGTGCATTGGTTTTGGTCATATTAGATCGTTTCAGCAATGAGACGGGAGGTCGGCCCCGCAGGCACGCAGTCTACCAGGCTCCAACGTGCCCAAGGCATGGTGGTGGATTAAATCCAGATTCTGCGACGGCTTGCCACTCAGCCAACTGATAGGTGACCTGCGCGCGAATCGCTTCAACGTGTTGACAGAACCGTGGCTGGTTCTTGAAGCCGTGGTCATCTCCGGCAAGTTATACTCACTGGATAACCGCAGGCTGTATTGCTTGAAGGAGTTTCAACGCACGAACGCCACGGACATCATCGTGAGATTGAAGGTGCTCAGAACGGTCACTGATCCGAGTGAAGAGCTGTATATAGATTCGAAGATCGTCCGGAACTGTGACGTTCTTCGTAAGAGGTCTTGTACCGGCGAACGCGTCATTCTCCGTGACTAGCGACTAGCGCGCACGTGGTAGAGGGACGCACTGGAGGGAAGGGACGAGGAGAAGATAAACATGATGCGCCGCCCACGGAGCCCGGCGCAGCCCAGCCTTGGCGGGGGCGGGACAGGCGCCGACCGTAAAGGTTCCCAGCGGGATCGGCGCCGAGGGGTGCTCCTTGAGGCCCGCTGCGAAGCACTGCGCAGTTATGGGGCGCCGCATGCGGGGCACCGAGCAGACCGCGAGCCGGGCCGTCGCAGGTATGAGCAGGGACCAGCTGCCTCAAAGATTCAAAGAGAGCGTAGCCATCGGGCCCGGTGAGCGGAAGCGGGCCCCCGAGTAAAGGGGGGGGGGCCCTCAAACGTGACGCCCTTGCCGGAGCTGGCCGGGCCAGCCCTTTCCTGCGCGGTGGTCCTGCAGGTTGTGGAACCAGCTCCCAGTATGCGATCTCCACGGTGTCTGGGCCATTCCGTGGACCGTTGTCGTTCTGATGTCGTTGTGCAGCAGAGGCGGGACGAAGACAATAGCGAGGGACAACAACATAGCAAACAACCACAACAATAACCACCACCACCACAACAACAGCAGCAACACCAACAACACCAATACAACACCATCAACACCAATACACCACCACCACCACCACCACCACCACCACCACCACCACCACCAACAACAACAACAACAACAACAACAACCACAGAACGAAAGCACAAAAAAACGTGCTCCGCTCGAGCCCTGCCGCCTCCGGGGGTGGGGGGAGGAGCACCGCCAGGCGAGCGCCCCCCGCCAGGCCGAGCGCCACCCGCCAGGCCGAGCGCGCCCCCGCCCCCCCCCCCCCCCCGCGCCTGCGACGCCGTGGCGCTCCCGCTCGCGGCGCGGGCCCCGGCAGACCTCGCGCGGCCCCCCCCCCGCGGGGGCGGCGCGCCCGCCGCGGGGGCAGCGCGCCTCGGCGGCCCGGGTGGGCAGGCAGGGCCCTCTCGCCCCCGGTAGGCCCCCGCCCCCCCGCCCCCCCCCCCTGCGTCCCGGGAGGGCTACTCGGGTTAAGAGCCTGTTTTTTCCCAACCATCCTGGTGGTGTTGGGTCCTCGTTTTGAAGAGAACTGGTGCCCCGCGCTCCTCCTCCCCCTCCTCCTCCTCCTCCTCCTCCTCCTCCTCCTCCTCCTCCTCCTCCTCCTCCTCCTCCTCCTCCTCCTCCTCCTCCTCTCATCATCAGCATCATCATCATCGTCATCGTCACCGTCATCATCAGCATCATCATCATCGTTCTTATCACCATCGTCGTCACCATCATCGCCGTCTCCATCATGGCCACACGTTTCGTGGACCCATAGTGAGCTCCACCGAAGGCCCCAGTGGCAAGGTCCGCATGCGATTCCACCTCCATTTCGGCGCACCCCTCACACGTTCCGTGGCCCCATAGGGAGCTCCACCGAAGGCCCAAGTGTCAGGGTCCGCATGCGGTTCCACCTCCATTTCGGCGCACCCCTCACACGTTTCGTGGCCCCATAGGGAGCTCCACCGAAGGCCCAAGTGTCAGGGTCAGCATGCGGTTCCACCTCCATTTCGGCCCACCCCTCACACGTTTCGTGGCCCCATAGGGAGCTCCACCTGAGGCCCAAGTGTCAGGGTCCGCATGCGGTTCCACCTCCATTTCGTCGCACCCCTCACGCGTTTCGTGGCCCCATAGGGAGCTCCACCGAAGGCCCAAGTGTCAGGGTCCGCATGCGGTTCCACCTCCATTTCGGCGCACCCCTCACACGTTTCGTGGCCCCATAGGGAGCTCCACCTGAGGCCCCAGTGTCAGGGTCCGCATGCGGTTCCACCTCCATTTCGGCGCACCCCTCACACGTTTCGTGGCCCCATAGGGAGCTCCACCGAAGGCCCAAGTGTCAGGATCCACATGTGGTTCCACCTCCATTTCGGCGCACCCCTCACACGCTTCGTGGCCCCATAGGGAGCTCCACCTGAGGCCCCAGTGGCAGGGTCCGCATGCAGTTCCACCTCCACGTCGGCACACCCCTCACACGTTTCGTGGCCCCATAGGGAGCTCCGCCTAAGGCCTAAGTGGCAGGGTCCGCATGCAGTTCCACTTCCATTTCGGCGCACCCCTCACACGTTTCGTGGCGTCATAGGAGCCCCGCCTAAGGCCCAAGTGGCACGGTCCGCATGCAGTTCCACCTCCATTTCGGCATCACACGTTTCGTGGCCCCATAGAGAGCTCCGCCTAAGGCCCAAGTGGCAGGGTCCGCATGCAGTTCCACCTCCATTTCGGCGCACCCCTCACACGTTTCGCGGCCCCATAGGGAGCTCCACCGAGGGCGCCAATGGCAGGGTCCGCATGCAGTTCCACCACCATTTCGGCGCACCCCTCACACGTTTCGCGGCCCCACAGGGTGCTCCACCGAAGGCCCCAGTGGCAGGGTCCGCATGCAGTTCCACCTCCATTTGGCGCACCTCTCACACGCTTCGTGGCCCCATCGGGGGTTCCACCAACGACGATACTTACAACGGCGGCATTCGGAATTGCGTATGGTTTGGCCCTTCGCCAGGATAATTTGGATTCAGGCAAGTTTACTTGCATGGCGTTCGCCCCCCCCCCCCTCGCCCCTCTTCAAGCGAATACTAGCGTGCAAGTGCCTTTCGACTTGCGTGATTTCCGCGCCCCCCCGAACGTGCAAGTCGTTTGCGGCTTGCTTCAGGCTCAGCCACCCCCCCCGTCCATGCAAGTAAACTTGCCAGAGGCTAAAAAAAACAGGCTCTAAGTCAGGCCGTCTTCTACAGGGGGAGTAGTCAAACTAGCCCTGGGGAGTCATTGTTGACCATGTTTCGAGAAACATGTTTGGGGCATTTTAGGGTATTTTTTTCAGTTTTTCGTCCAACATCGGCCTGTAGTGTACGAGGCCCGGACTTAATGCTCGGGGCGGCAGTGCCAGGTGCCTGGGGGGGGGGGGTGGGGGGGGGGTGGGGGGGGGATCGGGGCCTCGAGGGGTCCACGATGCGAGCGCATCGCGATGCGCTCGCACCGTGGGGCGCTCGCACCGTCCGTTAGGGCCGGGCTCACGAGCGCCCCGCGGGGCGCTTGTGAGCCCGGCCCTAACGGAGGAAGCAGGGAGTCTACGACGCTGCAACAACCAGAACGATGCGAGGAGGAGGAGGAGGAGGAGGAGGAGGAGCAGAGGATGCGGATGGAGACGGCGGGGGAGGAGAAAGCCTGGGAGGGAGACGAGGGTGGAGGAGAAGGACGAGGATCTGAGGCTGGGGTCTGTGCATAAACCATCGCCTGGTGGGGTGGGTGGGGGGCAAAGCATAGTTACCCACGTTCACAGCCCGCCGAGGCCCCCGAAGAGCGATGCCTCGGGCGGTGGCCATGGATAATTCCCGTCTAGGATGTTGGGGAGGGCAGGGAGGAGGACGAGGAGGAGGAGGCGGAGGAGGAGGAGATGAGGGCTGAGAATGGGGGGCCGCGGGGGAGGAGGACGACCAGGAGGGCGGACGAGTGGCGGAGAGGGGCGAGAACGAGCAGGAGGAGAGCGAGGAGTGCAGGGAGGGAGGGGAGGAGGAGGAGTACGAGGAGCAGGAGGAGGAGGAGGAGGAGGAGGAGGAGGAGGAGGAGGAGGAGGAGGAGGAGGACGGGAGGAGAAGGACACAGAGGGCTTGCCGACGTCTTGGCCTGCGGGCGGCGCGTGCTTGCGCTCCCTCGCCGACGGCGCGCGGGGCCCCCGGCGCCTCTGGCTGTATAGGAGCCCCCTGGCCGCGGCTGCGGCTGCGCCGGGGGGCCGGCGCTGACCCCGCGGGCACCGCCAGCGAAGGGACCGCGGCGCGGCGCTCCTCGGAGGAAAAGGTGCACCGATGCCGCTGCCCTTCGCCCGTCTGCCCCGTCTGCGGGCCTCCCCGGAGGCCTCCTCGTGGCCGCCGGCAGATTCGCCTCTCGGAGCTCCACCCGGGGATGCCGCCCGAGCACGCACCCCGGCGATGCCGCCGCCGCAGAAGGAACCCCCGGGAGAGGTCCAGGGAGCAGCGGCATCGCTGTGGAAGTCGATCAATGGAGAGGAAGCATGCTGCCAAAGAACTTCCAGATGTCTAACACCTGTTTCAAACATGTCTTCAATCAGTAGAACAGATGTTTGAAACATGTTTCGGACATGTTTTGCACGTTTTGAACAGATGATTAATTCCATGATAGGATTGTTAGAGTTGATTCGGGCTTGTCTCTCCACAGGAGGTATATTCAAATTAGTCAAAAAATAGTATGGGGACTATTATTTCACTATGTTTGGGTATTTCGGAGTATTTGTTGGGTATGTTTAATGTTCGTCCAATGACACCGGAGAAAAAAAACAATCCGATTTTTGTTGGGGCTATGGGGCTGTAGGGCTATAAAGCTATAAGGTTCTGAGGCTATAGGGCTATAGGACTATTGGGCTATTGGGCTATAAGGCTATAGGGCTATAAGGCTGTAGAGCTATAGGGCTATAGGGCTATAAGGCTATGGGGCTATCGGGCTATCGGGCTATAGGGCTATAGGGCTATTGGACAATGGGCATATAAAACTATAGGGCTATAGGGCTATTGGGCTATTGGGCTATTGGGCTATATGCTATTGGCCTATTGGGCACCCCAGGCACCCAGGCACCCTGGCACCCTGGGCACCCGGGCACCCGGGAAGCCGGGCACCCAGGCCCAGCCACCGAAATCGGCGACCAACCTCACCGGCCACCCGGGCACCGCCGGGCACCCGGGCACCCGGGCACCCGGGCCCGGCCACCGAAATCGGCGGCCCACCTCACCTAAACCTTTCATGTGCTAGGACCCCTACAGAGGCAAGCTCAGCTCTGATTGGGGAGAAAATCCCCATGTAGGGGGACAGGCCCGACCTAATGATAGGATCGTTAGAGTCTCAATTGAGCCTGTTTTTTTTTTTAGACTCTGGCAAGTTTACTTGCATGGACGGGGGGGGCTGAGCCTGAAGCAAGTCGCAAACGACTTGCACGTTCGGGGGGGCGCGGAAATCACGCAAGTCGGAAGGCACTTGCACGCTAGTATTCGCTTGAAGAGGGGCGAGGGGGGGGGGGAGGGGGGGCGAACGCCATGCAAGTAAACTTGCCTGAATCCAAAAAAACAGGCTCATTGTCATGGCATCCGCAACGGTGTCGGCACCGTGTGGTTGCCCCGCTGCCCGCGGAGCGACCGCGGCCCGGGCGTCGCTGGCTCTGCCCGGCGAAGGAGGAGGAGGAGGAGGAGGAGGAGGAGGAGGAGTACGAGGAGGATGAGGAGGAGGTGGAGGAGGATGAGGAGTAGGAGGAGGAGGAGGATAAGGGGGAGGAGGAGCAGGAGGAGGAGGAGGAGGAGGAGGAGGAGGAGGAGGAGGAGGAGGAGGAGAGGGAGGAAACCTTCTCCGTCCTACCCATGGTAGTGGTGGTAGAACGTAGGCCCGTCATGCTATTCGGAGGTCCGCGCGGCTTCCGTGGATCAGCGCTGGGCCCCCCCTGGCCTCCAGCGCCGAGTCAAGGGGCCCGCGCAGGCATTGGAAAAATCATGTCTGTGCCGCGTGGATTCTCGTCCTTCTCTCTCCCTCCGCCCAGCCGCTCTTGTCTTCAGGGGCAACGATAAGGGGGGGAAAGGCATACGTAGGGGGGATGCATCGACCCCCAATCGCCCAGTGATCGCCTATAGGGGGCCGACAGCCACAACCTGCCCAGGAAGGTGCAGATTCGTTATCGGGGTCCTATCGCAGACCTATCGGCGATGCATCGCCGATTCCAGGTCGATGCATCCCCCCCTATGTGCCGGTCCCCCCGTATCGGTGCCCCTCGTGTCTTTCTCCCCCCCCCCCCCCCTCTCTCACGACGGCCAATCAGCCTTTCGGCTGCCCCGGAGATGCGGAGGGGAAGGGGCATTGGGGAGCGGCGGCAAGATGGAGGATGGGGATGACGAGGAGGAGGAGGAGGCGGAGGCGGAGGAGGAGGACGAGGAGGAGGAGGAGGAGAGGGAGGAGGAGGAGGAGGAGAAGGAGGAAGCGGAGCAGTAGGAACCCGCGGAGCATCTTGCAAAGGCGGAGAGCAGGGGTGCGAGCCAGCACGGGCCCAGCGCCAAGGAGTGGCGGGCAGAGGCCGTGGAGACGACGCCGCCGCGGCGACGGCAAGACGGCGCTCGCGGCGTCCGGCGCGCTCCGGCCGACCGCGGCCGCTCGCCCCGAGGTGACGTCCCCCTTCAGGATGGTCTCGCAGCTCGTCAAGGCCTTTGTCAGCACCGACGGCGAGAAAGGCGGGCAGGGTAGGCGTCCGCTCCGCGCCCCGCCTGCTGCTGCTGCGCAGCTGCTCCTCCTCCGCTCCGTCCCCTCGCTCGGGCCTCCTCCGCCCTCGCCTGCTGTGGCCCCCCTCGCCTGCTGTGGCCCTCCTCCCGTTTCGCCTGGTCCTCGGCGTGTTGCTCCACTCCTGCTTGCCTCCTCCTCCTCCTCCTCCTCCTCCTCCTCCTCCTCCTCCTCCTCCTCCTCCTCCTCCTCCTCCTCCTCCTCCTCCTCCTCCTCCTCCTCTGTCTCCTCCTGCCCCTCCTCATCAGCATGCTTCTCCCCCTCGTCATAGGAATCCTCGCCGTCGTCCTCCCCGGCATCTCCTGATCCGCCTCCCTTCATTACTGTTCCGCCTGCCCTCCTGATCTCGGCATCGTCAGAGCCATCCCAAGCGCGTCCGGGACATGGCAAGGTAGCCATGCCAGTGCCCCCCCATCACGCTCACGAGCCCCGATAGAGACGGCATGCATCCCCACCTGGGGGGTGGAAGATGGTCGGCCAGCGGGGCCAAGGCGGCCCGTCGGGTGAGGTGGGATGGCTTCCCGTGTCCAACCTTCGTTTTTGACGTCCATCGAAGAAGAAAAACGAGGCGCCGCCAGGGGGGTGAGGCCCAGCGCGGATCCAAGAAATTCGCGCGGAGCGCCAAAAGTGTGTGTTTTTGGCGCGTTTGTTTTCTAGCTAACCCTGCGTCGGCGGCTAGACTGAGGAACTGCGCTGGCGAAAAGCTGACTAAACGGGGGTACCGGTGTGGCGATCTGTATAGAAGAGACGGCCGAAAGAGGGGGGGAGAGGCGCGAGGCAGCCCACCAATGAACAAACACACACGAGGCGCTTGTACTCTCCGCCCAGACGTCAGGCACCCGGAGCGCACATCGAGGCTGCCTCCTCTTCCTCTTCCTCCTCTTCCTCCTCTTCCTCCTCCTCCTCTTCCTGCTCCTCCTCTGTAAATGTCCGACTATTTACAGGGTGTGCTGTAAGTCTAGGAATTCTGATCTGGATAGATGGAAATCTGAGAGGTACAATTTTGGGGACACTGCAGTGAGAGGATCCAGTGCGCTCCAGGCTGTTTTACTTCGTGAGCTCGGTCACGAAGTTGCCCGTATCCTCGGGCTGTGCTCGGTCGGCGCCCATTGGGATCTAAAGCGATTTTTCGACTCGGTTCAGCCGCACAGGCTGATCGAGCTTGCTGTGAAGATGGATTACCCGCTCCACCTCCTCCACCTCGGTATTCTTATTCAGGAGTTTCCCTGAGTGCTAGAAGTTGGTGGTTTCGTTTCTGGTCTCATCCCTCCTGGGCGAGGTATACTAGCGGGGGGTCTGCAATCCATGTCTTGGGTTAAGATGTATGTGTATGATACCTTGGACCTGGCGCATAAGCAATATCGCCCTGTAGAGGTGAAAGCTTACGTTGACGACATCACCCAGTCTCAGGCAGGCCATATGAAGGATGGCTTGCACTCTTTAGTCCCTGCTGCTGTGTTGTTGGCCCACCAGTTTGAAGGAGTTGGGTGCACCATCTCGTCCAAGTCTGCTCTTGTGCGTAGTCACGCAGAGCTTGGCCGTGAGCTTGCCGCGCGTTTCAGGGCGACTGGATTGCCCATCAAGCTCCAAGCAACGGCTCGAGATCTGGGGGCCATGACCAAGGCAGGAAAAAAGAGATCTACTGTGAAATTGATGCAGCGTCGCAGCCAGGACTCCAAGAAGGTCAAGAAGGTTGCCTACCTCACTCGTATCGTCGGTAGCGCCCGACGATTGTATAAACCTGGAGTCCTCGCTGTCGCTTCGTGGTCTCACCAGGTTCTGGGCCTCACTCCTAGGCAAATTCAGCCGATGAGGGCCCAAGCGACCATGTTTAGTGGTAGATGGTCCCCTGGGGCCTGCACTACCACGGTCTTAGGGGCTCATCAGTGCTGCCAAGGATGACCCCCAGTTTAGGCTTCGCTACGAGCAACTTGTTAGTTTCTACGATGTTTGGCAAGATCTTGATCCTACTAAACGGTTGGAGGTTGCTCGGTGTTGGGAGCTTACTGTTGAGAAGTTCCGCAAGACCAAACATCGATGGCAACGTGTTCGCGGCCCTTTACCTGCGACTGTGGCGGCTTTGTTCGACCTGAACGTCTTGCCGCATAGTCCTGTGTATTGGCTCTTTCCCAATGGAGTGCATATCCGCTTCAGGGACCAGGCTTTCCCCCAGACCCTCTGGCTCACGCTCATGGAGGTGTGCGGGGACATGTCGTGGAGCGGGGCTGCCAAACACTATGAAGGATCAGGTTCAGGAGGGGGACTTGTTTTTACGGCCCCGCGGCGTTTTTGAGAAAGCTTGAAAAAGACGGCTCTTTTGAGGCCGCTGGTATGCTTCGAAACGTGATGATTGCTGTGGTTTGGACCGAGGAACGTCTTGCTCAGGCCGGCTACGAGTCGGCCACGGATGGTGTTTGCCCTCGGTGCGGCCACGAGGCCGAATATGTTGCTCATCGCTCTTGGCGCTGCAGGTGCAATGATGACACCCCCGACAGTGCGATCGACCGATCGAATGTCTATAAAGCTGAAGCTTTAAGTTCTCCCGGTTCCTCCTGTTTCTGGATGCGCGGGTTGCCGCCCTTATCCGCCAGTGTTGGGCACCTCCCTGAGCCCCTGAGGCTCGCTTGGGAATGGGGTGCCTTAGGTGTTGGGGCCCGTGTACCCGGGGGATTGGGCGATCGATGGAAGCGTGGGTAAATACCATACGGGTTGGCGTCTGCGGCGATGCGGTTGGGCTATCGTCCACCAAGGTCCTGCTGGCCTTTTCGACGGCGTGGCCAGTGGTACGCAGCCAAGTAAGGTGCAGTCCGCTGGCCGCGCTGAACTTTATGCTCTCTTGCAGTTGTCGAGGCGGTCGACGGGCAGCGTGAGAGTCGATTGCGATAGCATGGCTGTTGTCAAAGGTGCTCGTCGTCCCCTCCGTGCTAAAGCTCAGTCTGCCATGCTCGACCTCTGGAAGGAATGCCATGAGGTTCTGGGGTCTCGGGGCGGGACGGTTGATGTTCGATGGACGAAAGGTCACCCCACCCAGACTCAGGCTTTTCACATGATTTTGAGTGACACGCAGTTTTATGTCAATAGATCTGCTGAGTGTTTCGCGGGAGCGGCTGCTGATGTTGGCCAGGTGACAGAAGACCAGGCCCAACAGACTCCTTATGGCCGATGAGCGGGCTTTCAATTTTCTGGGCCGCGCTTCTGGCTGCGCAGAGAGAAGTTCTGTTTAACGCGGACCGTGAACAAGTGCGGCGTGTTGGCCGTACTCGTAAGTCGGTGCGTTCCGTGGGCGAGCGTTTATGCAGGCTTAAAGATTCTGGTCACCAATGTGTAGTCCGCTCGACGTCTTTCAAGGGCAGCCTCTGTGCGCGCTCGTCTAGTCGTCAAGGTCTTCTCTGCGAGTTCTGGCCAAGTGTATGTAAGCCCCGTGCAGAAATACATCAGCGAATTCAGACCCTCCCTGCTAGGAGCGCACCTGTCCCTCCTCGCAGGGGGCCTTCTTCTCCTCCTGACGACCTTGCGCCTCGGGATGCGGGAGTGGGTGGGGGACTGGATCATCCAGTGGCTGAGCTGTGCCACGCCTCGCACAAGCTAGCCACGTATCGAGGAGCTCTGTTTTGTGAAATCTGTGGGTGTCATTGTGTTGAGAACCCACGGAATTTGAGGTCGGAGTGCTTGCCTCCTACAAAAGCTGGCAATGAAGTGCTCAGCAGACTGAAGAGGGTATAGCCGCCTAAGTCTGGTGGCAGTTTCCCTGATTTGTGAGTTGTCTCAGCGTGCCCAGCCCTGCAGCAGGTCACCACGCATTGAGGTAGAATCGAGTAGAATTCCTGTTCCTCCTCTGCGCACCTCCTCCTCCTCCTCCCCCACTCCCCATCCCCCTCCTCCTCCCCCTCCTCCTCCTCCCTCCTCCTTCCTTCTCCTCCTCCTCCCTCCTCCTCCTCCCTCCTCCTCCTCCTCCCTCCCCCCCTTTTCCTCCTCCTCCTCCCCTCCTCCCCTCCTCCCTCCTCCTCCCCTCCTCCCCCCCCCCCTCCCCCTCCTCCTCCTCCTCCTCTCTCCTCCATCCTCCTCCCCCTCCTCCTCCTCCTCCTCCTCCTCCGCCGCCAGCTTCGGGCTGCTCTCTGGAGGCAGGACTCGGGCCTCGGGACCGCAGGCGCGCACGCGCCGCGGGAGTCAAGAGCCGGATCCCTGGGGACCCGGCCTCGCTCGGACGTGTGCAGTGTCCTTCGGGGGCGGAAAAGAGGGGGGTGATGACTAGGGGGGGGGGGGGGGTATCATGGCGGGGGCCATGATTTTTCCCCAGATTTCATGGCGCCCCTTCTTATTTCATTATGTCCCTGGCCCCCCCGCTGGGCCGCGCACCTGCCGCCGGTCATGATTTGCACACCCCCCTCTTGGACACCCCCCTCTTGGCCGCTCCCGATTCCTCGATGAGGCCAGCGCCAGAAGATGTGTGGACCACGCAGGGATCCTGCAAGAGAACACGAAGAGAGGGAGCGCGCGCGAAGCAGGCAACGAGTGCACGGGGAGTGGGCGTCCGAGCGACGGCGAGGGGCGTCCAGGGGCGTCCAGGGGCGCCCCCTCCAAGAGGCTGCTCTCGGGCCGGGGGTGGGGCGCGCCCCCGAGGGGCCGCGCTTCTGGGGTAGCCCCTGGCCGAGGTCGCCCTCGCGTGGGTCCCCGCCGGTCTGCGGCGCCGCCCACCGACCCCCGACGCCGTGGCGTGTTCGCATCGCGGACCGCCGGCCAGAAGTCCGGGCCGCTCCTCCAGGTCCGGCTGCGGCCAGGCCTGGAGGAGCGACTGGACGCGGCTCATCCGTGCAAGGCAGACGTGCGCATCGCATCCAGGCGCATCAGGAACGCATCCACACGCATCCAGGTGCAGTTCTATAGGAGGTGCGTAGGGACGCATGGATTGCATACCATGATCCGTTTGTATTGCACCTGGACCCAAACGCATCCAAACGCATCCAAACGCATGGGAGGAGAAGCCATGGCTTCTCCTCCCAGATTTCGGGCCGGACGAAAGGGGGGGATTGGGAAAGGGGGGGTACGAAATCTACTGCATGCAGCTGGTTTCGGCCCCACCGAGGGGCCCATTCCTCGATACATAGCCGTCTCCCGCGCTGGGAGGCGCCGGGAAAATCAGCTACGTGAGCTGATTCTCACCCCCCCCCTTTGCGATCCCCCCGCTTCGCCCAGACCGAAGATCTTTCGGTGACAACCCCAGGGTGGCGGCTGCAGGTTTCTTGTCGGTGCTCTTCTGCCCCTGGCGAGACACGGTGCTGATTTGTTCGGCTGGGCCTCCTTCGAGGGCGTATACAGGGGGGGATAGGACACATCGACCCCCGTTGGCCCAATGATCGTCGATATGGGCCCGGTAGCCTCAACCTGCCCAGAAGCGTGCAGATTCGCTATTGGGGGCACATCGCCGATCTATTGGCGATGTATCGCCGATTCCAGGTCGATGTGTCCCCCCCTATGCCAGTCCCCCCCTATCATTGCCCCTCACTCCTTCCTGCCTTCCCTCGCCCCTCCCGTCCCCCCCCGCGCCCTCGAGCCCCCTCTCGCGGCTCGGCGAGCGCGGAGAAGGGATGGGCCCGGCTGGCGATGCCGCAAGACCGCAGCGAGGAGTCGGAGCCAGAGAGCGAGGAGGACTGCTGGGGCGAGGGAGGGAGGATGAGGATGATCGAAGACGAGATTCAGAAAACTTGCGACGGCCCGTGCCGAACTCTTGGATCTGCGCTGGGACCCCCCAGCGGCGCCTTCGGCGCCGCCCCTGGAGCGCTCCGCGCGCATGGGCAGGGTGGTCCAGCGCACATCCGAGGAGATCTGCGCGGACACTTGACGGTTCTTCTCCGTGCCGCTGTCTCTTGCTCCCTGCGACGAGAGAGGAGGCGGCCGCGGTGGAGCATCGAGGTCCGAGCACCGCAGGCGGGGAGCTCGAGGACGTGGGCGGAGCTCCAGGGGGGGCCAGGGGAGGGGGGAGGGTACCAGGGGCAACGAGAAGGGGGGGGACAGGAATAGCTAGGGGAGGGGGGGGACGCATCGACCCCCCATCGCCCACTGATCGCGGCCGATGGCGGAGAACGCCTCGACCCCGAAGCGCCCACCGATCGCGGCCGAGCGCCCCTGCCCGCCCAGGAGGGTGCGGTTTCGCTATGGGGGGCCTATCGCCCGACCTGTCGACGATGCACCGCCGAGTCCGGGCCGATGCGTGCCCCTTTCTGCCAGTCCCGCCCCGTCTCGTTGCCCCTCAGAGAAGGCTTAGGAGCGAGCTTCGAGGAGTGACAGATGAGGAGTCCGAGGACGCGGGGGGGGGGGGGGCAGTTCGGGAGAGGGGGAGCGAAGGACCAGGGAGCAGGAAGGAGGAAGAGGAGGAAGAGGAAGAAGAGAAGGAGGAGGAGGAAGAACGCCACAGCTTCTCTGCACAAGTCTCAGTTGTGCCCAACGTCAAAAGAGGAGGAGGAGGAGAAGGAGGAGGAGGAGGAGGAGGGGGATTGTTGAGCATCAGCTTGTTTTTCTTGTATGTGTGTTCTCTCGTTCGTGTTCGGCCTCCCCGAGGCGTCTCTTCGCCAGTCCTGGGTGCGCCCGAGAGAGGTCGAAGGGAGCACGGGGTAATGGCAATAATGATGATGATGATGATGATGATGATGATGATGATGATGATGATGATGATGATGATGATGATGATGATGATGATGATGATGATGATGATGCTGATGCTGATGCTGATGCTGATGCTGATGCTGATGCTGATGCTGATGCTGATGATGAGTGTGATGGTGATGGTGATGGTGATGGTGATGGTGATGGTGATGGTGATGGTGATGGTGATGATTGTGGTGGTGATGATGTTGAGGGTAATGATGATGATGATGTTGATGATGATTATGATGTTGATGATGATGGTGACTGCCATGCTGCTGATGATAGTGATGCTGGTGATGCTGGTGATGCTCATGCGGATGCTGGTGGTGGCGGCGATGGTGATGAGGCTGATGTTGATAATGGTGATAGTGATGATGATGGAGATGTACATGATGATGGTGAAGATGTTGTTGCTGTTGATGTTGGTGCTGCTGATGATTCTGATGATGCCGATGTCGATGGTGGGTTTGATGTTGATGGCGGTGGTGATGCTGCTGCTGATGCTGCTGATGATGAGATGGTGATGCTGCTGCTGATGATGATACTGCTGCTGGTGATGAATATGGTGATGATGATGCTGATGATGATGATGACGATGCTGATGCTGCGGATGATGATGCTGGTGACGACGCTGTGATGGTGCTGGCACTGACGATGATGACGATGATGATGAGGACGCTGATGATGGTGATGATGACGATGATGATGATGCTGATGATGATGATTATGATGATGAGGATGATGATGATGAGGCTCATGATGATGATGATGATGATGATGATGATGATGATGATGATGATGATGATGATGTTGCTGATGATGATGATGATGATGATGATGATGATGATGTGACGAGATGATGATGATGATGATGATGATGATGATGATGATGATGATGATGATGATGATGATGATGATGATGATGATGATGATGATGTCGATAATGCTGATGGTGGAGGTGATGCTGCTAATGATGATGAGGAGGAGGAGGAAGGAGGAGGAAGGGGAGGAGGAGGAGCAGTATGTGGTTGAAGCGAGAAGAAGGGTGAGGAGGAGGAGGAGGACATGGAGGAGGAGGAGAGGAGGACATGGAGGAGGAGGAGGAGGAGGAGAGGGAGGCGGATTGCAAAGGCGGATGATGATGATGAGGAGGAGGAGGAGGAGAAGGAGGAGTTCGAGGTTAGGGAGGGCGGGAAGGTGAGGGAGTTCCTGCTCCTGCGCCCACTCCCTCGCCGCCAGTGGAGGAGGGAGGACGCAGTCAAGCCGCTGACCTGAGCACCACCTCGGGCTTAGCATTGAGTTGGGCATGTCCCTCTACAGGGGGGATGTCAAACAATAGTTCAAACATAGTCTGGGAACGATTATGTTTGCACTTTTTGCTCATTTTGGGGCATGATTGTTGCAGTTGTAAGTTTTCGCCCCAAACTCCGCCTGGTGGGGGGCATACCCGACCTAAGCTTGGGAGGGGCTCAGTTTTTGGGGGGCCGTCCCTTCGATCCTAGTCGGGGAACCTGGCCGCGGACGAGGCTCGCCGTGACGAGAGGCGCCCCTTCGTTTCTTGTGCATCGCTCTCCGTGGCAGCAGCCCGACTGCAGGAGGGTCGCACCGCGAGGATCACGAACCTCGAGGATCGAGGGCTGCGAGGATCGAAGCTCGAGGATCGAGGACTTCGAGCTTCGAGGGTCGAAGCTCGAGGATCGAGGGCTTCGAGCTCCGAGGATCGCGCTCCGAGGAGCGGGCTCCGTCGCTGGTGGATCGACCATCGAGGATCGAGGGCTGGGCCTCGGAGCTCTGTTGCGGAGAGAACATGCCCCCCCCGGGGATCGACTTCGAGGAGGACCTGCGAGGATCAACCTGCGAGGATCGACCTGCGAGGATCGACCTCGAGGAGGACCTGCGATGATCGACCTCGAGGATCGACCTTCGAGGACCGACCTCCGAGGATCGACATTCGAGGATTGACCTTCGAGGACCGACCTCGAGGATCGAGCCTCGAGGGTCGAACTTCGTCGCGCTCGCGCATCGGACCTCGAGGATGGAGGGCTCCGCCTGGGGCCAGCTGATGGGTGGGGGCAACCGCTCGGGCAGACCCAAGCGCAGGAGGGACGCTCTCCGGGTCTCGCCTCGATCGGTGGTGGGGAGTCATATAACGACACCGCTGCTCGTGTCCCCCTCCCCCTCCCCCTCCCCCCCCTCCTCTTCCTCCTCTACCCTCTCCCCAAAATCCCTCCTTCCTCCTCCCCTCCCCCTTCCTCCTCCTCCTTCTCCTCCTCCTCCTCGTCCTCGCTCCTCCTCCTCCCCCTTTCGTTCCCCTCCATCCTCCCTCCTCCTCCTCCCCCTTCTCCTCCTCCTCCTCCTCCTCCTCCTCCTCCTCCTCCTCCTCCTTCTCCCTCCTCCTCCTCCTCCTCCTCCTCCTCCTCCCCCTCCTCCTCCTCCTCCTCCTCCTCCTCCTCCTCCTCCTCCTCCTCCTCCTCCTCCTCCTGCAGAGCCCTCGGCGCTGCGCCTGGATGCTCATCGACGGGCCAGAGAGGACGTGCCCCCTGGCGAGGTCCAGGGAGCAGCTGTGCGTCGGTGCCTTGTCGGGTGCTGCTAGAATTAAGTCGGGCCCGTCCCTCTACAGGAGGAAAACCAAACAGTAGTCAACACATAGTCTTGGGACTATTCTTTTTCGTATTTGTGATTTTTTTTTTGTTGTTTGCATTTTTGATTTCGTCGACAATCCCCATGTAGGGGGACAGGCCCGACCTAATGCTAGAAGTGCCCCTGGGCCAAGGTGCCCCCAGGATTTTCGGGGTAGCCCAAACGGCCTCCAGAGCACCCCAG
This sequence comes from Prorocentrum cordatum, assembly GCA_963575745.1. Taxonomy (NCBI): domain Eukaryota; class Dinophyceae; order Prorocentrales; family Prorocentraceae; genus Prorocentrum; species Prorocentrum cordatum. The sequence continues at coordinate 6,917 of CAUYUJ010016852.1, read as the reverse complement.
GGGGCTCCAGAATGGAGCGAACAGCGGGGGGCACCTTGGGCCAGGGGGACGTCTAGCAACACCCGACCTCACTGTTCTCGAGGCCTCCTAGCAGGCGATCGCAAGCATGGATCAGGAGGGCGTGGATTGGCGACGGGTCCCGTTTCCATGGGAAATCTCTGATTTCCGCCGTCGGACGAGGCAGCACCGGCCGCACTCTGGGGAGGGCACCTCCCCCGATGCATGGATTTGGCGACCGCGCGCCAGATCCATGGATCACTAATCCATGTTTGCGCGCCCCCGATCCTAGATGGGGTCGGGGGATCGTGCCGCATCGGCGATGCATCGGCGATGCGGCTCGATGTGGAGCCCGACTTTCTCCACTGGCGTCGCCGATGCATCGCCGATGTCGGCGATGCATCGCCGATGCATCGGCGATGTATCGCCGATGTGTCGGCGATGCGGTGCGATCCTCCGACCCCACCTACTCCGACCCCAGCTAGCCTCGATGTGCACCGTGCTGGTCGGCGCTGCTCGCCCTGGAGAGCCCTCGCCTCCACGGCTGGATCCTCCTCGAGAAAGTCCGGTCGCAGAGCGCACCCCCCAGGAGGTGTCCGGGGAGCAGCGGTGTCGGGAATTTCTTTTTGGGACAGGGTGCAGCTCCGCCGGCTCTGGCCCAGCACGCTCTGGCGCGATACGCTTTCACTCACAACTTTTTCGTGGTCCCCGGGGCGCCCACGCCCCGGGCTTCTGTTCCGAGACCTCCCACCCCGCGGGGCGGAGCGACGCGCCATCCCGCCTGCAATGCAAAGCGTGTCGCCGGGGCCGCAGCAGGGACACGCCAAGCCTGAGTCTGGCCTGTCCCTGCTGCAGGAGGAACATGATTCAAACATAGGTCCGAACAAATCTGGGGAAGATTTTTGCATTATTCCCCATATTTTTAAGTATTGTTTGGCTACTTTTTTTTTCGTCCAAATCCGCCTGTAGGAGGACACGCCCGATCTAACGCTAAGCAACAGTTCCCCGACCATGTGCCAATACCGCTGCTCGTCCTGAGGAGCCTTCGTCGCCGCGGCTGGCTTCTCCTCGAGGTCTTGGTCACCACGCGCTTCCGGCGAGGTCTGGGAAGTATAGCGTTACGTCGGGCATGTCCCCCTACCGGTGGAATACTCAAAAATAGTATTTTAAAAAGGCGGTGGCCGATTTGTGTTTATGTGTTTTATGTGTTTTAAGTGTGGTTTTGGTATGCTTCATGTTTCGCCAAAGATCCGCCTGTAAGAGGACATGTCCGACCTAAAAGTAGCGGTGTCGGTACCTTTTTGTTCCCCAACGCGAAGTATACCGATACCGGTGCTCGTCTTGGAGATCCCTCGTGTCGAGATCCCTCGTCAGAGCGCACCCCGGGAGAGGTCCGGGGAGTATGGTCACGAACTTTGGGATAGCGTGTGGCTCCGCCGGTGCTGGCCTACCGACCACGCGTCGGCGCGGTACTCTTTCCACCTTCTTGGTCCCCAGGCGTCCACGTCCGGAGCCTTTCCGAGCCTCCCGCCCAGCGGAGCGGAGCGGAGCGCTACCCGCCCGCAGGGCAGAACGTGTCGCCGGGGCCGCTGCGGCAACACTCGGTCCAGACGTTCCCGACCGTACTGGTATCGGTACCTTTTTGCTTCCCCATCCCCCCGCCCCCCGCCAGGCGATCCTTAGACTGAATCGCCGACGCCATGGGTGGGTGTGTCAGAAAACAATTATCGGGTCGGGAGAAGGGGTTGGGAGAGATATCAGATCGTTCGTATTATCGCGTGCGCCCCCCCCTCGGCGAGGGCAAGTCTGCCAGCAAGGACAAGAAGGCGGACGACTCCAGCGGCGACGCATCCAGTGACGAACAGAGCGAGCACGAGGAAGAGAAGTGCAGACCGGCCAAGGCCGTGGAGAAGGATGACTCTTCCAGCGAGTGTGGCACGAGCGACGGCCAGAATCGAGTCAAGAGCAAGAAAGCAAAGAAACGGAAGGCCACGCATAAGGATCGCGATTCCAGCGGTGGCACAAATAGCGGGAGCAGCAGTGCGAAGAAAGGTAAGCAAGCGGCAAAGTCGCGGGTCAAAGGAACAGAGAAAAAGACGGAGAAGGATTGCGCGTCCAGCGACAAAGCGAGTAGCCACAGTCTCAGCGGTGAGGAACATCGAAAGGCTCGCAAGAAGCGCAAGGCCAAAGAAAACGAAACAGATTCCAGTGAGGGCGCCACCAGCCCACGACATGCCAAGGGAAAGGCCAAGAAAGACTCTTCGGACAAGGCTGAGAAGCAGGCCAGGGACATCAGGAAAGACAAGAACAGAGGCAAGGCGACAGAAAAGAGTAAATCCACAAATAAAGACAAGGGCAAGGACAAAAGCAACGATAAGGAGTCGCATACTCAGATAGACAATGACAAGGGAAAGGTAAAGAACAAGAAAAATGGTAAGGATAAGCATACGGATAAGGACAAACAGGACCTGGAGAAGGAGAAGGAGAGGGCCCAAAGCAAGGTGGACAAGGCCAAAGACAAAGCGAAAGTGAAGGATGGCGCCAAGGGAAAGGAGAAGGAAAAGGACAAGGAGAGGGCCAAGGATAAGAAGGATTCGCGACTGTTTGCCTGATGGTGGTCTTGCGAGAATCGATCTGGTTTGTACCCTTGGCGTTCAGAAGCAACCTGAGATCTCGCATCCATTGTCATGGTCCTGCAGTTGGTTTGCATTGTCGCACTCTTTATGTGTTTTTCGCTCTCGATCGGTTGTCTCCATCCCACGGGTACGGCCAACTCATACGTGATCACAAGCATGTTCAAGTGCAGTTTTCCGTTGAATGGTGGCACTCGAATTTTTGACATACATGCCAGAGTTCGTGCTGCGACTGGTCCTTCGCTGCATTGGGCTTCCCTTCGAGATGGATAAGCGTTCAGCTTTCTGGATCATGCTGCACGGCCTCCTCGGCGTGAAGGCTATCGGCATGCATGCGTGCTTACACCGATTTATTATATGTGCACGTCCTGGCGTGAACTACAGTTCGCCGTGGGGCAAGGGCATATGCATGTAAGCGTGCGTGCGACAGCACAGCGCGTATACGTGTACGCATAGAGTGTCTCAAAACCGCGTCGAGCTGCGGCCCAGTACTGTATCGAGATGTCTGCTGCCCATATCTTGGGAAGGAGCGCCATGAGTGTTGTAGAAAGATGTTTTTCTAGCGCTGCGTAGCTGTATAGCCTATAGCGCGATACGTTGACATTGTTGCATGAACATCTACTGTCTCTGCGCGCGTCTCCTCAACTGACCATCGTTGTGGGCGGTTGCCCAGAACTGCATGCGTGTGTCTCTTGTGGTTTTAGCCTATCTCGCCACCGTGCCTGGGTAATGGGCCATATGCCACAGTCATCTTGAATGTCTCCTGGGCTCGCTTGGGTTGCCTCTCGGGGACCTCCTGGAGGCCTCTTGGGGCCTAGGGACGACTCTTGGCGGCCTCTTGGCGGTCTTCAAGGGCATCCTGGCGCTAAATGGCTCCCAATGCCAGTTCGTGGCCCCCCATCCTCCCTCCAGGGCAGTGCAACACGTGTTCGCCAGCGTGGACATCAGACAGAGAGCCAGCCCATCCAGAAACGATGCCCATGAGAGCTGACGGGGGGAGGGAGGAAGAGACACGCATAGATAATCAAACAGCGAGTGAGCCAGCCGGCCGAAGAGACGCGCATAGTCAAACAGCGAGGGAATGCTGTTCCTCTGGGGGAGGCTCCGTGGCCATGTCGAGCTGTCTTGGAGCGGTCTTGGGGCCTCTTGGAGCATCTTGGGAGCCATCTTGAGCCAGCTTGGGGTATCTTGGGCCATCTTGGAGGTCATCTTGGGCTCTGTGAGGCCGCTCGGGGGCCTCCTGGGTGCCCCATCGGGTGCCTCGTGGAGGCCTCGTGGGACCTCTCGGGGTGCTCTTGGAACCCCCTTGGGGGCCTCTTGGGAGCCCTGGGGGGGCCTCTGGGGGCCATCTTGGAGGCGGTCGGTCAACAGAGGGGGGGTCCTAGATGCAGCTCCCCCCCTCGGGTGCCACGATCCTAGTGAGGGGCGTCAAAAAGTGACCCTCCCAGGGGCCGAATGACGCTACCGAGGAACCCCACATGCCTAGTTTGTGTCGCGTGTGTTCGCAGACCGTCGTCGCTCATCTGAACCATTACAGTCTTCATCGCCAACCATGGAGGTGGCAGCGCGTCCACGGCGATTTCGGGGGGCGTCGCTGCCGCGCGCAGGCAAGGCGGTACTTTGAAGTAGGACTACAAGAGCGCGCCTGCGTGCAAGCGCAGGCGCGCCGAGCCGGCTTGAGCCAACGTGTTTACAGTTCTTGACAAGACACACGTTCCCACCCCGAGCGCACCCCCCTGCGGCGTCGAGGAAATGCCACGCCATGCGAGCCTGCAGCGCATTGGGCCCCCACCCCCAGCGCACCCCTGTGGCGTCGAGGAAATGCCACGCCTTCCACGCCCTGCAAGCCTGCAGCGCATAGGGCCCCCCCCCAGCGCACCCCCTGTGGCGTCGAGGGACTGCCGCGCCTGCCACGCCCTGCGAGCCTGCAACGCATAGGGCGCCCCCCCTCCAGCGCCCCCCCCCGTGGCGTCGAGGGAGCGCAACGCCTGCCACGCCCTGCGAATCTGCAGCGCATAGGGCCCCCACCCCCAGCGCACCCTCCTGGCGTCGAGTAAGTTCCACGCCTGCCACGCCTGCCACGCCCTGCGAGCCCGCAGCGCATATGGCCCCCACCCCGAACGCATAGGGCCCCCCACCCCCCGCGCACCCCCTGTGGCGATCCCCTGTGGCGTCGAGGGAATGCCACGCCTGCCACGCCCTGCGAGCCTGCAGCGCATAGGGCCCCCCACCTCCAGCGCACACCCTGTGCGCCGAGAAAATTCCACGCCTGCCACGCCCTGCGCGCCTGCAGCGCACAGGCCCCCCACCCCCAGCGCACCCCCTGTGGCGTCGAGGAACCTGCAGCGCATAGGGCCCTCACCCCCATGTGGCGTCGAGGAAATGCAACGCCTGCCACGCCCTGCGAGCCTGCAGCGCATGAGCCTGCAGCGCACAGGGCCCCCACCCCCAACGCACCCCCTTGTGGCGTCGAGGAAATGCCGCGCCTGCCTCGCCCTGCGAGCCTGCAGCGCATAGGGCCCCCTCCTCCAGCGCACCCCTTGTGGCGTCGAGGAAATGCCACGCCTGCCACGCTCTGCGAGCCTGCAGCGCATAGGGCCCCACCCCCAGCGCACACCCTGTGGCGTCGAGGAAATGCCACGCCTGCCACGCCCTGCGCGGCTGCAACGCATATGGGCCCACCCCGAGCGCGCCCCCCGTGGCGTCGAGGAAATGCCACGTGCGCCACGCCATGCGAGCCTGCAGCGCATAGGGCCCCAACCCCCAGTGCACCCCCTGTGGCGTCGAGGACATGCCACGCGTGCCACGCCTTGCGAGCCTGCAGCGCACCCCCTGTGGCGTCGAGGAAATGCCACGCGTGCCACGCCCTGCGAGCCTGCAGCGCACAGGGCCCCCACCCCCAGCGCACGCCCTGTGGCGTCGAGGAAGCGCCGCGCCTGCCACGCCATGCGAGTCTGCAACGCATAGGGCCCCCCCACCCCCCGCGCACCCCTTTGTGGCGATCCCCTGCGGCGTCGAGGGAATGCCACGCCTGCCACGCTCTGCGAGCCTGCAGCGCATAGGGCCCCCTCCCCCAGCGCACCCCCAGTGGCGTCGAGGTAGTGCCGCGCCTGCCACGCCCTGCGAGCCCGCAGCGCATATGGCCCCCACCCCGAACACACACCCCGTGGCGTCGAGGAAATGCCACGCCCTGCGAGCCTGCATTGCGAGAAAGTGCACGATTGGGGCGTGCTATGCACGTGCTGTGCTGTGATGTGTTGTGTTGTGCTCTGTTGAACTGTGCTGTGCTGTCCTGTGCTGTGCTGCGGTCTGCTGTGCTGCGATGTGCTGTGCTGCGTGAAAAGGAGGGGGGAGGCGGGAGGTGATGAGGGAGACGCGGGTGCGACGCGGATGAGAAGAAAACCATAACCCCACGAAACTTATGGGGAACAAAGGCCCTCTGACACACTGCCCCCCCCAAAAAAAACACACAGGGAGGGGAGGGGGACCTCCCCGAAGGGAAGAGGGGTCGTGAAGAGGAAAAGCCTCGTTTGACCACCTGTCGCCCCGAGGGCTGGTGGGATTGCGCTGTGGAGGTGGGAGATCTGTGGTGCGACCTGTGTTGTGTGAGTTGTGTGGTGTGCGCGCAGTTCTGTAAGACACATGTAGCGTGAGCCATGCTACGCAAGCAATGCGAGGTGACCCACGTGGTGTGGGCTACCTTGTGTCAGACACGTTGCGTAAGCTGTATGGTGTGAGCTCCGTTGTGCAAAACATGTTGTCCGCTACCCACCCAGTGCACGGGGAGCCCACGAGCGCCTACGTGGCGCCCGCGGCCACGCGGCGAAGCTTCGGCACATCCCCCAGCACGTTGCGCCCACGGGGCGGGCACCAGGCGAAGCCTCGGCACATCCCCCCGAGTCGGGGCGCCCACCAACCTGGCAACAGCCGAGATCCCCGCGTACTTATGCATTCGGTCAGACGGAAAAGTCAGAGGGTGCAAGCATCGTTTGGGGAATCGGACACACGATCTATCCAACATGAAGACAGGCGACACGCCCCTTTGAGCACGCGAGAGCGCCCAGAAATGCTTCTTCTGGGCCCCATCCAGGAGCGTTTCCAATACCCAGTGCAAAGACCTCGAATGAACCTGAGGACACTCCACTCTTTGCCTACGGCACAGCGGATTCGGGTGTGCACTCCGAGCGGCACGATACTATGCTTCGAATGTGGAGAACACGTGTGTTCCTGCGAACGGTCACCTTCTCACGCGCTCCCAGCTTTGCGCCTCGTTGGTCCGTGGTGCTG